>OY804592.1:57741796-58115796 GCA_963680895.1 Fragum sueziense
TGTTGCAATGTACATGTAGACTATCAGCGAGTAGGTGTTTCAATTTCTTGAAACCAATATCGGTTGGAACTCTATTTTTAAAATCTATTCAACAATTGTAGCTTCTTTGCAATATTGATTTTAAAACTTGTAAAACTGTCTTACAATAGGCTTTCTCTAAAATTGAAATCTGTTGTCTGAATTGTGCTGGCTACATTCTTTGAAGAACTGAATATCAATTTCAGACAATACATTGATCTGGCTTATAATTTCTCCGTATAAGAAACCTAAGACAGTGTATACTTGTGTAATAGACGCATTCCAATTACCCCACAGTTGGGGAGTCCCCGTAAATCATATTATGGTACTTTGATTACAAGCATGTCTGTACTTTATTATGATTACTGCAAAAAACCCATGTAATAAGTAGTGTGGGAAACATTACCTTTTCCCCAAAATGTTGTGCAATATCATGCATTCATTGGTACAAAATTCTTGCCGGTAAATAATGAAAGACAGAATGTTTCTTTTTCTTTGGTATCTAAGAATATTGTCTGAATTATTTTCTGGAAACTTTTAATTTCCTACTACAATACTTCATTTATATTGATATTGGAGAATCGCTAGAATACTGAATTGATAAGGAAACTAGATTCCAGTGCTGGAACTGTGTTTGCATTAGAGATCCAAGAAAACTAAAGGTTTCAAAAGCATGTTTTATAGCAGAATTATTGTAAGAAAATAATTGTTGCTATTGGATGATACTCATAAAATCATAAAACCTGGATGTTTTAATTGTACATCTGGAACAAACTTGATATAAATGTCTTGTTTGGTGATCATGCTTATGAAGTACTTAGCGATATTTGCTTGTGGGCAAGTAAACATTTTAAAAAGATGTATCAGTTCTGTACTTGCAAAAAGGGAATATACAGGAAATAAAGAAGAATTCTTGACAAGCATGAAATGATTGTTTTGGGATCATAGAATGAAATATCAAGTTAACATGCTGCTAACATGAAAATAAAAAAGGTCTTGACTAAGCCAAAGACTCTATGGACTAGAATGCTAATAACGGTTGTACAATTTCAGCTTATAATACCCCACATTCCTTCACAGAGTTAATGAGTTTTAGAAAATGAAAGTAACCCAGTTTCCTCTAATTCAATCAAAAGTAAATAAGTCTCACTGTAAAATTATACCAAAAATGCTGTAAAAACGACAGAGATAAAATCAACAATATCGCTCAAAAACGTCAACAACAAAAGAAAAATTCAGCTGCACTGTTATATCTAATTTCCAATTTGTCACCTAGCCCGGGCCTAATGACTTTTATGCGGTTGTAAGTAATGACTTTTTAAATATTTTCTGTCATTTTTTTGGGCCCTTAATTTTAAATTCCCATCTCTGTCGCACATTAGTTAGAAATATGCAGGTGCACCTCCTAAAATGTAATCTGTCAATTACTTAAAAATCGGCCCTTGTTTACAAGGACATTTATCTTAGGTATTGCAAGCTGAGTCATTTTACACAAGAAATTCTTTTAGAATGAAAATCCTTGAAATGTAACAAGTTAAAACTGCATTTAAATTTTATGTTTTGTACTTTTGTATGGTTTACTGAAAACCCGAGCTCTGTCCATTTTCAGGTATTCTGGCAGAAAGAGGACCAAGAGCTGGACGTCAACTCGGATATGAACTTTATCATCTCTAGTGAGGGTAATCTCATCATAAATCAGGCCAGGCTCTCCGACACAGGCAACTATACATGTGGGGCGCGTAACATTGTCACAACACGACTCAGTAACACAGTCACATTGACTGTTTATGGTAGGTTCTTTGCTTATGATAGTTTGGTAATGATTTGTCTTTGAAAGTGAGGGAGACTATATACCAAACTGTCTGACCCAGGTAATTTATATGTGTGGCACTAGAAACATTGTTTCACATTGTCACATTGACTGGAAGGTTCTTTGAGCTAACCTGGCTAACCAGGCCATGGTTTCTGGAAAAAACCTAAGTACATACTCATGAGTACATGCTCAACATCATTGGAATACTCTCCAACCTTGAAGGGTATTTTATTGAAGTTCTCGTGGATTTCATGTGATTTGAGTACGGTGCTCAGATTTGAGTCTGAGAACTTTTTTTCGAGAAACCGGAGCCAGGATGGGTTGACTAAAGTATGCATTAGAAGCCCATTACATAAGGTCTCAATTTTGTATCCAAAAGGATTGCCAAATTCAACAAAGTGAGGGAATGTGTACAGATTTTAAATGAGAACCAAGAAGCCATGATTACCCTGATGTACCTGAATTGGATAAATAATGGTCAAAGGGATAACAAGCTTCGGCATAATTATAGTGTTTCCGACAAATGGCTGATTTAATGTTGACCCAGACAAGTTGTGTGCAATATAGCACAAAAAATATTGAGGCAAAAGGAGAAAATGCTGATTATCAGCATTTTCTTCTTTTTCCGTAATATTTACCCAAGACTTTACATTAGGAGCATGGTAAAGTGGCATTATTTGGGTATTGAATAAATAATGGTCAAAGGGATAACAAGCCCTGGCATAATTATAGTGTTTCCGACAAATGGCAGCCTTAACTGTGTTAATAGAATACCATTAGGGTAAATAATATCACCATAAATAAGACCTCTATCCTGTATCCTTTTACAACCATATTTGGTCTAGATATTGTCAGTCATAAGAATTTGAATGTTAAGGCGTGAGCCGCGTTCTTTAGGGCGAGATTTCTTGAGATATCTTGAGATTTCTTAAGATGATTTAGGATAAAGCGCTCTTTTGAGCAAGATTTTTAAGACAATCACTGCGAGCCGCCATTGCTCTATACTTCTTTCGGAACCCCTCGGTAAATTCTGTAGAATCCATATGGGAGAGAATTGACCGAGTTGTTCCGAATGCTCCATGATTCATAAACCGCGGAGTTCTGAATGTTCCATACTTCATACAAATGACATCATGATGACGTCATTTGTATGAAGTATGGAGCATTCGGAACACCTCGCTCACAATCTCGGTCTCAAAGAGGCTGTATCAAAAACATCCTAAGAAATCTTGAAAAATCTCGCTCTAAAGAACGCGCCTCAGGTCACATACACAATTCCATGTCCACATCATGGCCAGAGCACATCCAAAAATGGTCAGTGGTATAGTATATTTTTGGATGTGATGTGGATGTGGTTTGGACGCAGAATTGTATGTGACCTGAGGCCTTTACAGATTGTTTTAACCCTTTCCCAAACGGCAAAATTTTAGGGTGATCCACTTCAAAAACTGCTACAAAGGACAAAATGGATGTTATTAAAGATAGGATTTGAGTAAAATTTGGCATAGAAAATATTGAGACAAAAGGAGAAACTGCTGGTTATCAGCAGTTTCTTCTTTTGTCTCAATGTTTTTCCAAGTCATTTCAATTAGAGACGTCAAAACCAGATCTTGTTTGGGAAAGGGTTAAGCTGCAGTTACCGAGGGTTTGTTGAAAAGTGACAATATCTAATGGTTATTTTGTTTCGTCTTCTAAATTATGAACTCAAGCTCAACCAAATGACTATATTTCTGACTTTTGTATGTACAATACTTCTGTAAATCATGCAAGCTGTAGTATTACAGTATCTGTGCTATCTAAATGTCATACAAGTGACATAGAGAAAGGTTAAGTAGATTGTAATCAGAAGCTCAATGTCATGTTAATGCTTAATACTGTTGATTTAAATGTCTGGACCGGATGAGGGGACTATTATATACTGGTAATTTACTCAACTACCACCAAACTTCATACAGTCAACTTCTACTCATCTACAGCCCAGCAACACAATTCAAGATTCTTCTATTTTCTTCTTGAATGGCAAGCAATATTTTCCCAAACAATATATTATAAAGTTTTGTTTTGATATGTCTGGCTGAGAAAACTATACTTGATTAGTCAAGACTATTATATACGGTACTGGTAATTTACTCAACTACCGGTAAACTTCATATTGTCAACTTCTCCTATTCTACATGCAGGCTTGTAATGTAATTGGAAGATTCCAATTAGCTCATGATAAATGACCCGACAAAGCATCCCTAGCTGTAAGCTAGGGATGCTTTGCCAGGTCATTTATTGTGAGCTATACTTTTTCTTCATGTATGGTATAGTCATTCAATGATTTCCCAAACAATTTATTATAAGTTATTGTTGTGACATGTCTGGCTGAGACAGATATACTTGATTCAGATTAGTAATGTATCAACACCAGGTAGTGATTGCGACAAGGTTTCAGGCAAACATTGATTGCAAAGTGCATACAGTAACACAAAGAAAATAAATATTATGATTATGTCATCATATCAAAAGTGCATATCTGTATTACACTACTCATATACTGTCCATCTTCTTGTCCACAGTCTGTCTCTATATAAATCGACGAATTTGGTGTTTTGTATTGTAGGCATTTTGGTTTGATAGATGCATCTTGAGTCTTTGTTATTGTTTCACTATCACACATTGTTATTTCAGTGAATGGTGGCTGGAGCACATGGTCACAGTGGACATCATGCTCAGTGTCATGTGGACGGGGAGTCCAGCGCAGACAGAGGACATGTTCAAACCCAACACCCAAAGGTGGAGGTCAGAAGTGTGATGGGGAGTCCATGCAGAGGGAACCTTGTACTTCTATATGTCCAGGTAAGATTGTGTCACCTTTTGTATGAGTTAAGGTAGAGTACCCGTAATGTGGCTGTTTTGAGATTCACAAGACATCAGATTTTTCCAAATCCAAACCTATTCTGGCACAGTCTGAAACATTCAGCGGTGGAAAGTTCCACCGCTGAATGTTTTCGACATTGCCGGAATAATTCTGACGTCGCGCAGATCTCATTAGAGATTGACTACCTTAATTGCTCAAACAATCTTTGGTTTTTGATATCCATGAAAGTCATTGGCAAGCCTCTCTCGAGTGTATATGTGCTGCTCTGCAAACTTTGGTCCATTTTGCTATATGTTGCAGCTTTTAAATTTGAGCAGTCTAAGCAAAACTCCCCGAACTCCAAGAGTCTAGACCACTTTGAATTTCTGTACATTTTTGAGACAGAAAGATTTTAATGTAGACATCATGATGGCCCAGTAAACAAACAAGATGTTTATCATTTTCAAGTCTGTGGATCCAATTTTCAACATTATAGCTCCATTATGATAGGTCAGCTGGTATAAAAAACATTAAAGAAGGTCCCAAATTGAGCATTAATGATTTAGTGTCTGGAATTTGCCAGGCAGATCATTTTCAAACACCAGTGAAACTGAATGGGCAAACACCTGGTGAGGAAGTAGGAATTTGGCCAATAATTGTTTAATTCAATCTTTGTAACCCTTACAACGTTTGTAAGGTAAAAGAAATATTGTAGACTGTATTTAGCTCACACACAGTCATGCAGGCTGAAATTTAGTAACTCAATGCTGCATGCAACACAATGACTGCAACACAATGACATTATGAAAAGTGTTACTTAAATAGGCTTTCCAAAGGAACTTAAATACGCTTTCCAAAGGAACACAAAGAAAGATTTTGCAGATTTAAACACCATTTATAAACTCTGATGGCAAGGGTAAACTTTAGTATAATATTGTGTGGGTAGTATCAAATATCCTTTGTTTTCCATCATTCTTGCATTTTAAAAGTTAATGAAACTCAGCTTCTATATCGTTAGACTGGCTACTGGAATGAGATTGTACTGGAAACCTGTTTGGCTTGAAAACCACATTCTGTACTCAATGTTAATTGACTGGAACAATATCATTTAATCAAACATACAAACCCTACTAACCAGTCAAGAAAAAATGCCAAAACATTTTCTGGTTAGTGTTTGATTTCACATATGAATTTGTCCACATGAATATTTTTTCATCAGGACAAGGGAACCAAAGAGAATTTTGAGAAATAACTTTCCTTAAAACTTAAAAGAAAATATCAGGATATCATAAAAGCTTCATCTGGTCATATTGTCAAAGTCCTTGATCTATTGTACTTTGAAATATTTCTGATATGTCATACAAGAGAGATATAGAAATGTAAAATTGTTTCTGAATTTGAGGATGATGGTAGTTCTGGATACATAGGCATTTCAAGGACTTGGTTCACAACCCTTGTAATATAAGCTTATAAAAACATTACATCACATATAAAATATTTTCTACAAGCTATGAATATATGTTTTGTAAAGTTTCAAAGTGAAAGAATGTTGTTTACAAGAGTACTCCATGTAGCATAAAGTGAAAAGTCA
Organism: Fragum sueziense; assembly: GCA_963680895.1. Taxonomy (NCBI): domain Eukaryota; kingdom Metazoa; phylum Mollusca; class Bivalvia; order Cardiida; family Cardiidae; genus Fragum; species Fragum sueziense. The sequence goes on from OY804592.1 coordinate 57,748,061, forward strand.
TGTTTTGATTCAGCCTAGCATATCTGTTTCAACAAGATGATGTATATTTAAATGGCAGATCAAATTAATCCTTTCCCAAACTACAAAATTGCATGGGGACTTCTCTCCAACTTGAAAGTGGCCACACTTGACACACATTTATGTCTGTAAAGAAGATTGATGTATGATATAGCACAGAAAATATTGAGACAAAAGAAGAAAATGCTGAGTATCAGCATTTTCTTCTTTTGTCGCAATATTTTCCCTTTCTTTTCTTACATTACATTAAAACCATGGATTGTTTGAGAGAGAGTTTTAAAGTGTAGATCAAATTAACTTAAAATTGGGAGTCATTATTTACAGCCAATAAACTAACTTGGTACAGATCCCAAGCTTTATTGATGCAGGCAAAAAAAGACATCTTCAAAGGAAAACACTTTGGCAAAACCTGGGAAGTCCTCATTGTGTCTAATTGACCTAAACAGTTATGTAAATTGTCAATTTTCCCCCTTCTATTTTCCAGTTTTTGGTTAAAATAATAAGTTTTCTTTGTTGATAGAAAAGAGCAATTCATTTGTTTACTAGTCGCCCATGATTTTTGATTTGTTAAAATATTAGGCAAATGGCAAAATGTAATTTTTTTGGTGAAGAAAGGAAAAAATGCACATTGATGTCTTAAGATTGTAATTTAACAAAGCCTATGTATGTTTCAATTTTTGATCTATAAAACATTTACTAGTCTAACTTAGCAAGAAACCTTTTAAAGTTCGGACATTCAACTTAAAAAAACCCAATTTAAAGGGAGTTACACAATTTGCTGTATAAAATTGAATGCAATTGCTTCCCTTTATTACATGCAAAAAGAAAGTGAATTTCGCATTTAGCTGGAAGGATAGTAATTAACCTTCAATTCTTGAGTGCTGCATGTAATTGGGAAAGTCAGTTAATAACAGTGAACAATTAATTATTGAAGAGCCGTCTCTTGTAGCCAGCTTTTCATTTATCTTGTAAGTCAATCCACGGGAGAAAAAAGATTTGTCTTCTTCACTCCGTCTCATTCGTTTACAGTCAGGAGAAAAAACAATTACCGAATCTTAAATACCTCTTTTGTTAAGTGAAAAGTCCAATTGGTAAGGTCAGACAGGAGGCATGTTCTGCCAGTAAAACTTTCCAGAGGGAGCAATGACTTTTGTGGTCTGTTATTTACGCATCCAAAAGCTATGTTTATGCTACTCAGCACTCATTAGAATAGGCTGATTTGGACCATTCTATTGTTAATCCTAATCATAGATTTTGCTTTACAATTTCAAAAGGCTTGTTACTCCCACTTTATCTAGTTTTGATATTCTCAAGTTTTAATTTTGAAAATGATCATGTAATAAAATTTCACCAATAAACTATGTGAAAAAGATGGCCATTGAAATTTCAATGTAGTATTTGGGATTTAGCTTGAAAATGGTTTCTACATACCCTTGTATTCTGTATTTCTGTGAACTTCAAGCCTTTCCCAAACAAGACCTGGTTTTGACTTGAATAGATATGGCTTGGGAAAACATTGAGGCAAAAGAAGAAACTGCTGATAACCAGCAGTTTCTCCTTTTGCCTCAATATTTTCTGTGCTACATTGTACACAAATCTTTTCTTTTTTGACTTCAAAATTGTCGTCTGCAACACTTTTTAAATAGGAAAAGTCCAAATTTTGGACGTTTGGGAAAGGGTTAAGCCTTGAACAAACTTCCTTGTATAATCTGAACAACAGTTGTGTAATGGTGTATAAATCATTAATCAAGCTGATTGTGTCATCAGTTGATCTGTAAATCAATCAAACAAAACAACCTATACATCATTAACATTGCCGGGATGAATTGTTAGGATTGTAGATAAACTTTCCAGACAGGAAAAAAATGAAACATTCATGGAAGAGGGTAAAATATTGATTGCGTGCAAACAAATAGAACATATCGTCTGATGTTGGTGTCACTGCAAAACCTGGTAACTGCAGCTTGATTAACCCTTTCCCAAACAAGAACTCAGGTTTTGACGACCCGAATAGAAAAGGCTTGGAAAACATTGAGACAAAAGAAGAAACTGCTGATAACCAGCAGTTTCTCCTTTTGTCTCAATATTTTCTATGCCATATTTTACAAAAACTCTATATTTATTAACATCCATTTTGTCTTTTGTGGCAGTTTTTGAAGTGGATCACCCTAAAATTTTGTCGTTTGGGAAAGGGTTAAAGAAAAATAGCTATTTCAGGGTTATCTGTGTTTCACAACCACATCTCATTTTTTCAGTGGATGGTATGTGGGGTTCTTGGTCTTCATGGTCTACATGTAACACAGACTGTATTCACCATCGACGCAGATCATGTGACAGTCCGAGCCCCGCTAACGGAGGACAGTACTGCAGGGGACCAGACCTAGACACGACAAACTGTACAAACGGCATGTGTAGAGGTAGGGACTACATTATTCTAGTTATACTATCTAGATAAGGTTCACCGGTAGCTGCAATATAACTGGAAAATTGTTGATTTCAGTGATGTAATGAAATTTATCGAAGTGGATGAAAACATTTTGGAGTATTCTGGTTTAAAAGAAGCTTGCATTTGGCATTTCAAAATGCATTTAAGGTGACAATATATTCAAATGCCAATGTTTTGTTGGAAACGAGACGAGACAAGGAAAAATTGATTGTAAGAAAAAATAACTATTTAAATTCTCTAGTTGAAAACTTTCATAATAGTTTCTCCAAAAAGTCAGCTAACTCTTTCTTTTGTGATATGGTGATATTTTAACAGACACAGGCAAGTTATATAAAAAACAAGAGAAAAATGTAGTACTTGAAGACAAACTCTTGTTATTTCACTTTTTGTACCTGCTTGAATTAATGGTACAAAACCTAGCAATTAAACAGGTGTGCTTGTTTTGTTTTCCCGTAATGTCAGAGGTTGTTAATGTGTACAAAAAACTGCTGGGGATATAAGAAATGACTCTTGTCAAACACTACAAAGCACTATAATGTAAAACACAACAAAAACATGGTTTCATCTTGATTCTTCTGAACCACCTAAAACAAGACAATTCTTTCTTGGTTTCCTACTGCTAAAATGTATAGACAAACTCCAAAATATTTTGACTGATAGAAAAGTCAACTTTCAAGACAGCTTTTTAAGATGATTTGGAGGTGTTTCTTACAAAGTTAGGTATATTTGATAGTGCAAAATTTCTGATGTTTTGTTTGTTCAAGATAGAGTGTAATATGTAGCAGACATAAGGAGTGGTTTTGGGACGAAATTAGAATATACCAAAGAATCTAATAAAAGGATCTGTTTTGCATTGAACATTTGATCTTTACTATCATTTGAACATTGATATCACAGAGTGGTTCTATGTTTGGGAATTTGTAGAAATATGTCCAATGTTTCAGCTTTTGCAAATGGTTCAATACAAAAAAGAGGACAAATTAAACCTTGCTTATTTCCACAGATCCAATACCTGGGGCTGTCACACATAAGAGTAATATTGACCCTCCATTGACCACAAGTGTGGAAAATAGATATGGTAAGGGGTCATAGTAGGGGCTGCATTAGGGCCCCTTGTACATGTATTGCATAGAGCACGATACCTGCACTAATCTCTTGTATTTCTTTAACTTTTGTTATGAGAAAAAATATACATGTTGTCCTTGTCATTTACTGATTTTGCCTTTCTAATGTTGCATGGCTATTTAATATAATTATATCCTTTGGTTTCTAATTGGTTTTGTTCAATTCTAGACATGTATAATGTATGCATGGCCAAAAATAATTAACAGATCAAAAAAGTCTGTATGAGCTCATGCCCAAATGCCATTTGATTTACTTGTTTTCAAAGCGCATGCAAATCTGAACTTTCTAGCTTCTGTTGGAAACCCAACAGCTTCTGTTGGAAACCTTTGCAAACCCAAATTATTGAACTGGGCATTTTCTTGTCCGGAACAAGCCATTGCATGAAAATGATTTATAATCTTCCATAATAACTGACATTAAAACTAATACCTTATAGTAGCTTTTAAAGATATTGTAGTTCAGTAATATTTGATGCTACAAATGTCCAATAGTGTGCATGTTTTATAGAAAGTTATTTTATATTTTTTGCTTGTGTTAGTTTTAAGACTATTTTGTTTAACTTTGTCATTGTACAGTCATTTTTGTCGAGCCCGCTTGCGGTGAGCTCGACATAGTTGTCACAATGGCGGTTCGGTGTATGTGCGTTAGTGCGTTAGTGTGTGCGTTAGTGCGTGCGTGCGTTAGTGCGTGCGTCCGTCCGGATGGAGCTTGTCCGGGCCATAACTTCACCATGGATGGAGGGATTCAGAAATAACTTGGCACAAATGTCAAGCTCAGTAAGGCGGAGTGTCGCGTGCAAGAACCAGATTCCAAGCTCAAAGGTCAAGGTCAAACTTGGAGGTCAAATGTCAAAAATGAGAAGATTTTTGCTTGTCCGGGCCATAACTTCACCATGGATGGAGGGATTCAGAAATAACTTGGCACAAATGTCAAGCTCAGTAAGGCAGAGTGTCGCGTGCAAGAACCAGATTCCAAGCTCAAAGGTCAAGGTCAAACTTGGAGGTCAAATGTCAAAAATGAGATGATTTTTGCTTGTCCGGGCCATAACTTCACCATGGATGGAGGGATTCAGAAATAACTTGGCACAAATGTCAAGCTCAGTAAGGCAGAGTGTCGCGTGCAAGAACCAGATTCCAAGCTCAAAGGTCAAGGTCAAACTTGGAGGTCAAATGTCAAAAATGAGATGATTTTTGCTTGTCTGGGCCATAACTTCACCATGGATGGAGGGATTCAGAAATAACTTGGCACAAATGTCAAGCTCAGTAAGGCGGAGTGTCGCGTGCAAAAACCAGATTCCAAGCTCAAAGGTCAAGGTCAAACTTGGAGGTCAAATGTCAAAAATGAGATGATTTTTGCTTGTGTGAACAATAAACTGTCTCACCATGATCCCCATCATTCCAACTTATTTTGTCCCCACTTTTACAACGCCATTGTAATGACAGCTGTAGACATAGGTATGGTCTTCTTTCTTCAAAATGAGCGGGCTCGACATGTTGCCCTTCGGCATCTAGTGTAAATCATTGCATCTGCAAATCAATAGTTGTAATTCGGCCGTGAACATGTCTAAATACCAGAAAAATCAATTGTCCGAAAGCAAGTGTGTCTGTAGTTTTAAGTAGAAGTCTCAAAAATTATTGTAGTCTCTTACAATATTTCAAGGTAGCATTAAACATTAGACTGTGTATTTTAGATTCCCTTAGATTTTTTCGTTTATATTGTTATGTATTTTGTTTGATATTAGCAACTTTAATATTGTGCATATTTTCATTAATAAGAAAAGTTTATAAAGAAAAAAAAAGAAAATTTGCTCTCATGTCTTTGAGTAGGAGGAAAGATGTATCAAGAAATTAATTTTGAATTGATGACAAAACTTTAATAGATATCAGGTCTTGTAAATTTTGCTCGCCAAGTATGCAAGTGATCATGAACTTTCGGTTTAATCATTATTTGTAGAAAGGGTGTTTCGAATATTCCATGAAAATGTAATTCAATGGACTAATTAACTACTAGATCTTTAACATTAAACATAGAAAATTAAAGTCAGAAGTCCCAATAAGCTATGAGTCGTTATGTTTTTTACAAACACAAAATGATGATAACATTATTAAACTATCACTGTTTATTTTCAGGGGGTGATTCTAAACCTCAGGGAGGAATGACTGACAATGAACCTACAGTACAAGGTATGATCAGTTTGTTTTGGAATTCAAATGATTCTTCAAGGTTTGAATGGACAAAAAATTAGTCCATATTCATATTTGTTAGGTCGTCATGCAATTTCCTTAGATCTGGGTTGGTATGAACAAAAAATCAAATTGATGATTTCACTTTGATGAGCCTGTAGTCTATCAAATAGGGGACAAACATTGATACTGATATGGGTTTCATGCCTTCCCATAACATTACAGGAGGCACGCAAAATTTGATGTACTTTCTAGAAATCGAAGTAACAAACTGCTTTAGAATAGATGAAAACTTTGTTTACCAACCTCTTTGAATATTCTATTTCAGAGCGCTCCAAGACCAATGAGAACATTGCCATGTATATCGGACTATGTGTAGCCATTGCTGTTTTCATCATCGTTGTTGTTGTGATTGTTATTGTGATTCGTCGACGAAATAGTAACCAACATAACACCAGCGACAGAGACCATCTACCCAATGGTGGTGAGTTAGAATTAAATCTTAATATTAAATTGCCTTATTTGGATATATGATGTTGGCTTTGGCAGGCAGAATAGAACAAGGTCAGCCTGCACATATGTGCATTCTGACCATATTCTATACTGCCTGCTTGTTTGGATTCAGAAAGACAAGGTTTTGATGTCAATTTTGAACAAAAAAATAAGTCTTTGCAATGTAATTAATATAGTAAAATTGATGGAAGATGGAACAAGCACAAAATAATTTTATGGTGATTGAGAACCCTTTCTCAGAGAAAGAAGTTAAATGTAAGATAAACAAGCCAAGAAGTTTCAAGTAAGTAATAGTACTGGTACTTGGAGGGTGAGTAATTGAAGTCAAAAGGCTACAAATGTCTCCCTCTCAAGCCAGCAAATTATGTTCAATTGAAGCATTTATTGTTTTAAGTAAAAAGTATGGTATAATTGACAAAAAGTTTATTAAGTTTACTTGTTATTTAGGACATTATTCATGGCTGTAAGTCAGAATGATGGAGTATTGACACTTGATTTAGGGCTGAATAATTGATTATACTCAGCCATTTTATTTATTACCCTTTTTGCCGTTTTCATGGGAATTTTCTCCATGTTTTCATTTTACTAAAATAAGTTGATCTTTTGCTCACAAGTTATGATGTAGGTGTAAAAATGAAGTTTGCATTATGTCATTTAGTAAGTGGTAAAATGTCCTTTTCCGATCATTCATTGAATATCTGGTGTACCAAATACAGAAGAAAAAGAATATGATTGACTTCAATAAGAGACTATTTTAGTCTGGATGCACTTATGTGCAGACTGAGTAATGTTTATTCTGCCATCCGAAGCTGTTTTAGATGGAAAAGATATTTGAATTCTATTGAACAAAGCCTTGTTAGAATGATGAAAGTAAGCTATCTTGAGAAGAAAAGCTTTAGATAGAACTTAGATAGGATTAAAAGAACATCCTATTAGAATTGTTTATTAAGGTTTAAATTTCACAAAGTGACAGAGGATTTCCTATTTTTACAACAGGATGAGCAGCAAGATACTGCTGACATGAACACTTGTACATTTGAGCCATGATCTGGAAAAAGGGCCCTAATATAGCATTTTGGAAAATCGGGTTTCGAGATAAGCTGTAGTTAAATGTATTTTAAAATGAATTAGCAAAACAAAAATAGCTAAAAAAGATAAATAGCTGAACAAACTATTGGAGAACAACATGTCTCTAGATCAGACTGTGCATATGCACAGGCTGATCTGGATCCATGTTGTTCTCAAATGCCTTAAGGGACCTTTTTCCAGATCTCGGTTCACTTGTAAAAAACATGTTGACACATAACATGATTGACATTGTGCGACATGGCATCTGACTTTTGTTGGTTTATTTCACTTGTTTATTTCTAATTATATAATGTAACTTAAACAATACAAACTCTTTGTTCAAGTGACCTAAGGCCGGAAAGAAAGCTATTGAAAATATAGAAGCTTTCATGTTTTTTGTCTTCTTTTCTCACAACTATCATGCCCATTATGTTGTTTGACAAATAGCATGAGTTAAGCTGTTTTACATGTGCTTGGTAACATTGCTTTTAGGTATTGCCATCTTAGCAGTTTCCATAACAAGGCCAGGCTTTGATGTTTCTAATGAAAGTGCTTGGGAAATATCAAGGCAAAAGAAGAAAACACTGATAATTAACATGTTCTCCTTTTGCTTCAATATATCTGTATTAATTTGTATACACAAATAACTCATTTATGCTTTCAGATGTTCACAGCCATTTGCATGGAGGCAATGAAAAGAAATTGAAAAATGGTAGGTAAAAGTAAATTATAGAAACTCCTTTAACTCTGAATAATTTTATTCTGTCTCCATTGTACTTGATAGAGATACACGAAAACCCTTTGTTAAGATCTGAGAAAACAATTAACTTACAATATATTATTTTGTACTTGAATTGAAAGGGAAAATAATATTTTAGAAGATTGATTATCAAGTATTAAACAATGGGCATATTATTTCATGTTCAAAATGCCATAACTATAGCTTATTGAAGCTGTAGTTACCACATTTTCAAAAGTGGCCGTAAGGAAAACATGGAGACAAAAGAAGAAAATGCTGATCATCAGCATTTTCTGCTTTTGTCTCAATATTTTATGCACTGAATTTCACTATATCAAATCTTTGTTTACATAATTATATTTTGCCATGAGTACCCACAACATAGGGTTTAATGAACATTTAGTGAAATATTTAATTTTTAAAAAAAGCCTGAAACACACACACACACTAATGTAGCTCTGCAACAATATTTTCTAGTATGCATATGACTACATGGTAATGAATGTTTTATTTGGTATCACAATAAATAAATTTTCCTTTTCCTTCCAGACACATTGTTATCAGCATACCAGCCAGATCTTACACAAGTTATGGGGGCCCCTCCCCCACCCCCTCCCATCAACCTGGATCATCCAAACAACAATCATATGTCTCGTGTTAACTCATTCGACAAACTCCCGCCCACATACGCAGAAATTAAAGACAACAACAGACTAAGTGCACCGAATGGAATTAATCAAGGTGTTAAAATTGTGGATCCTAGTAATATGTTAACACATAACTCATCCATGGATCAACTTGCAAAGAAAAATGATAAAAACTTGTTAATAGTTCCCCCAGTGAATTCTAGTTGCCCGCGTACCAGTGAAACAGACAATTTGCGGGACAGTCGCGGATCCATGATGTCCGTGGAGTTACCTAGTCATATAGACACAGACGCAGTGACATGGAGTACATTTGATCACCGCGGTGGTCGACTTACGTTACCAGAGTCAGGGGTGTGTTTGTTGATACCTGAAGGGGCCATCAGAAAGGGACAAACAGAGGAAATATACATGGCTGTGTGTAGAGATGACAAAGACAGACCTAAACTGTCTGGTAAGTTCCACAAACATTTCTTAATTACTTGATAATAGCGAATGTCTCGAGCAAGGTTTTGCTTAGCCCAGAAATTAATAGGAACAACCAAGATGCCTGAAATGGCATAAAGACCAAATTGTCCAATTGTTCCCAATTTGTTCATATTTTCTCTGACTGCATGGTCAAAGTAGACAAAAAGATTTACTGAAGATTTGACTAGGGTGCTATTATGAGATTTTTTTTTTCTCATGATTAAGAATGCATTTACGTTTCAACCTAAGCAGATAAAGGAACTAAGAATAGAATTCCTGTTTGAATTTGCAAGATAAGCAAACAAAAGTGTCAACACCTAATGTAACTTGCATTTTGTTCTTTTACAGAAAAACAAACTATCTTGAGTCCTGTAGTATTATGTGGTCCAACAGGCATGTACCTAAACAAGCCTCTGGTATTGTCTGTACAACATTGTGCTAGTATGAGACAGGGTGGCTGGAAATTATCCGTGTGTTCAAGTAATACTCCACTGGAAGAACAACCACAATGGCATGTGAGTACTTAGTAATGCAATCAGTGCAATAGTCGTGTTTACGAAGATGTGAAATGAACCAAAATGGTGCTTATTTCAATACATTTGTTAAATGCTCCCTACTTCTGATAATATGGCTTACATGGCCATTTAATTGTAGCTTGGCTGCTATGCTCAATTGATATGCAATCAAATTGCATGCATTGGACAGATGAATTTTCAAAATTTTCACACATTTTGCAAGTACAATGTAGCATATTTTGATAAGGATTTAGATATAAAAATTTATTAAAGTTTCTCAGTTCTGTATAAAGGAGCTTACATAGTTGATATCTGTGACAGATATGAAGCAAACAGATGGAATCTCAGTTTGATTGTTAATACATACTGTAAATTCCTGTGAAGGCTCTGAGCTTTGGTTTAACCCTCTCCCAAACAAGACCTGGTTTTGACTTCCCTAATAAAAAAGGCTTGGGAAAACATTGAAACAAAAGAAGAAACTGCTGATAACCAGCAGTTTCTCCTTTTGTCTCAATATTTTCTGACCTATTTTGCACACAAATGATTTCCTTACTTACATTCAATTTGTCGTCTGCAGCAGCTTTCAAATTGGACAACCCGAAAAATTTTATCGTTTGGGAAAGGGTTAACAACTTCTCCCTTATATTTCAGCTTGCTGTAACATTAGGTCAGGAGACCATCAACACACAGATCTACACACAAATAGACGCCACACACTGTCACTTGATGACGGAACAGTTACAGCGGTACACATTGATAGGTGAGCCTGTAGCGCAGGGTCGGGCCATCAAGATACTCCGCCTTGCTGCCTTCGCGCCAGCACTACCTCCCTCGATGGACTTCAGCATTAGAGTTTATGTGGTCGAAGATACACCAGATGCACTAGAGGTTAGGAGAATTTTAGTTAACCCTTTTCCAGACAGTAAAATTTTTGACTGTTGAAAATTCAAAGGTGGTGCACTGATGCCAATTTCAAGAGAATGAAATTTTACATATTTGATCTTGTCACAAGCAATTTCTTCATTTTCCGCAATGTTTTCCAAAGCCTTTATCTTGTTGGGTTTCAAAAGACGTCACTGTGTTGTAATGGGTTAGGCAAATATTGTTAAGATAATCCAATTGTTGTAAAAACTAAAATTTAGAATTGTGTGCAAGTCTATCAAAATTAACCCAAAATATTAAATTGAAAGAAAAATAATCATTTCATAAATCTTTTGAAACAAACTGGGAATAAATGTTTCGCAGTGTTATCTGAAGCACATGATATCATGTACTTGTTCCAAATTAAATTTTGTAGATCAACAAATAGTTCTAGATCCCAAATGACAATCCAGGAATTTTGTTCTTTACTCTGATACTTAAACAGAATTTTGCATGGAAGAAGAAATTAATAATGATATTTGGTATTTTGTGTTTTAGGGTGTAATGCAGGTTGAACGACGTCTAGGTGGGCGACTACTGGACAAACCCAAACAAATACCATTCCAAGATGGTGGTCACAATCTGTGTCTCACTATAGAAGAGCTGAACAACGGCTGGAGGAGCAAACTTGCTGCTAACTATCAGGTACAGAACATAGAGAGAAAAGGAGAAATTGCACTTAAATGAGTTCATTCTCTCCTTTTCCTGACATTTCCTATGCTGAACAAGCGCGGATCCAGGTATTTTTCCCATGGGGGGGTCATCCGATCTTTAACCCTTTTTACGCCAAATTCCAGGGGGGGGGGGGGGGGGGGGGGGGTCAGACTCCCCTCTGGATCCGTGCATGCAGATACATGTCATACCATGAAGGGCTTAATATAACAACGGTTTGTGGTTGCACACAGGGACGAATGCCACAGCTTATTTGAGACATAACCAGTAATTTTTTTTTGATAACCCCTTTTTTCGCCAAATTCCAGGGGGGGTCATGACCCCGTGTCCCCCCCTCTGGATCCGCGCATGCTGAATATGGATTGTATATGTGTGAAGTCACATAAATTTAGGAATCTGAAGCTCTTTTCAGTTTGAATTTGGAAAATTAGCTGGGAAAATATGAATTACTGGTACAGGATGCATTAACTCTTTCGCTGCCAATGTCGCCAAAAAGCGACCTATTAGGAGACTGCCAATGTCGCCTTTTGGCGACTTCAAAACAATAGCTTAATTAGGTCATTCAAGGTCAAGGTCATCTGATCAAACTACCTGATAAAAAGTAATGCTATTCAACAAAATAGTTTATGTACAACCATTCCTGATGGTTTCAGCTTAGAATTCATCAAATAATGATTTTACTACATTATAAACTGATAAGCCCTGCTATGAAGTTTCAAAAAATTGGCACTTGAAAGAGCATAATTCTAGGAAATTTGGCAGCGAAAGAGTTAACAGAAGACTAAATTTTGTCCTAAATCTTAGACTCTTTTGAGACTTGGTCTGAAGAACTGAAAAATTGTTCACAACTACATAAATCCTTACAGACATAAATCATATTCTATAAAAAACGAAAATGAAAAATGGTGCTGGTTTAAGTCATTACGAGACATGTGCCTCCAGACCAATCCTCTTGTCTACCCATAAGTGTCTCCCCTTTAATTTTCCCCACCAAAATCCATCCTGTTTTAAACTCATTAAAGCTGCCTCATCAATTTTGGCCAGGAAATATGAGTCTTAAAGTAGGGCAGTGATTATTTACTCAATATGCTTTCCTTAGACAATCAGCGACTTTCCCTTGTTTCTTATATTACAATTTTCAAAATGATTAAGTGTTTCTTAAAATCGAATTATCCATTTATATTGAACATAGATATACTTAAGGAAGTTTACTTTTAGGGACATTGTAAACATTTTGTAATGTAATGTATTCTTTCTATACCAAAATGAGACAATAGCTAGAAAAAACATCATATTCCACTGCTGAATGATCATGACATTTCCCCGCAAAATTTGGGCGTCGCATGAATCTCATTAGGAGTAGACTACCTTAACCCTTGTACAAATAGATTAAATAAATGATAAAGCTGAGACTAGTACTCATTCATTTTAATCCCATTGGATATTGAAGCTTTTAGAATTTTTCTCTTCTTTTGGAACAAAACTGATTTCAAGTTCAATTACTAAAGCTCTAATCTCTGTCTGAAGAGCTTATTCTGACTGGTATAAGGCATAACTCATGTTTCATGTTTGGGTGTAATATTTTTACTCTCGCTTGATTTAAAACCCAATAAGGGTCTAAATGGGAAGTTAATGTTGTATAATTAAGTCTCCGAGCCCCCATTTTAAGTGAACAATGAATGGATAGCCTGGCACCGATTAGGGGCTTCCAGTGTCCCTTTGTTCCCTGACAGCTCAAATAGGACATGAAAAATTACACATAATACTCTGTAATGTAATTGTAGGCTGCCAGGATTAGCAGCAAAAACTGTTTACAATAAAAGAAAAGGAGTAATATTAGTGTCTTTGACAAATAGTACTAGTAATAATGGGGAAATATGCAAATTGATAATAATGCTTGTTTAAGCATCAATGGGTAATGATGATGCTAAAATCTCTCCAGTATTTCTGTCTTTTTGATTGATTTTGTTTTCCCCATAGGTCAACATTTCTTACAATCAAATTTGAATCAACTCCTTGTCATAAACCAAAAAAATGTCAATTAAATCATTTTGATAACAACTTCTGAGCTATTCTACCATTTTTTTGAGATGTATATTAATTTTTCAGTGTCAATTTTGATTCTTTGCATTTGCAGCATCGGAAAACTATAAGTATTTGATAAAAAGTAGACCTAAAGTTAAAAGATTTTAAGCCAAAATAAAGACGTCTGCAAGGCTCCAGCAGGATTTTGTGAAAATAGCATCATATTTTAAAGCTCATCCTCTTGGGTAAAAGCCAGTCTTTGGAGAAAGAAAAGTTTGAAAAAGGCTAGATTATGATTAATGAGGAAATTAGTAGTTTGAGCATATTTGACAGGTCTTCCTGAGACTTTGTCTAAATTTTCTGTAAAACTTCTGAAATTTATGAATTACTTTACAAAATGGGTGATTATAGGGAAATTTTAGCCTCCCACTGCTCCTAGCCCATATTATTGTTCAATATTTTGTGAAATTATTGAATAGCTTTTGACTTGTCATGTGAAAAAGCAACCATCTGAAACATGTTGGACCACAGTTGTCGATCTTGCCGAGTCTGTAATGATATTGAAACCTATTTTGAAAGTTTGAAGGAATTACATTGTAAATCAGATTCAATCTCTTGGATATTCCGAAGTTTAAATGACCCAAAACATTAAGACATAGAACAATTTTCTGATATGAGCAACTAATTCTCTCTCTTCACTGTTGTCTTTAGATTTATTATGTTCTGAACTTACAGTAGGTTTTGGTAAAATGGAATATCAAAATATTAGAGACACTATCTGTTGTCAGCTTTGGAACTAAAAATATTAGGCAAAGGGGGTAAAGTAGAGGATCAAATTAACAAGATGAATATAATAATGGAAGCAAAACATTAAGCTATTTACACCACCATCCAAATATGGTAATGAGGGAAAATGGTTGCTCCTTTAACAATAGGTGGTCAAGAGAGGGTCATATAGGATCAGTTCCCTAAGGGTCCCATAGAAAGAAAACAGTGGAGAAAATTCGATCTTATCTGGGCTATCATAATTCAAATAGAAAATTAACCCTATCCCAAAGAGCACAAGCATTTATTGTATATAAAAAGGAAAAACATCTGTAGAAAACCTTTAATTCAAAAGAGGAAACTGCTGATAACCAGCATGCTGATAACCAGCATTTTCTTCTTTTCCTTCAATGATTTCTAGGCTTTCACATATGAATTTGTTTGATTTTGTACAAATTCATTAAGTATTTTGTGTTGTATTCAGTGTCCATCAGTTTGGACATGTCTAAAGCTTTGTCCTTTGAGAAAGGGTACAGAAGAATAGGGGTAAAAATTGAAAATGTCAGCTACTGATTTTTAAGTAAGATAAAGTAAGATAGGTGCCTGGTTTAGGAAGATCGTTTCTAGATTTCAATTTTGATAAATTTAAAATGTTCAAAACTAGAAAAACTTGATTAATTCAGCCTTTTCCCAGACCAGACAAGACCTACATACTTGATGTCCATGATTGCAAAAAAGCTTGGGAAAACATTGAGGCAAAAGAAGAAAATGCTGTAACCAGCATTTTCTTCTTTTGCCACAATATTTTCTGTGCTTTATTGTACACAAATCCTATCTTAATCAACATCCATTTTCTCATCTTCAGAAGCTTTTAAATTTGGACAGGCTAAAATTTCTGATTTTGGGATAAGGTTAATGCCTATTGTGTTTGAATTCAAATTAAGGTGTTGACCCTAAACCTTGTTTATAATGTGTTTTCATTTCTTTCATCTATTTATTGACAAACTGATGGTAATCAGACCTTAATAAAATTTCAGAAATTGATTTAAAATTGGATTTAACCTTTCATATTTTTCCAAAATTCCTCCTGATGACAAAATTATGACAAAGACCGTAAAAATGCTAATAAGTCTAAATAGCTTAATGTTGGAATCTAGATTCCAAGAAAAGCTGCATTCCATCTAAAAATCATCAAAATATTTGCAAAGAGTACCTTTGTATCTAAACCTATTATAAAACCCTTGGTTTTGTAGTCTAGGAAAGCTAGCAATCACAGAAAAGAAGTAAATATTGATAACCAGCATGTTTCCATGCAATATTTCCTTTGATATGAATAACATGAAAATGTTCCTACTTTGTCACAATTTGTTTTGTGTTTCCGTTCAATTTGCACTGGTCTTTAAGTTTTCAGGTCCAGAAAGGGCTAGATACAACTGTTATGTGGGATCAGGGCAAAACTAAAGTAATTTTCACCAGTACATAAAATGATTGCTTATTTACAATGATATTTTGGTTATTACAGGAGATTCCGTTCCGTCATATTTGGAGTGGGAACCAGAACAACTTACACTGTTCATTCTCCCTCGAGATGGTTGAGCGCGTACAGGATGTCATTCGATGCAAAATTCAGGTCTATCAAAAAGCCATACTTACAAATAGACAAGTGCTCAAGATCAACACAAACTTTAAAGAGGTAGGTTAAATATTGGTTCAAAAGTAGAAATTGTGATGTGACCATGAAAGCTTGTGAATTCATGTGATACTGTGCAGAACTCGAGATAAAAGGAAATAACAGATTGTCATTGAAACAATAATAATGAATGAAATATTTATACTTGTTGTTGGTACTCATTAGATTTGTCTTGCCGAGAAATTTCTTTTGAGTATCCACCACAAGGGGTTTGGATTAGAATTATTAAAGCAATTTTAGGGATTTAAGATCTCTTCACTTCCTATTTGTTCATAGCTCTGGACATTACATCGTAGTCCTGTGAGGAAGAATATTTTGTATATGTTACGTAGTGTTTTTGTCAATCCTGCATGTGCTATATTACTACAGTAATAATTTCTGACTATTGGTATCTGTGTAATCTACCAAATTATTACAAATTTTCTTGTAAGCAGTTGACGGCTTGAAATTGAAGCAGTCTTATTTTGTCAACATTGATATCAAAATGTCAAAACATTGACATTTCTGAAGTATTTTAAGGCACATTTATGACCCGTCACGCTTAAAGGGACCTTATCAGGGGTCTAAAAATCCAAATTCGTACAAACTGATCAGCTTAAGCACATTGGAACCAGATCCCGCATGTTAAAAATGAAAACATAGTAAGATAGCGAAGACATTCCAGATTCAGAAAATTACATTAAAGTGAAAAATGTCCGCCCTAGTCTGGCTTCACTGACTGAGCAGACTTACTAGGGTCAATATTTTTCATACATCCAATAAGGTCCCTTTTAGAGTGATGGTTCACATTTCATATGTATAGTGAATGTTGTGTATGTGTATTGTTGCTTTGTTGTATCCATGGTATGTTATGATTTCTGCATTATTACAAAGAATATGATAGTATGACCTTCTAATGTAAATTTCATTGAATTCCTATTCCAAATATGTTGTCTTTTTCAAAACCTTTCGATTTCTAAGATATGGCATGAAGTAGTAAGAGTATACCTTCAAACTGTAAGCTTAAACTGCTGGTGACTATGTAATGAGCATTATGAAGAAGGAGAAACTTAAGAATTTCCAATATTTTTGCATATTATCAAAGTTCTTGAAGCTTTAAGAATATGTTTGTCCAATTTTTCATTTTCCATATTGCTTATTTCCCTTGTCCTAGTATGATTTATTCATCAAGCTTTGGGTCACCTTGATGTTAGCATTTTTCCAACAAAAATTTTTGTTTTTCTAATTTGCGAATTATTCATTCTGCCATTTATACTTTTCAACATTACTAAGGCCTGGTTATTTTTTGTTTGTTTAGCCACCTACTTGTTCCAGTCCCGTATCAAACACATTAAAGGGTCGGTCATCCACGGTCACTTCGGCCACCAATTCCAGTTCGGGGGTCAGTTCTGTGATAGCGCTCGACACGTCCACACAAGCATCCCGACTAGCCGCCCATATACGGCATCAGTTGTGCATGTTGCTGGACACGCCTTGTGCGCGCGGCAATGACTGGAGAATGTTAGCACAAGCTTTAACTGTAGATAGGTAAGCTTTCCTAAATGCTACTGCATGAGTTTATACTTATATTAGCTACTTTGGTGTGTTGTTTAACCCTTTCCCAAACGACAAAATTTTAGGGTGATCCACTTCAAAAACTGCCACAAATGACAAAATAGTTGTTATTAAAGATAGGATTTGTGTAAAATATGGCATAGAAAATATTGAGACAAAAGGAGAAACTGCTGGTTATCAGCAGTTTCTTCTTTTGTCTCAATGTTTTCCCAAGCCTTTTCTACTAGGGACGTCAAAACCAGGTCTTGTTTGGGAAAGGGTTAAAGCAAGAGTTTGACTGTTAGATGAAATTTCATCTGGACAATCTGTCCTGAGACAGTTCAATTCAATTGTCAGACAATTCTTACACTAAAGAATGCACCTTTTATTTGCTGCATGGAGTAATTGTTGTTTCATTTGGTCATTATTTCAAAAAGCATATTTATTCTAAGAAGGTATTAATTAATTATAGTAACTGCTGAGTATTTAATACCATAGAGAAAAGAAGAAATGAAAAAAAAATCTCCTTGAATGGGTTGTATGCTTTGACAGAACAAAATGTAGACAAAGATCAGCCTGCTAATTTGACTCCACGGATTGAAATGTTTAAATTGTTTCAATTTGTTAAAGTGAGACAAGACTGTAAAGTTCAAAAAGGCATAAGAGTTGTTGAGAAAGTCAAGCCTGAGACAATTTCCTGACAAAAAGGAACAATTCATCTTCACATGTCATTGAGACATCCATCAGGGGCTTCAGAAACCATACCAGTAAACAAAATTAACTTCATTGAAATAACATGGACTCTACAATTGGTGTCATAATTTTGCTTTTGTTTTCTGTGACTTTAGAACTACAGAAAACAGAGAGTGAAAACTTTTCAAAGGCAATATTTGATGATTTATTCATCATACCCTATGTTGTGGGTACTTTTAAATTGTCTTGTTGAGACAATTTAAATGAGTACCCACAACACAGGGTTTGTATTTGAAGAGTTAGAATGCCTTCACTCCCACTTTTCTGTAGCTCTGTGGCTGGGAATGTTTCCCTTTACCAGACTGTGTTTCTATTTTGTACTATTTTGAACAGGGAAATAACAAATATTGAGGGAATTAAAACAAATTTGATTTTACAAACCATTGTGTAATTTTGCATTCAAAAGCCAATATGGACTAGTCTAGTATTCTTTCATTTAGAAAAGAGAAATGTTATTATGCATGTACTGTCGAGAAACCTTTGCTTGTAACTGTATATTAGAGGCCCACAGGGAAGACTGGGTTCATCCCAACTGTGCTGCCTCGTTAAATAAAGTCTTTATCATTATTATTATTATTATTATTATTATTATTATTATATTCAATGAAATAAGTCCCTGACATCTCGTATAAGACAAATGTGTCATGGCTTTTCATAAAAAAAACTCATAACTGCAGCTTGTTTTAAGCTGCAGTTACAAGGTTTTTGATGAAAAGCAGTGATATATAGTATGTAGTGTATAGCTCAGATATCGAGGGGTAAAAGATTTGTCTTGAGACATTCAGTAACCAATTTTGAATTTAGAACGAGCGAATGAAATTTCTTCTTTTCTGCTTTCAGGTATATTAATTATTTCGCAACAAAAAACAGTCCAACAGAACACATTATTGATTTATGGGAAGCAATACATCGAGAGGACACCGCAGTCACAGACTTAATGAACATTTTACGTGTCATGGGACGAATGGACGCAGCTGCGGTGCTTGAAAAAGACGTTGGATCATGGTTATGAATGAATAGTCATTTGTGTATGTGATTATACCGATCTGTGAAACGCGAAAACAGTGTTCCATTCCTGATATACAGGAATAGTATACTCTGCCAGGAGCATGTGCTGTTGCGTTTAACAGTGTACAAAATATGAACAGTGCGCAGTGAAATTCATGATAACATTATATGCATAGTGTGTAAAACACAAAATGTGTACAAACATGGATGTGTATAAAAACAGTGGATTATGCATTAAAAAACCAGGGTGCTTTATCCTGTTGATTTATAACAAATTTGTTGCTGTATGCAATACTGTTTTAAGTGCATATACTTTGTATGGGCACTTCAAATTGTTCTACATTCAGCAAACAAAATGCAATACTTGAAGGTGCTCTCACATTTTCCACAAATGATGAACTGTAACTGCAAATTACAAATCTAAAAGAAAACTGCATTGTGTATGAATTCATGTGAATGTAACAGAACTATATAGAAATCAATTAGACAACTAGATTTCACAGAAATGTTACAGATTTCATGGAAATGCAAGACAGATCTACAAGAATCTACAATGCTTTCAGTTATTAACAGATTCTAGTACTAAACACAGTGTGGTTTACAAACAAAGATTGGACATGGCTGATCTTTAGAGTGACATTCGATATAGTGTGCTATTCATTGCCATAGAAACAAGACATCCAAGGCCAAAACATTGACCTTATCCAGGGTCATGGACACTGACCTTGACAATAAAGGTCAGCAGATTGAAATAAAAGTCAACAGATTGAAATAAAAGTCAACAGATTGACCTTGATCCTGATGAAGGTCAAACGTCTCATTATAATTAGTGCCAGAAATAGACTGGTTGAGAAAAGTGTGATTTCTGCAATAATATTCTATCACATTTATAAAGTCTGTGAAGTAAACACTGATGCAATAAACAGTCAAATAAAGACTGACCAAATTAGTAAAGTTGTAAAGTTGGAATGGACCAAAGCGACACAGTGACTTAAATCAACAGAGGAATATATCCTTATCACCTGTTAATAGATTTGAAAAAGGAGTTTTTATGCCCCCGTATCGAGAGATCGGGGGCATATTGTTTTACTCGTGTCCGTCTGTCTGTCTGTCCGTCCGTCTGTCCGTCCGTCTGTCCGTCTGTCCGTCTGTCCGAAAACTTAACCTTGGCCTTTTCTCCAAAAGTATTTGACATACAAAGCTCAAATTTGGTATGCAACTTCCTCTCAATGATATCTATCTGTTCCATGCAATTTGACCTTCCTAAAGGTCATCCCTTAACCCTTATCTACCCTTTACTCTATGAAAACTTAACCTTCTACTCCGAAAACTTAACCTTGGCCTTTTCTCCAAAAGTATTTGACATACAAAGCTCAAATTTGGTATGCAACTTCCTCTCAATGATAACTATCTGTTCCATGCAATTTGACCTTCCTCAAGGTCATCCCTTAACCCTTATCTACCCTTTACTCTATGAAAACTTAACCTTCTACTCTGAAAACTTAACCTTGGCCTTTTCTCCAAAAGTATTTGACATACAAAGCTCAAATTTGGTATGCAACTTCCTCTCAATGATAACTATCTGTTCCATGCAATTTGACCTTCCTCAAGGTCATCCCTTAACCCTTATCAACCCTTTACTCTATGAAAACTTAACCTTCTACTCCGAAAACTTAACCTTTACCTTTTCTCCAAAAGTATTTGACATACAAAGCTCAAATTTGGTATGCAACTTCCTTTCAATGATATCTATCTGTTTCATGCAATTTGACCTTCCTCAAGGTCATCCCTTAACCCTTATCAACCCTTTACTCTACGAAAACTTAACCTTTTACTCCGAAAACTTTACCTTTGCCTTTTCTCCAAAAGTATTTGACATACAAAGCTCAAATTTGGCATGTAACTTCCTTTCAATGATATCTATCTGTTGCAAGCAGTTTGACCTTCCTCAAGGTCATCCCTTAACCCTTAATAACCCTTTACTCTACGAAAACTTAACATTTTAGAAATATGGCCATTTCGGGGGCATTTGTGTTTCACAAACACATCTTGTTTCTTATCAAAATTATCAAAGTTTTTCTGCTTTTGGAAATTTTCCCTGGTTTTAACATCTTTAAATGAAAAGAAACATTGTTTCTGCCATTGTGCAACTCCATGAAATTTGGACCAGTCTTAATTTTATGTTTTTTTGAAATTGTTAAGTTGATGACAATTATTTTAGACCGAATATTGTCGCTTTTCAATGAAAACCTCATTACTGCAGCTTGTTTCAAGCTGCAGTTAGGAGGTTTGTTGAAAAACAGTGATGTACTCAAGCAGAAAAATGGTCAATAAGTAAATCCTGAGAACAGGTCAGTCAGTCAAGTGGTCATTTCAATTGTTGGTCAGTTGTATAAAGGACTGCTGAAACTTTCTCTACTAGTAAACAAGGATCTGAACATTTTTATTCCTTTCAGTGATATGTATTTTGTACTTAGCTTAAAGCTGTAGACATTTGATATGTGTGCTATTTAGTGCTGTTATTTACAGAGCTTGAGAGCAGGGGATGATTTCAACCTTAAATTTCAGCTCATTTTCCACACAAACCCTACATTGTTGGTACTCATTAAAATTGTCTTGACAAGACAATTTTAATAAGTTCCAACGATATAGGGTTTGAAGAATAAGAGATAAATTTTATTTTGAAATATCTTCACTCTCTCAAGATCTCTTACTCTGTTTCTGAACTCTTTACTAAACAACTTTGGATCTATCTCTAAAACCTAAAAGCAAATTAGAAAAATGTTGAAATATTAAAAGTTGAAATGCATGTAACAAAGATTGATACTCTTGCTGTCAAACTCTATATTCTTGTATCTTTAAAATATCTATGAAATAAGAAAATGGCCTTTAAAGAATTTCCCCTTTTTCGGTCCAAAATATTCTTTAGTATGGAGTTATTCTCTCTTTCCTCTCTCTCTTTTATCTTCTGTTTGTTAATGAGTAATATTTTGAGTTTGTTATATGGTACTGTACATAGTGTAAATAGTACACATGGATGTTTAGCAGCCAACATGTCTTAGACTACAGCCTATGAACCCGAGAAAAATTATGATTTCATTGCAAAAGAAGAAAATCTTTTTTCCCCATGACATTTCTAAAGAATTTCATTTCGGGCTATGCTATTTCAAATATCTTGTTTCGGTAATGTGTTGAAGCTGTATTAAGAACATTTTTGCTGCTGAATAAGCACAAAGATTGACAGAAAGTTAAACAAGGGAGGTATAACCTTTGATCGTCAAATGTTACAAACCTATTTTGAGTTGTGTCCCTTGTATTAGTTTGTTTGCACTGCACTGCACTGCCAATTAGCATTGCACACTTTATTATCCTATTGTTAGTGGGAGGTCAAAACCTTGTAACTACAGCTTGAATAAGCTGGAGTTACGAGGTTTTGGCCTGCCGCTGATGCTATGTTCTAGTCAAAGGAAAAAACATTTCCAAAACAACTTTTCATCTTTTAACAAGAATCATCCTTTAAACATATGCATGAAAAGACAATGTCATCTTTGGAAACCCCTCATCTTTTTGTTTTGGTTTCATATATACAATTAAAAAGGAACACATTTCGTGTTGACTGCAATTTTCATGCTCTTTGTTCTATTTCTAAGATGTTGCAGATGAGGATTGTTAGTCTTTTCTATTTGAGTAAGAAATATTGTGGGAAATGAAGAAATTGCAATTTCTTAATTTTCCTCAATCTTTTCCAAAGCCCTTATCTTTTTGGGTGTCAAAAAGAGTCATTATTTGGGTAATGGGATGTTAAGATCTCTTTTGTCAATACATTATTTTTTAATCCAGTTTCTAGATTTCTTGATTTTTTTTTTGAAAAAAAATCATATGCCTTTGAAGAAATCTGTTTTTCTTTGGCCAATTATTTTTGATAAAAGTAAAAAAGCTAGCTAGTTCACTTGGTTAACCCATAACTACACAGTACAAGATTGCGACTCCCTCACAAGAAATGGCATACATGGGAAAATATTGTGGAAAATGAAGAAATTGCTTGTGACAAGAAATTTCTTCATTTCCCACTATGTTTTCTACCTAAAACTACAAAAAAACTTTTAAATTTCATTCACTTGTAATTGTTACAGTATGCAAAATCTTTGAATTTCAAACAGTCTAAAATATTGCGTTCATGTAATAGGTTCAGAATTATGTACAATTCCATGGTTGTCATTATGCAATGTGTTGTTTATAAAAATGACCCATCAAACTAAAGGGGATCTTCTTTAAAATACACTGGTTATTTTTTAAGACTTTTGTTAAAGAGATAAGACATTTTTTCAAACAAATGGTTGATAGTGAAGAAATAAGACTATCTTTTGATAATATAGATTATAGGAATCATGGAGGGATGAGAAGAAAATTCTTCAAATTCTAAGCATTATTTTCTTCTTCTTAATGATATCAGTTCTTTTGTAGAGACTATTGATCAAAAGTTTATGAAGGCAGTTAAATTTTAACTTCTTGAATTTTTAAGTGATGTAAAATTTTGTTGTCTTTGAATGGGCAAAAAATTAATGGAAAAGAAAAAAAGGAAATTTTTGAGACTGACTATGGTAGATTTTTCATATAGTTATATGTCCCTTTTATATTGATGGGTCAAACATAAATGTTTGTATATAGTAATAATGTACATGATCTTAATGTGAGGAACAAAATAATTTTGTTCATTTTCTATAACATGTATTTTGCAAAGATTGTAATTTATGCATGAATACATTTTGTTGACAAAAAGTGAATTTAAAAGTAAATTATTAATATTTAAACTTGTCTTTTCTTCTTTGTTGTTAGCCCTTCCTCAAACAAGACTATCTTGATGTCCCTAATAGATCTAATAAAAACCCATTGAGATGAAGGAAGAAAATTATGATAATTAGCATTTCCTCTTTTGTCTCAATATTTTTGTGCTATACTGAAAACATGTTGAATCTTTATCAACATTTTTATTTTGTCATCTAAGCAGCGTTTAAATTTGAACATTATCAAACCATCTACCAAAGAAGACCTGGTTTTAGACTTTTGGTAGAAAAGGTATGGAAAAACATTGAGGCAGACAAAGAAAATGCTGATAATCAGAATTTCCCCTTTTATCTCAACACATTCTGTGCTATATTGTGCAAAAGTCTAACCTTCAATAACAGATATTTTGTTGTCTGCAACAGCTTTCAGATAGGACCACCCTGAAAGTTTGTGGTTTGGCAAAAGAGTTAACCCATTACCACACAGTGACTCCTTTTGACAAAATGACCAAAAAAGTTTAAAATTCATTGACTTGAAATTGTCGTCTGCAGATTCTTTCAATTTGGACCGCCCTAATATTTTGTGGTTTGGTAAAAGAGTTAATCCCCACCCTTGCTAACAGGCTGACTGAATAGCAAAGAACTTTCAACAACCTACACAATACAGTAAGGGAACAACAGTGAATAATCTAGAATTTGAAACCATGAGTCCTGGGGACGCATGGCTTTGAAAATAGTGCGTCTCACATCAAAATGTATGAGTCCCACCTTTTCATTTTCATTGAATTTTAGATCTACGCCAAAGGAAATATGTAGGCCTATGTCATTGACATTGTTGGGAAAAATGAATAAACACTGTTTTGTTATTGTTATACTTTGTTAGCTCACCTTAGCACGAAGTGCTGAGGGTGAGCTATTGTGATCGCTCACCGTCCGTCGTCCGTCCGTCTGTCTGTCCGTCTGTCCGTCCGTCCGTCTGTCTGTCCACAATTACTAAAAAGTCTTCTCCTCCCAAACCATAAGGCCTAGAGTCTTGAAATTTTGTATGTAGAATCTAGCATCGTCGCAAGACCCTTTATCAAAAAACTACACATTATTTTGATACAAGGAAAATTGGCCCTATGTTGTGGGTATCAAATTTCATATAGAGACAAAGAAGGAAATCTTGTACAACCTTCTCCTCCTGAACCGTTTGGCTTAGAGCTTTGAAATTTTGTGTGTAGAATCATCTCAAGGCCCTCTATGTAAATACTTTACATTATTGTGATACAAGGAAAATTGACCCTATGTTGTGGGTATCAAATTTCATAAAGAAACAAAGAAGGAAATCTTGTACAATCTTCTTCTCCTGAACCGTTTGGCCTAGAGCTTTGAAATTTTGTGTGTAGAATCATCTCAAGGCCCTCTACCAAAATACTTCAAATTATTGTGATACAAGGAAAATTGACCCTATGTTGTGGGTATCGAATTTCATTTAGAGACAAAGAAGGAAATCTTGTACAATCATTTTCTCCTGAACCGTTTGGCCTAGAGCTTTGAAATTTTGTGTGTAGAATCATCTCAAGGCCCTCTATCAAAATACTTCAAATTATTGTGATACAAGGAAAATTGACCCTATGTTGTGGGTATCGAATTTCATATAGAGACAAAGAAGGAAATCTTGTACAATCTTTTTCTCCTGAACCGTTTGACCTAGAGCTTCGAAATTTTGTGTGTAGAATCATCTCAAGGCCCTCTACCAAAATACATCAAATTGTGATACAAGGAAAATTAGCCCTATGTTGTGGGTATCGAATTTCATATAGAGACAAAGAAGGAAATCTTGCACAATCATTTTCTCCTGAACCGTTTGGCCTTGAGCTTTGAAATTTTGTGTGTAGAATCATCTTAAGGCCCTCTATCAAAATACTTCAAATTATTGTGATACAAGGAAAATTGACCCTATGTTGTGGGTATCGAATTTCATTTAGAAACAAAGAAGGAAATCTTGTACAATCTTCTTCTCCTGAACCGTTTGGCCTAGAGCTTTGAAATTTTGTGCGTAGAATCATCTCAAGGCCCTCTACCAATTTTACTTCAAATTATTGTGATACAAGAAAAATTGACCCTATGTTGTGGGTATCGAATTTCATATAGTGACAAAGAAGGAAATCTTGTACAATCTTCTTCTCCTGAACCGTTTGGCCTAGAGCTTTGAAATTTTGTGCGTAGAATCATCTCAAGGCCCTCTACCAATTTTACTTCAAATTATTGTGATACAAGAAAAATTGACCCTATGTTGTGGGTATCAAATTTCATATAGAGACGGAAGGAAGATAGAAGGAAATCTTGTACAATCTTTTTCTCCTAAACTGTTTGGTGTATAAGGCCTTTGAAATTTTGTATGTAGTAACTCTCTAATACCAGCATTGTTTAAATTGTTTCCTTTAATGAACGTTGTCCAGAAGTTGTGTATGTGAGATGAGACAAAAATTATCATCTTGATGATCTCTAGGTGAGCGATATAGGGCTATCTTGGCTCTCTTGTTTCGAGAAACCGGGGCCTGGTTTTGACGTCCCTAGTACAATAATATACGCTTGAGAAAACATTGAGGCAAAAGAAGAAACTACTGATAACCAGCAATTTCTACTTTTGCCTCAATATTTTCTGTGCAATATTTTACATAAATTAATCTTATCGTTGTCAACATTTATTTGGTCGTTTGAAGCAGCTTTCAAATTGGAATACCCTAAACTTTTGTCATTAGCTCACCTGAGCACAAAGTGCTCGAGGTGAGGTATTGTGATTGGTCTGTTGTCTGGCGTCTGTCTATCTGTCTAACTGTCTATCTGTCCACCCGTCAACTTTTCAGAAAAAAATCTTCTCCTCCTAAAGTACTGGGCAGAATTCAATCATATTTCACACATATGATTTATGGGTCATGCTTTTTCAAAATACTTCAAAGAATTTGAATCGGGGCCATAATGGGGTCAAAAAGTAAGTCACTAGGTCAAATCTTCTTTTTGCTCTAGGGACCACATTTGTTGCTCAATTGTTGTGAAAAGTATTCAGAATATTTGTCTTGATAATATCTAGGTCATAATAACAAATAGGTCAAGCCAGGTCAAAAACTAGGTCACTAGGTCAAATATCGTAAAATCCATCTTTTTACTCTATAAGTGCCAATTTTGGCACACACTTTGTCAAAATTGTTTTGAATGTTTATCTTGATGATATCTAGGCTATGTCAAGAAGTGGGTCATTCCAGGTCATTAACTTGGTCATGAGGTCAAATCTTGTGAAATCCTCCCTTTTGCTCTGGAAGTGGCAATTTTGGTCCAAACTTTGTCAAAATTGCTTTAAATGTTTATCGTTATGATATCTGTGTCATGATCAAAGGAGGGTCATGCACGGTCAAAAACTATGTCACAAGGTCAAATATTACATATCCTTCCTTTTGCTCTAGAGATGCCAATTTTGCCCCAAAACTTTGTCAAAACTATCCTAAATACTTATCTTGATATCTAGGTTATGTACAAAGTGTGGGTCATGTAAGGTCAAAAACTAGGTCATTGGGTCAAATCTTGGTTTTGCCTTAAGAACGGAAATATATACTTAAACATTGTGAAAATTGTTCAGAATGTTTATCTTGACGAAATCATGGTCATTTTAAAAGTGGGTCATGTGAGGTCAGAAACAAGGTCACTAGGTCAAATTTTGTTTTTCCTCTAAGAACCAAAATATTTACTCAATCATTGTGAAATTGTTTAGAATGTTTTTCTTGAAAAACTCTGAGTCATTTTAAAAGTCGGTCATGTGAGGTCAGAAACTAGGTCACTAGGTCAAATTTTGTTTTTCCTCTAAGAACCAAAATATTTACTCAATCATTGTGAAAATTCAGAATTTTTATCTTGATGATATCTTGGTGATATGAATAGCAGGTCATTTGAGGTTAAAAACTAGGTCACTAGGTCAAATTTTTATTTTGCTCTAAGAACCAAAATAATTACTATATCATTGTGAAAATTTCCAGAATGTTTATCCTGATGATTTCTTGGTGATGTGAAAAGTGGGTCATGCGAGGTCAGAAACTAGGTCACTAGGTCAAATTTTGTTTTTGCTCTTAGAACCAAAATATTTACGTTATTATTGTGAAAATTGTTCAGAATGTTTATCTTGACAAAATTTAGGTCATTTTAAATGTAGGTCATGTGAGGTCAGAAACTAGGTCACTAGGTCAAATTTTGTTTATGCTCTAAGAACCATAATATTTACTTTATCACTGTAAAAATTGTTCAGAATGTTTATCTTGACGAAATCTGGGTCATTTACAAAGTGGGTCATGTGAGGTCAGAAACTAGGTCACTATGTCAAATGTTGTTTTTGCTCTAAGATCCAAAATATTTACTCAATCATTGTGAAAATTCAGAATGTTTATCATGGTGATATGAATAGCAGTTCATTCGAGGTTAAAAACTAGGTCACCAGGTCAAATTTTGATTTTGCTCTAAGAACCAAAATATTTACTATATCATTGTGAAAATTGTTCAGAATGTTTATCCTGATGATATCTTGGTGATTTGAAAAGTGGGTCATGCAAGGTCTAAAATTAGGTCACTAGGTCAAATCTTGTTAGCTCCACTGGCCGAAGGCCAGCGGGCTATTGTCATGGCGTTGTGTCCGTCGTGCGTGTGTCCGTCCGTCCATGCGTCCATCCGTTAACTTTTTAGCTCACCTGAGCACAAAGTGCTCAAGGTGAGGTATTGTGATCGGTCTGTTGTCCGGCGTCTGTCTGTCTATCTGTCTAACTGTCTAACTGTCTATCTGTCTAACTGTCCATCCGTCAACTTTTCAGAAAAAAATCTTCTCCTCCGAAAGTACTGGACAGAATTCAATCATATTTCACACATATGATCTATGGGTCATGTTTTTTTCAAAATACTTCAAAGAATTTGAATCGGGGCCATAATGGGGTCAAAAAGTAGGTCACTAGGTCAAATCTTCTTTTTGCTCTAGGGACCACATTTGTTGCTCAATCGTTGTGAAAATTATTCAGAATATTTGTCTTGATAATATCTAGGTCATGATAACAAATAGGTCAAGCCAGGTCAAAAACTAGGTCACTAGGTCAAATATTGTAAAATCCATCTTTTTACTCTATAAGTGCCAATTTTGGCACACACTTTGTCAAAATTGTCCTGAATGTTTATCTTGATGATATCTAGGCTATGTCAAGAAGTGGGTCATTCCAGGTCATTAACTAGGTCATGAGGTCAAATCTTGTGAAATCCTTCCTTTTGCTCTGGAAGTGGCAATTTTGGTCCAAACTTTGTCAAAATTGTTCTAAATGTTTATCGTTATGATATCTGTGTCATGATCAAAGGAGGGTCATGCAAGGTCAAAAACTATGTCACAAGGTCAAATATTACAGATCCTTCCTTTTACTCTAGAGATGCCAATTTTGCCCCAAAACTTTGTCAAAACTATCCTAAATACTTATCTTGATATTTAGGTTATGTACAAAGTGTGGGTCATGTAAGGTCAAAAACTAGGTCATTGGGTCAAATCTTGGTTTTGCTTTAAGAACGGAAATATATACTTAAACATTGTGAAAATTGTTCAGGATGTTTATCTTGATGAAATCTGGGTCATTTTAAAAGTTGGTCTTGTGAGGTCAGAAACTAGGTCACTAGGTCAAATTTTATTTTTCCTCTAAGAACCAAAATATTTACTCAATCATTGTGAAATTGTTCAGAATGTTTATCTTGACGAATTCTGAGTCATTTTAAAAGTGGGTCATGTGAGGTCAGAAACTAGGTCACTAGGTCAAATTTTGTTTTTCCTCTAAGAACCAAAATATTTACTCAATCATTGTGAAAATTCAGAATGTTTATCTTGATGATATCTTGGTGATATGAATAGCAGGTCATTCCAGGTTAAAAACTAGGTCACTAGGTCAAATTTTGATTTTGCTTTAAGAACCAAAATATTTACTATATCATTGTGAAAATTTCCAGAATGTTTATCCTGATGATTTCTTGGTGATGTGAAAAGTGGGTCATGCGAGGTCAGAAACTAGGTCACTAGGTCAAATTTTGTTTTTGCTCTTAGAACCAAAATATTTACTTGATCATTGTGAAAATTGTTCAGAATGTTTATCTTGACGAAATTTAGGTCATTTTAAAAGTGGGTCATGTGAGGTCAGAAACTAGGTCAAATTTTGTTTATGCTCTAAGAACCAAAATATTTACTTTATCATTGTGAAAATTGTTCAGAATGTTTATCTTTACAAAATCTTGGTCATTGTAAGAGTGGGTCATGTGAGGTCAGAAACTAGGTCACTAGGTCAAATTTTGATTTTCCTCTAAGAACCAAAATATTTACTCAATCATTGTGAAAATTCAGAATGTTTATCATGGTGATATGAATAGCAGGTCATTCGAGGTTAAAAAGTAGGTCACCAGGTCAAATTTTGATTTTGCTCCAAGAACCAAAATATTTACTTTATCATTGTGAAAATTGTTCAGAATGTTTATCCTGATGATATCTTGGTGATGTGAAAAGTGGGTCATGCGAGGTCTAAAAGTAGGTCACTAGGTCAGATCTTGTTTTTGCTCTAGGACCCAAAATATTTACTTTATCATTGTGAAAATTGTTCAGAATGTTTATCTTGACAAAATCTTGGTCATTGTAAGAGTGGGTCATGTGAGGTCAGAAACTAGGTCACTAGGTCAAATTTTGATTTTCCTCTAAGAACCAAAATATTTACTCAATCATTGTGAAAATTCAGAATGTTTATCATGGTGATATGAATAGCAGGTCATTTGAGGTTAAAAAGTAGGTCACCAGGTCAAATTTTGATTTTGCTCTAAGAACCAAAATATTTACTTTATCATTGTGAAAATTGTTCAGAATGTTTATCCTGATGATATCTTGGTGATGTGAAAAGTGGGTCATGCGAGGTCTAAAAGTAGGTCACTAGGTCAAATCTTGTTTTTGCTCTAGGAACCAAAATATTTACTTTATCGTTGTGAAAATTGTTCAGAATATTTATCTTGATGATATCTGGTCAATGTTAAAAGGGGGCCATGTGAAGTCAAAAACTAGGTCACTAGGTCAAATTTTGATTTTGCTCAAAGAACCAAAAATATTTACTTTATCATTGTGAAAATTTCCAGAATGTTTATCCTGATGATATCTTGGTGATGTGAAAAGTGGGTCATGGGAGGTCTAAAACTAGGTCACTAGGTCAAATGTTGTTTTTGGTCTATGAACCAAAATATTTACTTTATCATTGTGAAAATTCTTAAGAATGTTTATTTTCACAATATCTGGGGCATGTATAAAGTGGCCGGGTTATGGGCGGGCAAAACCTAGGTCAAATTTGTTTTTGCCCCAAAAAATCAAAATATTTATTCATCATTGTGAAAATAGTTCAGAATTGCTTATCTTGATGATAAATGGGTCATGTAGAAAGTGGCTAATGTTAGGTCAAAAACTAGGTCAAAAGGTCAAATCTTGTTTTTTGCCCTAAGAACCAAAATATTTACTCATCATTGTGAAAACTGTTCTGTATGTTTATCTTGATGATGTCTAGGTCATGTAAAAAGTGGGTCATGCGAGTTTGAAGTTTGCAAGCTGTTTGTTTCAAAGTCCTCTCAGGTGAGCGATGCAGGGCCATCTTGGCCCTCTTGTTCTTTAAACATCTTCTCCTCTTATACCAGTGGGCCAATTTTGACCAAACTTGGCAGGAATGTTCCTTGGGTGACCCTTTTCAAAACTTGTTCGCGAATTTTTGATTCGTCAAAAAATGTGGGCGTGGCAGGGCGGGGCTTATCAGACTTGGAGAAATCATAAGAAAATTCTTTAAAAATCAACCATTGGGCCAATTTGAACCAAACCTGACAAGAATGTGCCTTGAGTCATTCTTTTCAAAATTTGTTCACAAATTTTTACATTTGTCAAAAAATGTGGCCGTGGCAGGGAGAAAGGGGCTTATCAGACTTAAATAAATCATAAGAAAATTCGTTAAAAATCAACCATTGAGCCAATTTGCACTAAACCTGGCAGGAATGTGCTTAGAGTCATTCTTTTCAAAATTTATTAACAAATTTTTACATTTGTCAAAAAATGTGGCCGTGGCAGGGAGAAAGGGGCTTATCAGACTTAAAGAAATCATAAAAAAAATTCTTTAAAAATCAACCATTGGGCCAATTTGAGCTAAACCTGGCAGGAATGTGCCTTGAGTCATTCTTTTCAAAATTTTATCACAAATTTTTATATTTGTCAAAAAATGTGGCCGTGGCAGGGAGAAAGGGGCTTATCAGACTTATAGAAATCATAAGAAAATTCTTTAAAAATCAACCATTGGGCCAATTTGAACCAGACTTTGCAGGAATGTTCTTTGAGTCTCTCTTTTCAAAATTTATTCACAATTTTTTACATTTGTCAAAAAATGTGGCCGTTGCAGGAAGGAAGGGGCTTATCAGACTTAAAGAAATCATAAGAAAATTCTTTAAAAAATTAACCAGTGTGCCCAATTGAACCAAACTTTGCAGGAATGTGCCTTTAGTCGTTCTTTTTAAAATTTGTTCACAAATGTTTATATTTGTCAAAAAAAATGTGGCCGTGGCAGGGAGAAAGGGGGTTACCAGACTTAGAGAAATCATAAGAAAATTCTTTAAAAATCAACCATTGAGCCAATTTTAACCAGACTTTGCAAGAATGTTCTTTGAGTCTCTCTTCAAAATTTATTCACAAATATCAAGATTTGGCTGCCGCTGTGTAAGGCTTACAATAAATCATGGGATAATTCTTCCACTTTAACCAGTGGAGCGATTCAGGCCCTCCTGGGCCTCTTGTTTTTGCTCTATGAACCAAAATATTTACTTTATCATTGTGAAAATTGTTCAGAATATTTATTTCGATGATATCTGGTCAATGATAAAAGGGGGCCATGTGAAGTCAAAAACTAGGTCACTAGGTCAAATTTTTATTTTGCTCTAAGAACCAAAAATATTTACTTTATCATTGTGAAAATTTCCAGAATGTTTATCCTGATGATATCTTGGTGATGTGAAAAGTGGGTCATGCGAGGTCTAAAAGTAGGTCACTAGGTCAGATCTTGTTTTTGCTCTAGGACCCAAAATATTTACTTTATCATTGTGAAAATTGTTCAGAATGTTTATCTTGACAAAATCTTGGTCATTGTAAGAGTGGGTCATGTGAGGTCAGAAACTAGGTCAAATTTTGTTTTTGCCCCAAAAAATCAAAATATTTATTCATCATTGTGAAAATAGTTATGCCCCCTTTCGAAGAAAATGGGGGTATATTGTTTTGCAAGTGTCGGTCGGTCGGAAGGTCGGTCGGTCGGTCGGTCGGTCCGTATGTCAGTCGGTCTGTCCGTAGACCAAACCTTGTCCGGAGCATAACTCAAAAAGTATTAAAGGTAGAATCATGAAACTTCATAGGTGGATAGATCTCATTATGGAGAGGTGCAGTGCACAAGAACCGTAACTCTGCCGATCAAATTTTTTGAGTTATTGCCCTTTGTTGATTTTATAACTTGATTCTTGTCCGGAGCATAACTCAAAAAGTATGTAAGGTACAATCATGAAACTTTACAGGTGGATAGATCTCATTGTGGAGAGGTGCAGTGCTTAAGAACCGTAACTCTGCTGATCAAATTTTTTGAGTTATTGCCCTTTGTTGATTTTCAAACTTGATTCTTGTCCGGAGCATAACTCAAAAACTATGTTAGGTAGAATCATGAAACTTTACAGGTGGATAGATCTCATTACGGAGAGGTGCAGTGCACAAAAACCGTAACTCTGCTGATCATATTTTTTGAGTTATTGCCCTTTGTTGATTTTCAAACTTGATTATTGTCCAGTGCATAACTCAAAAAGTATGTAAGGTAGAATCATGAAACTTTACAGGTGGATAGATCTCATTATGGAGAGGTGCAGTACATAAGAACCGTAACTCTGCCGATCAAATTTTGTGAGTTATTGCCCTTTGTTGATTTTCAAACTTGATTCTTGTCCGGAGCACAACTCAAAAAATATGTAAGGTAGAACCATGAAACTTTACAGGTGAATAGATTTCATTATGGAGAGGTGCAGTGCACAAGAACCGTAACTCTGCCAATCAATATCTTGGAGTTATTGCCCTTTGTTGATTTTTACACTTAATTCTTAACCTTGCCTATATCTCGTGTCCTTTTACACATACAGCCTTGATATCTCACACATAGATACCTCCTATCAACATCGTTCACATTTTACCATGACCTTGGACCTTGTGACCTTGACCTTGGAGTTTGACCTACTTTAAAAAAAAATAAACCTGGCATATATCTCATGACCTTTTACAAATACAGCCTTGATATTTCACACATAAACACATCTTACCAAGACCTTTCACAATTGACCATGACCTTGGACTTTGTGACCTTGACCTTGGAGTTTGACCTACTTTTAAAAAACTTTAACCTGGCCGATATATCATGTCCATTTACACATACAGCTTTGATATTTGACACATGGAAACCTCCGACCTAGACCTATCACATATGACTATGACCTTGGACCATGTGGCCTTGACCTTGGAGTCTGACCTACTTTTAAAAAAAATAAACTGGGCCTATATCTTATGTGCTATATTACACATACAGCCTTGGTATTTCACACATGGACACATCTTACCAAGACTTTTCACATTTGACCATGACGTTGGACCTTGTGACCTTGACCTTTGACTTTGACCTACTTTAAAAAAAACTTTAACCTAGCCGATATATCATGTCCTTATACACATACAGCCTTGATATTTGACACATGGACACCTACGACCAAGACCTTTCACATTTGACCATGACCTTGGACCTTGTGACCTTGACCTTGGTGTTTGACCTACTTTAATAATACATTAACCCGGCCTATATTTCATGTCATTTTACATATACAGCCTTGATATTTCACACATGGTCACTTCCAACCAAGATATTTCACTTTTGACTATGACCTTGGACCTTGACCTTGGAGTTTGACCTACTTTTAGAAATATTTAACCTAGCCTTTATCTTATGTCCTTTTACACCTACAGCCTTGATATTTCACACATAGACACCTCCTACCAAGACCTTTCACATTTGACCATGACCTTGAATATTGCAACCTTGACCTTGGAGTTTGACCTACTTTTAAAAAGACTGAAACCAGGCATATATCATGTCCTTTTACACCTACAGCCTTGATATTTCACACATGGACACCTCCAACCAAGACCTTTCACATTTGACCATGACCTTGACCTTGGTATTTGGCCTACTTTTAAAAACTTTAACCTGGCCTATGTTTCATTTTACTTTTACATATACAGTTTTGATATTTCACACATAGACACCTCCTACCAAGACCTTTCATATTTGACCATGACCTTGGACCTTGTTAACTTGGACTTTTATCTACATCAAATGTAGGCCCTTGAGGGGGCATATATGTTTTACAAACATCTCTTGTTCAGAATTGCTTATCTTGATGATAAATGGGTCATGTAGAAAGTGGCTCATGTTAGGTAAAAAACTAGGTCAAAAAGTCAAAACTTGTTTTTTGCTCTAAGAACCAAAATATTTACTCCTCATTGTGAAAATTGTTCTGAATGTTTATCTTGATGATGTCTAGGTCATGTAAAAAGTGGGTCATGCGAGTTTGAAGTTTGCAAGCTGTTTGTTTCAAAGTCCTCTCAGGTGAGCGATGCAGGGCCATCTTGGCCCTCTTGTTTGGGAAAGGGTTAAATGATACAGACAGCTAATCGGGGAGTCTTTTTTCTCAAAATCAGTGTGCAACAATACGTAATATACCATGTAATTACAGGCCCGTAGGAAGCAATTTCATATTGGGAGGGCTAAAGCCATTGTCCTGAATATTGGGGGGGGGGGGGGGGGGCTAATGTGGATTTTCTCAAAATTGTCAGTGTAAAATTAAGAAAATTCGGCATTGTGGGGCAACTAGCCCCCCCCCCCCCTCCTGTTCCTACGGGCCTGTAGTCAAACTCTTACAGTAGATCAGCTGATTCCGATATTCGAGCAAAATCGTTCTACTTGCGGCGAACTTTGTAGGCCTTTTAAAAAAATAGACTCCTAACATATGGACCCAGATATGGATTAAGGCCCTTTACAGCAACTTGGACTACCATGGTTCAAAAAGTATTCTATGCATATGTGCAGTTCAGTGGCGGACCTAGGATTTCTGTGAGGGGGGTTCGAATTAACAAATATGGGGCGTCGTTTTCCTAGTTATATACAATTGTGACTGAATTTCTGCATAAAAATTAAATACTCTGGCTACAGAGGGTGTTCGTTTGAATCCCCGAACCCCCTGTGGATCAACCACAGCAGTTTAAAGTGACATTCAACAGTATGAAACTAAACAATATTTTACTGTGGTCCGTTCTGCATGATCATTGTTACGTTAATCCTTTTCCCAATCATGCACTGGTTTTGTAGTTCACGATAGAAAAGGCATGGGAAAATATGTAGGCAAAAAGAAAAAAATGCTGATAACCTGCTTTTTCTCCTTCCGACTCAATGTTTTTGTGAAAAATTGTACAGAAATCCTTTAGACTTTATCACAATGAATTTTGTCGCCTGCATCAATTGTCAAATTATGCCACCCTTTTGTAGTTCGAGAAATGGTTGCGATAGACCTACTTTAAAGGGAGATTTCATTCTAATTTCATTTTTTTAAAGTATGTCTTGATGCCAAGATTGGTTATTCTAATGAGTATATAAATACCATTAGTTTTTAAGTTGTTGCCAATAAGCGAGAAACACGCATTTAAAGTTGAGACATAATCGATAAATTGCATATAAATCCGAACTGTTGTCCATAACAATTAAATTTTGTTCAATTTTAACACAAAAATATAAATTTCTCGTAAACGGCGCAATATTTGGCTTGAAAATTTCAGAATTTTCATAAGGAAATATGCTCTCTCAGATAAAAATAAGACTGAAATTTATAACAAAAAATTCTGAAATGTCACTTTAAGTAGGATTGCTTTTTAGCTCACTTGAGCACGTAGGGCACGAGATGATCTATTGTGATCGATCTATGGCCGTCTGTTCGTCCGTCTGTCTGCATGATCGTTCATACGTCAACAATCATAAAGAAATAGCTATTGGTAAATTGCTGAAGATATACATGTAGAAAATATCATACAAAGTGAAATCTTAACATGATGAAAAGATATTTCGGAAACAAATAACATACTTGACTTTTGTCCAAAATTTATTTAATTCAAATTCCTTCCGTTTGCTTTTGAGGTCCAAATTTTGACTCAATCATTCTCAAGATTGTTTGGTATGTTTATCTTCATCAAACTAAGAATCCATAGATCTTTGGAATTTTGCATAAATGTTGTAGGCCTATATCTCACTGGTGGTGAACTCGGACAAAGCGAGGATCATTTTTCATGAACACAAGGTACAGATACTTCATGTTTAAATGCGCGTTTAAAAACCAGTGTTAGTAGTTTGAGCATGTACACAACGATTTGCACGTGTTTATCCACCCAAAACAATATGGACGAATCGGAGAGACACTTAGAGGCTATTGTCAGTTTTGTTATTTTATTTCTCTGACTGATTCTGAAGTTGGTATTACAATTCTTGGAGTAGAAGTTTTTTTCCGACGTGAAAATCGTAGTTAACGTTTTTTGAAGGGGACATGTACGGTTTATTCATGACACCGTGAACATTTTCAATGGCTGTCCGAATTGCAATGGCTTTTGTCCTAACAATAGAATGGGTTTTCGGTTAAATATGGATAAATCGTAGGTGTTGTTATAAAATCCCGTAACTACAGCTTCAATAAAGTTGAGTTTGTGACGTTTTAGATTTACACCGACGAAGCATTAGTGTTTGTCCGAAAAAACGTCACTAGGTCTATATATAGTAGATAAAAATTATTCTTTTTCAAAGACGAATTAATGGTATACAATAATCATTTCCAAAACAATAGGCCTATCTGGTATTGCAGCCCCCAATTAGAAGGCTTTCAGTAATGACCGCCATATAGATAGTGCTTCGTTTGCCCGTCCGTCCGTTTTTCTACCCGTCCGCCAATTTGTCTAGCTGACTGCTCTAGATGTCAAAATACATAAGTACATTGATTTTATATGCTGAGAAGTTAAAATGTGTGTACTAAATAAGAATATAATTATGAAAGAAAAATATTAAGAAAAAAGGAGCCAAATTATTTTCAGTATAGATCTATTCTTCTTTTGACTCAATGTTTGCTATACGCACTTCAACGTCAGTTACACAAAACGTGGGAAGGACGTCGTATTGTTTGGCGGCGATGTTATAAAGTCATGAAAACAAATCATGAACGTAAACTTTTGTTTCAGGAGAAATGTAGTGACACGTCTTTTTTAACATTTTATCTTTAAGAAATCTAAAATATTGAAACAAATGGATTTAATTATAGTAGTACAAATATACTCCCCGTCCTAAGAAAGTAGCCACTTGTCTAATGCAAATGGTCGCCAATTTTAGTAAATCGAAAACAGTCGAATTACCCCATTAATTAGACTGTTTTCGATTTACTTCCCATGCTACAATTTTGAGACGATTCCAACACATCCAACGTCTACACGTGACGTCATTCCGACAAGACAACCATTATCGGAACGACTACCTGTGAAATCGACAGAAAAAGGCAAACGTTACAGATAGATTGCTTCCTGAGTTGAGTTCTATCAGCAGTAGAGGCTGATTAACGGATTAGACCATCCGTTTCAGACGTCTTGCGATACCCATAGTCTTGCTACGATGTTACTGTCAACATTACCTTCAGTGGGTTAGACAGCATCTATTGTTTTCTAAGGACAATTGCATAGCATGTATTAATACCAACGGTGTTCACACTCGAAAATGTCTTGTAAACACGAATCTTATCCTTATCCACTTTCAGGAATTGTTACGGTAATAACAAGTATAGTAATACATTGACAATTATTGAAAGTAAAAGATTAAATGTGCATTTGTAAAATTTTATTCATGCACCGTATGCAGTCAAGGTGTTAATTAAAAAGGAAATGCACACAGTTAACTTTTCCCGTTAGTATACTTTAGAATGCATGCCTGTAGAAAGCAATTCCATATGGGCCCTGTCTGGGCCAGTGTCTAATATTGGGGGGGGGGGGGGGGCTAAATTAGATTTGCCATAAGTTTTAAATGTGAAATGATGAAAATTCGGCATGTTTGCCAACTATGAGGGGGGGTGGCTCCAGAGTCCCCCTGTTCGTACGGGCCTGGGATGTGTGAAACAGTGGATCCTCCTTAGAATAAATGGTGATAATGGTAATGACAAACATTACAGTATAGATCTGGAAACGTTCATTTAGGCTTTTGCGACCAACATGGATCCAGATCAGACTTTGCATGTGCACTGTCTGATCAAGATCCATCTTGTTCTCATTTAATAGCTTATTCTCCACCTGTACCAAATTTAAGAAGGCATAACGAAAATCTTACCGGTGAAACTCCAAGGTAACGATAAAAATGATGATGATGATGATGATGATGATGATGATGATGATGATGATGATGATGATGATGATGATGATGATGATGATGATGATGATGATGATGATGATGATGATGATGATGATGATGATGATGATGATGATGACGACGATGACGATGATGATGGTGATGATGTCATCTAATTGTCATCACCTGTCAGTAATTTATCTGAAAGGGGAGTTAGGCAGTACAAATTGGTATATATTGAAACAAGTACCTGGTGCTCGAATTTGATGCCGGAAATCTATGGTTAGATGCTCAAATCAGTGCGATATTACCGAATAAATGTTTAAATGTGCCGTTAAGTCCAGTGCAATCGATTAATTTATCAAACATGTTCTCATAAAACACCGTAGCTGGAAAAGATAACATCGCAAACATGCTGTAACGTTGTCACGAAGAAACCGCACAATGATTTTCAATGACATGACACCGAAAACTGCCATTTATAGCCTGTATTTGTACATTTATATGTCTTTTTTGTTTACTTGCAATGCAAATAGATAAATAAAAACAGTGATATCGTACCATTTCGTTCGGGCGATTAAGATCAACCCACATGATCTCAATATGCGCTTTGTGCACTTGCAATCCGTTTATACCATTTGAAAATAATGATCGATAAAACTGATATTTTCGTGCGTATTATAAATCATATCTACATACCTTAGTAACTTCCATTTGAGTGCATCCTTTAAAAAAAGACGGAAAGAGAAGTAAAACAAAATGTCACGTGTATTGTTTACAAAAATCCGGATGTGCAAATGAAGTATCTGTACCTTGTGTTCATGAAAAATGTTCCTCGCTTTGTCCGAGTTCACCACCAGTGTATCTTTGAACGCCCTATCATGTGAGCGATGCGAGACCATCTTGGCC
This sequence comes from Fragum sueziense, assembly GCA_963680895.1. NCBI lineage: Eukaryota > Metazoa > Mollusca > Bivalvia > Cardiida > Cardiidae > Fragum > Fragum sueziense. Next base: position 57,788,379 of record OY804592.1, read on the forward strand.
CTCTTATCTTTTTTGTAACCTTCCCTGTGCTCAATGTTGAGTTTCCGTGTCCTCGGGGGTAGGACATAGGTCAATTGTGTAGAAAATAGTGAATTAGTGGGGCGTATAACTCATAGAATCGTTCAGATTGTGATACAAGCATGAAATTTGGCAGAAATATTGTTTCAACTGTATATTTTCAGAAGAAAGTGCTAGCCACCTGAAATTCAACATGGCAGCCATTTTATGAGATGGCCGCCATCTGAGCATTATGGAGATTCACTGTGAAATGATATGTCACATAAAAACTAATATAAACTTGAGTTAATCATTTCAGAACCTCAGACATATAAATGCCAGATGCAGAAAGACAATATTGGTGCAAGAGATGGCAACCGATCTCATATGGCTGCCATGCAATATAAGATATTTCATTTCTTTCACATGAAAATGACATATTTTCTACTGGAAAACTCTTTTTATTCTGCTTTTTTGGCTGATAGGTCATACAGGCTAATTTCATTAACAACTTTTAAAACTTGATAACAGATGGCCGCCAACCAAGCCTATATAATCATTATTTTCACTCTTTTAATTGATTGCCAATTTAGATATCCAATGCGTAGTGTACATTGTTTATCAGTTTTTGGCGACTATTTATTTCGAGCCACTTTACCTACCGTAACAAGTAGACTACCAAAAGTTGGTCCCTAAACAATGAGATATATGGTATGTAGAAAACAAAAGCCCTAACCGCTTCCGTGGCCTAGTGGTTAGGGCGTCCGCCTTGGAAGAGGGAGGTCGAAGGTTCGAATCCCGGTGGAAGCCGGCCTGCCGGATTAGAACTGATGCGACCGGTTGGTGAGCCGCCAGCTAGTTAAATTAATGGTTACCGTAGACCCATCTCTGCCAGACGCCCGGCATCATGAGTGGGGAATCGGGAGGTACTGCGTATTGAGAAAGAGAGTGTCTCATAAGCCAAAACTGGCTGGCCCTTTAAATAGGGGTGACACTATAATAAACAAACCTTTACCTTTACCTATAATGTTTGTGTCTCCGAGATGGCAACCATTTTATAGTAAGTCCCAAGTGAAATGCAATTTTCAAATTTAATAAGATCCCCATAAGAAATGACAGCAAACCCACTATTTCAAACCATATCCCCAATAAAGTGTGAAAGACAAGTTTTGAAAAGATGCTTACTTGTAAGAGATGGCAGCCAGCCTACTAAAGTTATTATTTCGAAGTCGTCTCGGTTGTTTCCTATTTTTGACATCCATATTTCTAGTGTATCATCTTTTTAACGCCCAAATGGTTATATTATGTTATGGCCCTGGTTGTCCATCCATCTGCCCGTCCATTAGAAAATTCTTATATGTGCAACTCCTCCTACAGTTTAATTCGGAATTTCACCAAACTTGCCACATTGGCCAAATATCCCAATGGTATCTAGTTGTGCACACCACTTACGAAATTAAGATAACTATCGTCGGTGCTATGACAAAATTGCGTAACAAATTAGTTACGCAATTTTGTCAATTTTTTTTATAAATGCTTTCTACTTAGTATGTAGTACTTAGCGCATATCCTGTCAAAACGGCGTTTTCTACACCTATTAGAACCCTTTCAATTATCATGTGACAAAATTGCGTAACTCGATTTAGCTGACAAAAATGCGTTATACGTAGACAAATTATTTACACGAGAGTAATAAAAGGCTGAGAAATGGCATTCTCCTCTGTATTTCTTCTACTTTGACCAATAAATGAACCGTAAGTTATGTTCAATCACCTTATTGTCCCTTAAAGAAGCTGAATTGTTCATGTAGTTATTGAGTTACGCAATTTTGCCGGCATATTTTTTAACATTTTTTAAAGCGGCAAAAACGTTTTTGGCTCTCCTGAAAAAAAAAAAATGGTTTTCGAACAAAATTTCTAATTACGCAATTTTGTCATAGCACCGACGCAGTATTTTCGTTCTTGAATCATCTGCCCTTGAATTAAAAAAAAAAATGCCCATTTTCTTGTGTGCGCAACTCCTACAATTTCAACCGGCATTTGATCAAACTTATTACAATGAATCTCCACGGTGTTTAGTTGTGCACACCATTTACCGAATTCAAATTACTCTTTTCGTTCTTGAATAAGTTATTATTATTTATCTGCCCTTGAAATAACAAAATGCTCATTTTCTTGTGGCTGCAACTCATTCAGTTTCAACTGCAATATAACCAAACTTGCCATAATGAATCTCAAAGGTGTCTACTTGTGCATGTTACTAATAAAATTCAGATAACTCTTGGTATTCTTAAATTATCTGCCCTTGAATTGAAAAAAATGGCTAATTATACTGACAAGCCCCTCGCGCATATGCGCCGCTCCGCGAAGCTCTTGCTACCACCATAGTTCTGTAAAACGTAGATGGTGTCTCGCAACAACGAGAGATGGTATGTAGAATACAAGCAAGGATTACTACTTATTAACATAGCCATATCAATACAGAAGCTGTAACCTAGATTGTCGCTACTGCATATATATGATTTTAACTTTCACGTGATATTTCACAGTAGCAGCTTCAGAGTGAAGTGCAGAATATCCCTGTTTTCTTGCATTTGCACCGTCCACTGCAAGCAATTTGCACCCATTCGTGGTCACGTCTCTGCAACTGTTTGAAACTGGGTTCAAACTTGTCCACAAAAATATCCAACATTCATTTTCTTTTGACAATCTCAAGTTTGACGGGCATTGATAATTTGGTTGTCGAATATTACACTTTCCCCAAATATGACCAGCTTTGCATGCAGCCCGTTTGACATGCTCCCTTTTATGCGCATTGAGACGGTTCTTACACAGGTAGGACTAAGTCACGAACTTTGAATAGTTGAACTTTCTCAGAAACCTTGATTTCCATGATATTCATATATAATTACAAGTTCAGAAAAGGTCACAGGATAAAGATAATTTACACAAACGTTGTTGTTTGCTTATTTCATAGTTTGGTGAGACCTCGTCGAGCTATAAAGCTCTACTAAGCAGTTTGGCTGCTGATTTAGCTCTTTAACGATGTCTAGCATCCCCAGCATTGAGCTTTTCAAGCAGCCCCCATTGTTCATAAACTGACACGATTTAAAAACGCAAAACAGTCCTTTTACAAATGGTATCTCCTACATCTTACAAAACCGATGTATAGCCATGTAAAAGTGTAAATGTTACAATTGTTAACATAACAGGACAGAAAATGACCGTTAAAGCCACGAATAATGCCTAAATGGACGTCAACTTATGCCAAAATGCACGTTAAGTCAAGAGCCTGGCATCGAACATCGACGACAGCGAACCCAGTGTTTTTACAGGTGATTCATAACCATGTCGCGATGTATAGGCCGCCCGCGATTACCAGCCATAGAATTTGCTGTAGACTGAGCCGTCACAAATTTGTTGCGTTAGTGACGTTGACGTATACACTTATGTTGACGTACAGTTGTTACTCGCAGCTGACCGGGACGAGGGTGGTCTGTAAATCTTCCTGTGTCGTTTACACGTCTCATAAACCTTGGAACCGTCGATTCGGCTACATTAAAGCGTCTAGCTACCTTCATTTGCAAAACACGGCAAACCAAAAGCCAAAAAACTCGGTTCCTTTTTCGCAAAGTAAGCCTCAGCATTTTATACACAATTTTCTTTCGGTGTTCTCGTATGTTTTCAATAAGTAAATCAAATTGGCAATTTGTACACAAAAAATCTTAGTGATTTAAGACGTGGTCTGAATGCACGAGACACACGAGCATTTAGTGATGGGCGGCTCAGATGTCCGGATAGTTTACAGAAAACACGACAAAATCGCTGGGTGCGAAGCGTATTCATTGTCTCATACATCTCCCCAAACATGGTGCCGATCGAGGCAATAGGAAAGGAATGGTTAATGAAAACGTGTTTTGCGTTTTTAAATCGTGTCAGTTTAGTTATAGCGCATTGATTAAGCCTTTCACTGAATTGTAGAGTCATTGCTTGTTTAAAATTTTGCCAATTGCCATCCTTTACGCATAAGAAACATTGCATGTTTTTCAATCAGACTATTGAAAGCTTTTATAGCTATGCACATCTGCATCATCAAAAATGTAGTGGACATTTGTTTATGTGTTCGTTTAAGCCTTTTATTGTTGAAAAGAAGATGGCATCTTTTATACTACTTGGCTTTATGTCGTATTAAAGTTTTTATGCCCTTACTACCATCTAATAGAGCTGAATTAAAATAATTTGGCATATCAGTACGGGCATAAGATAAAGGTATCCACTTAGATCTTACTCTCTCTGGAAATTTCTCAGGAGAGAAGCAAATCACCATATTTGTCCTCTTGGCAGAGGTAGCAGAGGTAGCATTTATTCCAACTAATTTATTCCAACTAATTTGTTGATTTGCTTTATCTTCAAATATTAATGTAAGAATGACTGAACGAATATGACTTGGCGCAAAACGACTGCACACATACATGTACTTCGTTTTTTTACGGAAAGTGTTTTAAACCATGCTTAAGGGAGCTGTTGTTATGTGTTTCTGAAAGTAATCGACAATAAAGTATTCAATTATGGAGGCCCATATGAACCTTAAGTTCTGAGACCGTTCAGATAATTTGAGTTTTAGTATGTCACAAACTTAAAGTAACAAAAGTGGCAGCCTATCAATAACAAAATATATTCTATTCGAGAACATATTTGTTTCTATCTTATTCTGTTTAGCTACTTGATTCTTAAAGAAAGAGGTTGATATCCTTTTTAGTAAAAATAATAAGTTTCCGTGAAGAATAGATAAAGATTTGAATATTTTGGCAGCCATCTTGAGAAAACGACCGCCATGTTGTAAAGTCAGCGTTGGTATATATTAGTTACAAAAAGACTATGTGGGAAAGGTATATAAGAAAATCCCTACGAAATTCACCATTTGGGATGCGTTTCTATTTGATATATTCGTATACGACTTAATTTATACATGAGATTGGCGGTCATCTTGAAAAATTGTCACCATTTTTGAGTTTCAGGGTGCAAAATATGTTTGTTTTTCACTCCCCTTTGCTAGTTCAAACTTTTTGAAAAAGATTGATAACTTGTATAATAAAAATCAACATAATACTTGAAGAAACTGCCATTATTATAGTATTTTGGCGGCCATCTTGGATAAAAACGGCCGCCATGTTGCAAAACAGCCACGTTCTTAATAGCCAATTACAAAATTGATTATACAGGAACGATTTATTAGAAAAATCGTGTCGGTTTCACCATTTAGGATGTCTTTCTATCTAATGAATAGAATATATTTATCAGAATGGCGGCCATCTTGGAAAATAGCCACCGGATGCGAATTTCATGTGGCTAGCACTTTTTTCTGATTAAGTGGCCATCAAAGATTTACCATACCAAATTTCATGCTTGTATCACAAAGTGAACGATTCGGCCAAAATTTCGGAGTTATGCGCCCCACTAAATCAGCAATTGATCAGATGAGATTCCGGAACGCGGAATAATACATTTACTCACTTCATACATAAAATTGCAGTTATTTCCCTTGGATTAGAGATAGAAAAAGGGCGATGCGTCCTTCGGCGATTGTACGACGTACTCGTGACAAATAAAGTATTGAGTTAATCAATTTTGATTAAACCCTCCTGTCCAAACAATGACGCCATTTTTGAGGCTCGAGAAAAAATTGAACAAAAAGAAGACATCGTTTTGTCTCAATATTTTCTGTGTTACTTAAACAAATCAAATCTCTTTCTACGTCCATTGTTTCGTCTGCAGCATCGCACAAATAGGAACATTTCTATAATTTTATCAGTTTGGGAAAGGAAACAAGCAGCTTTTACCCATTACCCTACTAGAATAGTAGACGGCAAAAATTTAGACTAGTCCAAATTCAAAGAAGCTGCGGACAACATTTTCATTTGAATGGAATTTATATGTTTTAAGTCTTTGTGGTTAGAGAACATGGAAAATGAGGAAATTTCTTGTCGAAAAACAATGTTTTCATTTCTCACAATGTTTTCCAATCTTTACATGTAGGGCGTCAAATAGCGGCTCCAATAGAAAAAGCTAGGGAATACATTTGGGACAGAAAAGAAAGTGTTAACCAGATTATTCTCTTATTGCCTCGACATTTTCTTAAGGAATGAATGCAATTTGTTATTTCATGCAGGTATGAAAGAATGAAATCTAATCCCACTGTACGAATCCGCGAAGGGGTTCATACGAAAGTGTGATTAGATTTTCTTTTTCAAACCTCTATGAAAAGGATAAAAAGCCCATTTATTTCTTATTATTTAGATATTCTGAGACTTGGAAAAAAAAAACAAAAAAAAACAACAACAACAACTCTTCATAATCAATTTTCAACAAATGACACCAATCAGAACGCTTGGATTTTAATGAAATCAACTAATATGGAATTATTGTGCTATATTTTTTCACAAATTGCCCTTTCATCAACATTCTGTTTTTGTAGTCTGCATGAGCTTTCAAATTTGGTTTATCCAAATTCTTGCCGTTTGAGAAAAGTTGTGGCCATGCGCGCTATTGACACCATTATGTAGTCTACTATAATAGGCGTGTTTTATTCTTTTCCCAAACACTTCCTGTTTTAGACAGTCACACAAGAAAAAAAGTCTACTGAAAACATTTAGGCAAAAGAAAAGGATTAAGATTATTATTTGCTTCTTTTCCTCTGACTTTTTTAATTAGTAACACTCATCTTTCCAATTTTAACAGCATTCAATTTTCTGCTATACCACGTTTAGAGTTTTGCAAAGATAAAATAATAGTCAGAATAGGTTACAGATAGCTCGAGAACGTGTTTTGTATAAAATATCATGTTTTGCATTTCTTAACTAAGGCATTGAAACCGGGCACAGATAAAATTTACATGCCTGTGTGGTTATAAAATGAGTCTTTTCATAGTTAATCCACAAAACGTTTATTAAGATTTGTTGACATGTTTAATTCTTCTTCAAACACGATAATGCAAACAAAGCATAAAAGGAATGCCTAAATCGAACTTGTGCCTTATACTTCTTCATGATAAAAAGTCGCTTTTCAACAAGAACCTCGTAACTCTAGTCCTAGCTGGTTGCGATTGTTAAGGGTAGCAAATGTAAATTCATTCAAAGTCACTTTTCAAGGTACAGCATGGCATAAACAATAGAAATTACTTCATATTGTTTAAAAATGTTACTGAAATATTGCTTTGTCTACTAAGTTATGCCTTTGAAACATGTTTTCATTTCAATTGGCGAGCGAGTCGGCCATCTTGATTTTGTTCATGGCTGTTGGAAATTTGGTTTGATTTGAATGCAACAAGATAAAATTTTATTTTAAAATTATACTGAAGTGAAAAACAATTGATTTATCTTTCAATCCATGCCATTTTTAGATCAAAATGTCGATTTTAGACATAGTAGTTTGAGGGCTAAACATCGACGTTTTCCGCATGGCGGAAGTGCTATATACAAAATGGCTTATCTAATAAGACCGGACAATGGGATATGGCCGGGCTTATAAATAGGACTACTCGTAACTCCAGCTTGTTTTAAGCTGCAGTTACGAAGTATTTGATGAAAAGCGGCGATAAATGAGCCGAGATCTGGAAATAGGTTCTTAATGGCATTTGATACTTACATGTGTCAAGATCAGTTTGTCTCTAATTACTGTCTGATCAGGATTCATGTTTCCCTTGTACAGGCATAGTAGAAGCAATAGCAGTGAATTTGTATGCTAAAATAGACTTGGTTTACCGTTATGCATTGATAAACCTCCAGTGTTGTTATAAAATCGCGTAACTACGGCTTGAACCAAGCCGTAGAACTTTACGAGATTTAATAACAACACTCATGAAAATATCATTGTTTTTCCGTCTCTCGTCACTCTTTACTTGATAAAATTGAATACCATGGTTCCTAATCAGACTGTTTTACACACAAGCTAATCTGGAGGCATGATGCTCTCAAATGTCACGAAGGCTCATTTATCCAAATCCCGGCTCAAATGTATTTTTGATGAGGAGAAACGAATAATCCCTCTTCTAAACAAGACCTGAGTTTAATACCTTTTAAGACGTAAATCTACAAATCAGACGTCTGTTTTTTCTGCTTTTATACCCGTCATTGGTTTTTTTATCCATTTTTTTTCAAAAAAAAAAAAAAAAAAAAAAAAAAAAAAAAATAAAATAAAAAATAAATAAAAAAAATAAAGCCGACGACATATCAGATTTGTTAGACAATATTCTTCATTAATATCTTCGTTTGTTCTGGTGATACAATTAAAGATTTCATTGTCGAAGGCTGTCGGAGACATGCGAATAAACGAGATATTTGAATGGTCAACTAGTATTTACTAGTAGATTGGCGGCAGCGATTCGTCAATTATAAATTCAGCTTATACACGGTAATTACGTACCCAAATAGAAAATGTGTTTGAGAAAACATTTAGGCAAAAGTAGAAATTATAAATACAGCAGATACACGGTAATTACGTACCCAGATAGAAAATATTTTTGAGACAACATTTAGGCAAAAGTAGAAAATATAAAAGCAGCAGTTACACGGTAATTACGTACCCAGATAGAAAATATTTTTGAGACAACATTTAGGCAAAAGTAGAAAATATAAAAGCAGCAGATACACGGTATCACGTACCCAATAAAAATGATTGAGAAAACATTTAGGCAAAAGGAGAAAATCCTAATAACCAACATTTTCTCTCCTTGTCTCAACATTTTCTGTGCTATATTGTACAGACGTCCTATCTTTATCAATATCGATTTTGTCGTTTGTATCAGCGTTCAAATTTAAGTCGTCTAACGTTTGGCCTTTTGGGAATGGGTCAATTTATTATCAGAAATGACGCATTAGCATTAGTAGGCTATAAATGTTGCTTCATTCTAATTTCGTTTACTATTTACGTCAGAATTCTACATTTTCCACCCTGTTCTTTCATGAAAAGGTCAAATACTAGACGAAATTAAGTTGAAACCAAGAAAACCCGAAGTATTTAAAAAAAAAAAAAAAAAAAAAAAAAAAAAAAAAAAAAAGAAATTGCATGAAAATTATTGAGAGAAAATGAGCATTTTTTTGTTTTCGTTTTCTTCAATGTTTCCCAGGAATAATATCTGCTGCGGATTTCAAAATCAGAGATTGTTTGCGAAATGGTCAAATGGGTGTTTTCGGCACCTCTGTTAGTGTGTAGCAAACATTCTGTTATTATGTTATATACCATCTGGTTATCAAAAAAGATTCCCTAAGTGACCATTCAATAAAGAGCGATATGTTTTTAGCTCACCTGAGCACGATAGTGCTCATGGTGAGGTATTGTGATACCGCCGTGTCCGTCGTCCGTCGTGCGTCGTCCGTCGTGCGTCGTCCGTCGTGCGTCGTGCGTCAACCTTTGGCTTGTGTGCACTCTAGAGGCCACATTTTTTGCCCAATCAATCTGAAATTTGCTCAGAATAATTGTCTTGATAAAATCTCGGACAAGTTCGAAACTGGGTCATCTTGGGTCAAAAACTAGGTCACGGGGTCAAATCTTAGAAAAACCTTGTGTGCACTCTACAGGCCACATTTTTTGCCCAATCAATCTGAAATTTGCTCAGAATGATTGTCTTGATAAAATCTTGGACAAGTTCGAAATTGGGTCATATGGGGTCAAAAACTAGGTCACGGGGTCAAATCTTAGAAAAACCTTGTGAGCACTCTAGAGGCCACATTTTTTGCCCAATCAATCTGAAATTTGCTCAGAATGATTGTCTTGATAAAATCTCGGACAAGTTTAAAATTGGGTCATCTGCGGTCAAAAACTAGGTCACGGGGTCAAATCTTAGAAAAACCTTGTGTGCACTCTAGAGGCCACATTTTTTGCCTAATCAATCTGAAATTTGCTCAGAATGATTGTCTTGATAAAATCTCGGACAAGTTTGAAATTGGGTCATCTGGGGTCAAAAACTAGGTCACGGGGTCAAATCTTAGAAAAACCTTGTGTGCACTCTAGAGGCCACATTTTTTTCCCAATTAACCTGAAATTTGCTCAGAATGATTGTCTTGGTGAAATTTCGAACAAGTTTGAAATTGGGTTATCTGGGGTCAAAAACTAGGTCACGGGGTCAAATCTTAGAAAAACCTTGTGTGCACTCTAGAGGCCACATTTTTTGCCCAATCAACCTGAAAATTGATCAGAATAATGGTCTTGATAAAATCTCGGACAACTTTGAAATTGGGATATCTGGGGTCAAAAACTAGGTCACAGGGTCAAATCTTAGAAAAACCATGTGTGCACTCTAGAGGCCACATTTTTTGCCCAATCAACCTGGAATTTGCTCAGAATGATTGTTTTGTTGAAATCTCGGACAACTTTGAAATTGGGTCATCTGGGGTCAAAAACTAGGTCACAGGGTCAAATCTTAGAAAAACCTTGTTTGCACTCTAGAGGCCACATTTTTTGCCCAATCAACCTGAAAATTGATCAGAATGATTGTCTTGATCAATTCTCGGACAAGATCGAAATTGGGTCATCTGGGGTCATAAACTAGGTCATGAGGTAAAATCTTTGTAAAACCTTGTGTGCACTCTAGAGGTCACATTTTTGTCCAATCAACCTGAAAATTGGTATACAAAAAGTTATATTATATCAGGTGAGCGCTTCAGGGCCAATGGCCCTCTTGTTACTATTTTGGAACAACATGCGAGGGCTTGGCAAAAAAATGTAGAATTTGTTGGTAAAATTTGAAGAAAATCAGTTCATTTTTCGATATGTTTTAGTGACATGTTTCAGATTAAATTTTGTTTGATTCAAGTAAATGTTGTAAGTTTCAATGTTATTGATTTAAAAATTGTTATGACATGACTCTTTCAAAATAGAAGGAATCGGGTACACCTAGAGTACGCTTTAATGAATAACAAAGAATAAGTGTCGAATTAACAAGAATCCGAAATAATAATTGCTTTCTAATATTTGATGTACTTGGTGTTCCTCACTCGCCATAACCTAGACATCGAATAAATATATTAAATGCACATGTGAAGCTGATCGTAATAAAAAATCGAAATGTTTTTATATGCTTTCTCTCATATTCATGTAGCAACAGATTTTCTATACGACGTCGTTGACAAACGTGGCTGATAATTCACGCTTTTTTGCGCGTTTACCAACTGGGTTGTCTTTTTAATAGATTTTCTTTTTATTTTGTATCAACAAGACATGTCATTTTTACAGAACGTGAATGTTTATGTTTTTAGCCTTGCAATGTTTCTAAAGTTAACTTTATTTAGGTTGGTGTATGAACCGAAAAAATCAATAACTAATTTCACCGAATAATTTCCTTTATTTCGCAAACTGCCGTTTTTTACTCGTTTTCCATGTCGGTACGTCGTACCATATCCCTAGCTATACCCTTGTTTTACAGCATTGAACCTTGAAATTTTTCCAAGTATCTCATAGGATGATCTTCTTTAGGTAAATGGACTATCAGGAATTTTGCTCGAGCTTGTTTTAAAAAATAAACATTTTGCGAAGATTTACTAGTATGATTTTACGGCACGCTACGAGGTTGCGTTCCTTAACCCTTTTAAGGAGAGAAAAATATTGTTTTAATATATTTAGACTTATGATATTTTATCAGAGAGTTAATAATATGATAAAATTGCATCCGCGAAAAAATAAAAGCAATCGAATGAAAGGTAATAAAGTTATGATGAAATTCTACGGACTTTTTGTTCAGGCCTCGCGCGTAACGTTGACGTAACGTTTTTGGACACTGTGACATTTCCGCTAGATTTACAAAAGAACGTTTTTCTTCTCGGCAAACGACCAAATTTCGAAAAAATGCATATTTTCTTATTGACAAATATTTGTACTTTTATGTTGTTGTATTTATTTTTAATAAAATGTTCTAATAAGACTTGTAATATCTCTTCAATTTTACACATTAAACTGTTTAGTGTGTTTTTCGGCGCGTGTGACATTGTCGCTAGAATTAAAAAGTTAATTTTTTTTACAGATTTTAAAGCGCGAACCTCCACCAAAAATTAAATCTTTCAAAACTACAAGCAATGTACTTCAAACTCAGCAATTAAAGTTTATAAAATAAAAGACGTGTTTTTCTGTTTTGTCGTAGTATTTTAATAAATCCAAATCAAAAATCAGAATCTTACCTTTTTATCTATACTAATTAATCGCGCATTATTTCAGTCCTTTGTGCCTTTTTTCTGTAAAATTTGTTTTGGCTTATAGAAGAGATGACTTCACGTCAGCCCGTAAACGATTTGGAAAGAAAAGCGTTGTTTTTGTCATTTTCAGACACATTTTCACTCACGATTGTGTTAATTTGGTTACATCTTACCCTGTCATTTAATGACGTTCGTGAACGTTTCGCATAAGATTAAAAATATTTTGAATCTTTAAACATACCTTTCGTTGGTAGCATTCACAAGGAAAAACATTGCCGAATCCGATGATATCAATTTCGCAAAATTTTATTAATCCTATACATTCTGGTGGTAGTTTGAAAAGGAGCAGTATGGCGTTTTTTCGTTTGTACGTCAACATCGAGCGCGACGTCTTTACGGAAATCTTAACAGTGTATGATACAGTCTTAAGAGAACAACATTGATCTTGATCAGACTGCGCGTCTGGATCAGGATCCAGGCTGGTCTCATATGCCGTGGCCTTCCTCTTCCGAAGCCTCGTTTATTATCTAATTTCTAATTACAACTAGATAGCGAGCGTTTCAAGTCCGATAAGAATCAAGACTACTCCTCTTTCCACGAAATTATCGCAATAACCCTCACACCCTCTTCTTCGTATCGGGTACTGATTAGAATAGGTAATGATGTTTGGTACGAAGGTATGCTATTAAGTGCATAAACATTATGTAAATACGCTGTACTTGTATATTCAAGTGCGAATTCAGGGGTGAGGCCCGGGGGCCCGCCCTCACCCTCAAATTTGTAAAAAAGACTCATCAAGTTGAACCTCGTAGTTGAAGCTTAGTACCAGCTACAGTTACGAGGTTTTGTGGAAAAGTGCTAACTTGTTCTTGCGCCAATGCAGTCGCCAACTGCACCCCTGGAAAAAATCCCATTGGCAAATTGTTCGGATTCGCGCACGTTATTGGCCAGTTCTATGACAGGTGACTTAGTGGTATTTGAGACAAACACAGATAGGAGACTAGGCTCCCCAACTAGCACCTTCACGGTGCTCTGTGTTACGAGGGGTGTTCATTAAATAATGAAAATACACCATCAGCTCAATGTTAAGAATGTGTAATTATATAGTTAATGTTTAATATGCAAGTAACAAGTATGTGAACTTTTTTCAAAGTAACAAGAACCGTGCATGACAACCGTTGCCATGGCAACACTGTCACAAAGTTGCAAAGGTTTCCACTCTGAAATTCAAGTGATTTCCATCATTTTTTCCTCCCAAAAACCAAGAAAACAAAATGGAATCATTCTGACCTTGTACTTATTAATTTTATGTCTCATGTACAAACATAAAATAGCAGTAAAATTCACTTTGCTCTCTAAAAATTAGAAAAAAATCATTTTCAAAAACTTTGTATCTGGAAAACCTTGACGTTTTCCCCTGAGCCAAAGTGTGGGGGGTCAACAATGTGACGTCATCACACTTTAAATAAAAGAAATTTAATGTTGAGGCATGGCATAATCAATCACAAGTTCCCTGCACGTTTCAAATCAATGTTTGAATTTAGCATAGTACATATCACAGAGGAATATATGGTTAAAAAGTGTGTTAACACCTCCGTTCATATCATTGTATTTACCTAATTCCCTTGATCACAATGCCTAAGATTTCAGTATTGCCACATACAAGAACCTTATATGTAGTTTTGAAGTAAAAACATAACACCATCAGACAATAATGCTGAATAAACATTTTCTGTACGCAAATACTAAATAAACACCATGATGCAAGTCTGTTTTAGCGAAAATAACGCGAAAAAACGTCAGACGTCATACCCATTGAGAATGTGACGTCATGCGTTTCCATAGTAACACACGGAATGTTCAGTCTGGCTTTTCACAATGAAAGCTTAAAAGCAGTTCTTTGTAAATGTATAAGTATTTCTTAATTATGTTGCGTATGAAAAGACTGGCAGATATGTTTTCATTATTTAATGAACACCCCTCGTATCAGTGCCACATATCAGTCGGTTTCAGTCAAATGGAGCCTAGTCCAGGGACTAAACATAGAATAAGATCAGCTAGTGCCTAATTTAGAAAAAGAAAATAAATCTGACATGCTCTGTTCACAGCTTCTTCAAAACTTACGATGCCAGGTTATGCCAAGTTTCCAACTTGGTTTGCTCTTTTCGAACAGCAGTTATAAGCCTAAAGACTGTTCCAATTTGCAAGATGCTGCAGACCGCAATATGAATGACGATTAAGATATAGGCCTACCTAGGATTTCTTATTTCTGTGCATTAAAACACACGAAATGTATAAAGAATGTTTAAGCCGTCTTCCCATTGCCGACTAAATCAACTCGATCAACTCGATCGCCTAAATTCCCAGATCAAACCCGATTAAACTCGATTAAAGGTATTTGTACGACTTCTTCTTTATTTCTTGTTGATTAGTTCAACAAGATCATTTTTGCCGACCTTGCTCGATCGTCCCGATCACTCTTGCCGACCAAGCTCGATCAGTATTCGATCATTTGATCGAGCTTAATCGAGTTGATTTGGTCGGCAATGGGAATGCGCCTTTAGTCATTTAGGCAGGAAAAAAGCCGGGACGATTTTTGATGAAATTGTCTAGGCCCATGGCAATTACTCGAGGGTACATGTCAATATCATAAAATCGTTTTGTCCCCATTTATGTATAATATTTTCCCAATCAAAACCTCGTTTCGACGCTCCTTGGAGAATAGACTTAGGAAAATATTGAGGAAAAAGAAGAAAATGCTAATGGTCGGCATTTCTCCGTGTTCTCCTTGATATTTTCTTTGCTTTAATTTTCACAAATTTTACCACAAACAACATTCATTTAGTCGTCTGCACCAGTTTTCGAATGGGAACAGACCACGCTTTTGCAGTAACGGGAAAGGGATAAACACTCGAGATATGATTTTACTCAAAATAAATACGGCGTTGTTCCATTTGTCGCTGTGCCAATATGCCAGTTGAAAAAAAATGTCAAACAACATGTCAGTCTGATTTAAGCCCGTGATTGTGATTTTATCCTTTCTAAAACAGGACAGCTTTGAAGTCTCAAATAGAATAAGTATGGGGAAACATTGAGACAAAAGAAGTAAATGAGGGATAATCAACATCATTTATTATGTGTTACATTGTAGGCTACACAAATTATATATTTTCTTTTTTCTATTTTCTCATCTGCAGCATCATTTATGATTGGAGCAGACTGCAGTCAAATATCTTTATGTCGAACATCTCTAAGACGAAATTCCCTGTAACTCGAAGTTTTTTCGGGTTCCGATTATCACACTTTTCATCCAGAAACAAAAAAAAACGGATTGGTCTTCCAAACGCGGATGTAAACAATTTTATTTTGAACGGCGGGAAAAAAGAGTGAGTATTTATTATCTTTAATTCCAACGAATATCGGCTGAGTTGATTTTTGTGTGACATACACTGAAAACGTACATAACTTTGCCAATGTTTACCTAAAATCCTGTCTCATAAAATCTGTTAGTAAGAGAAATATATGCTACTGATTCTGACTTTGATGCACGAAAAGAGAAAAATCTTGGTAAGAATGTCTGTAAATCATTATTAAAGCACATAATTATTGTCAAATTGGTGTTTCACGGAGGATCGGGGATCGCTTTAAGTGTTTTCTTTACAAGAACCCATAAAAAAGTATAGAAAAAGAACAAGAACTATTTGAAATTGGATACTGTCAGTTGCTATGGTGCATACCACGGTGCAAATTCTCCAGTATCAACATCCGTGGTAAGTTGTACCTTAAAGCAAATTAGGCTAATTTTTAAACATTGCTTTAGACACCCAATTTTTTTGCAGTTTGATGAATGGTATACATTTATTCCATAGATGTCAAAAACTTATTTTGAAGAGATATTTGCTCGAAACCAGTTAAATAATTTCTACAAATATAAAACAGAACGGGAAGTAGGCGAAAAAATAGTGATTTACGATTTAAAATCGCTTGTATCTATAGTTTTCTCACATCTTTTGTTATGAAACTGCAGCACCCCCAAGATAAACTATTTTGCATCAGCTCTGCACAAACACTTTTTATATATACATTGTTTTGTTGCTAAAGTTTTATCACACACTGTACACTTAGTACGTTCAACACTTTGTTCATGTATATTGTGTTCATGGAACTTGGCACTTGGTTGTCGTGCAAATACTTTGTTACAAATACGGTACGGGTATTTCCTTCTCTCCATCTGTAAATAAAATCATGACATCTGTAAATGATCACAACATACCTTTAAAGTCATTTATTATACCTCATTAATATTCATTGGACCAACAGAAAAGTCGTTTGTCCACAACTTCAGAGCCAACGTACATAATCATAGCCAATCTACATAATCAGATCCATCGTACATAATCAGAGCCGGACCCTTTTTCAGTATTTTTTTTATGATTTTGTCTTGTGTCATTTCGAGGGACATTGAACTTGTTCAATTATCATATAACCATACTCCAAACAGCAACATCTGGTCAATTAGGTTCAAAACATACACTTTTACAGAAAGATATCACCCGACTCCTTTAGCTTTCTGTATAGTTGATCTCGGAATGAAAGTGATTCAGAAAAAAATAAGAGGTGTTGCTAAATATCTTGTGTGTTTTTCAAGGGGAAAATATCGTAGGCATCGAATAGCATTGCATTTTGTGGTTAGAGTCAGTCAAAGAAGAAAGAAAAGCAAAAAAGCCAGCACCTACCTTTCGTTGTTTACCAAAATCTGCAAATAACTTCGGAGCCGCACGTGGACCGGAAGTCTAGTATAATGATTAAAGTGCAGAGCCAGTGGCTCTGAATATATCGATTACCCACCGTGTTTACGTTGTTATTTTTTTAGCTCCACTGGCCGTAAGGACAGCGAGCTATTGTCATGGCGGTGTGTCAGTCTAGCGTCAGTGCATCCGCGCGTTCGTACGTCCGTCTGTAAACATTTTCTCTTAAAAAACTTCCTCTAAAACTATAATAATTGGATGTATTTCTACCGAACTTCACAGGGAATGATCCTTTGGTGACCATTTCTCATATTCTTTTTAAGAATTCTTATTGAAGAAGAGCGTCTGGAGTTATTTGCCATTGAATGTCAAAAATGGCCATTTGACTTTGTTTTTGAACACTCTAGCAATAGTCAATTCTACGCTGCTATATGGCCTATATGACAAATTTGCAATGTCGAGTTCAATGAAGTTTTATTTTTTCTTTGCATTGTATAGGTGCTCTAGAGCGGATTTAGCTTTGTTGCAAGAATGTCAACCTTGGGAAAATCCCACAATCCACAAAAATTCAAAATGGCCACCAAACGCTACTGGTGAAATCAACTTTTTCCCAAATTGTCCTAAATTGACGCGGAAAATGTGTAAATAGGGGTACTTTGGTACGCTGAATCCAAATCAGATGACAAATATCGTATTAAAATATCAGAAATATACTGAAATAGAGATGGCCGCCGGAAGCCATCCTGAAAATTCCAATTTTATGATAATTGATTTTAGATGGCCTACAAAAGACATCTATTATGACATACTTATAAATACAGCACCTATAGAATGCAAAGAAAAAATAAAACTTCATCGTACTCGACATTGCAAGGTTCCGAAAATTTCGAATGGACTAAGGCATTAAGCTTATTGCATATTTTTACTTATTGTTGCTAACATATATAAGCGCACATTCGGCGGAACTTTATTTTGTCAGGCTGGTATACCGTTAAGGTTTACACCTTTGACGGACATTGGAAATTCAGTCGGCCTTTGTGCTCAATATAATTTGTCGGGGTTTTAGATCGGTTAAGTTTTCTTAGGAATAGAATTCAAGTCTTAAAATATTTCCTATTACAAGTTACAATCCTACTTTATTTTGGAAAAGAGCTGTACATAGCCAATATTGGCCGTTTTAATCTTTATTTGATTGCTTTATTTGATTGGTCAAATTTGATTTAGGGGCGAAACCTTATCACGCACCAATACATAGAAAGCAGCGATGAGGACTACGGGAGGGTATAAAAGGCGGGTATAATGTGAAATTGTCATAATCACTGGCGCAGCGGCCCGGATCTTGTCTGTAAGTAGTGACACTTAAACAAAACCTGCATGAAAATGGAATTTAAGTTTTAGAATTTGAGAATGAAATACAGAGCCAGAGGAGAAATTTGAAAAATGCCAGTAATTCCTAAACTGTGTTACATTTCCATTTCAAATACAAACATAAGTATTTTGTATGGTTTTGACAAAAACGTTCAAAATTACCTCCCTTGCCTGTGAATATAGAGTAAAATAATATTTGTACATTATTAACTTCTTGAAGCATAATCTTGAAATCCGGCACCGTGAATCAACTTATGTGAAGTGTATTTACAAGTGTGTGTAATTTTGTACATTTCGTACGGCTAGAAAGTGGTGTTTTCACTCTCAGTTAGTAAACGCCTTTGGGTTGATAAAGAATTAAAAAAAAATGAAAAAAGTGCGTATTCATAGGCAATGTAAATACCATATGTTACATTAATCACGGTGGAGATTGTGCATCATGGGGTGGATAACAACTAGCCTACGGACAAAAATATTTTAGATTTTAGTCAAACATATTGCGATAACCTTTTTTTTAGCTCCACTGGCCGAAGGCCAGAGGGCTATTGTCATGGCGTTGTGTCCGTCGTGCGTGCGTGCGTCCGTCCGTCCGTTAACTTTTTCTTAAAACATCTTCTCCTCTTATACCAATGGGCCAATTTTGACCAAACTTGGCAGGAATGTTCCTTAAGTGACCCTTTTCAAAACTTGTTCGTGAATTTTTGATTCGTCAAAAAATGTGGGCGTGGCAGGGCGGGGCTTATCAGACTTAGAGAAATCATAAGAAAATTCTTTAAAAATCAACCATTGGGCCAATTTCAACCAAACCTGGCAGGAATGTGCCTTGAGTCATTCTTTTCAAAATTTGTTCACAAATTTTTACAATTGTCAAAAAATGTGGCCGTGGCAGGGAGAAAGGGGCTTATCAGACTAAAGAAATCATAAGAAAATTCTTTTAAAATCAACCATTGGGCCAATTTGAGCCAAACTTGGCAGGAATGTTCTTTGAGTCTCTCTTTTCAAAATTTGTTCACATTTTTTTTTACACTTTTCAAAAAATGTGGCCGTGGCAGGGAGAAAGGGGCTAATCAGACTGAAAGAAATCATAAGAATTTTTTTTTAAAAATCAACCATAGGGCCAACTTGAACCAGACTTTGCAGGAATGGTCTTTGAGTCTCTCGTTTCAAAATTTATTCACAATTTTTTACACTTGTCAATAATGTGGCCGTGGCAGGGAGGAAGGGGCTTCTCAGACTTAAAGAAATCATAAGAAAATTCTTTAAAAATCAACCAGTGTGCCCAATTGAACCAAACTTTGCAGGAATGTGCCTTTAGTCATTCTTTTTAAAATTTGTTCACAAATTCTTATATTTGTCAAAAAATGTGGCCGTGGCAGGGAGAAAGGGGCTTCTCAGACTTAAAGAAATCATAAGAAAATTCTTTAAAAATCAACCATTAGGCCAATTTGAACCAGACTTTGCAAGAATGTTCTTTGAGTCTCTGTTCAAAGTTGATTCACAAATTTCAAGATTTGGCTGCCGCTGTGTAAGGCTTACAAGAAATCATGGGATAATTCTTCCACTTTAGCCAGTGGAGCGATTCAGGCCCTCCTGGGCCTCTTGTTTTTTTTTTATTTCTGCGTCAATTTTGAAAAGGTTTGTTGAATGTACCCCGCCTTACTGATCTCGTTTCTCGTTTCAAATAAATTATTTGCGGAATCCTTTTACTTTTCCTAAAACTTGATCCCAACCGATCAGAAAACGAAATGATAACAACTACTGACACATTTGCCTCACTTCAGGTAAGAAATTGTGCAATAACAGTTTTATTTATGAGTCAATTTCAAGTTTGTTTGTTTTGTCTTTTCGGTCGGTTGGGATCATTTTTTGCAAAAAAGTACAATGGGGTTTTAAGTTAGTCATACATAAGAGGAAAGAGATAAGTAAGGCGGGGTACATGCAACACTGTTTGAAAATTGACACAGTCTAAATAAGAAAGTTATTGAAAAATGTCTTAGTTGAAGCTAGGCAAATTTGTCCGTAGATTTACCCACCCCATCATGCACAATCTCCACCGTATTAATGGCTTAAAAAAGGTTGAGCATCGCAGATAAATTTACAAATGTAGGCATACGTAACACCATTAAAAAACTCAAAAGTCAAAATAAGACTATTTTATCATCATACATGCAGACGATGCAGGCTGGGTTTTAGTCGAATAATATCCGAATATTAATTTTGATCAATTCTCTGCAATTGAAGATCTGTTCAAGTATAATGCCATAATTATATTGGAAAGAACCAATTAAGGGAGCACGATCATTAATCTTCAATGACAAATGGTCATCTTGGTAAAAACAAAATCAACATCAGACTAATCGCGAGACTTTTCTTTAGTAGTATGATTATCTTAATGCTCAAATATATCGCTGCTTTTCAACGAAAACCTCGTAACTGCAGCTTGTTCTAAGCTGCAGCTACGAGGTTTTCGTTGAAACGCGACTATATTTAATATCATATTGATAAATATCTGTCAATTACTTTTTACAGACAGCTGTAAATCCAAAAAACCCAAAACATCATTATGAATATTTCCACATTTCTGTACGCCGTCATCATATATGCGAGCATGATTGCTGTAAGTATTTTTGCGTTTAAAAATAACAATTATTTTATCGTAAATCACACGGAAACTTTGTTTACATTTCCAGCTCCAAATTTTGGGAGTTTAACCCATTAAGAATACAACCGAGCTGGTCCCTATTTTAAGCTGTTTAAGACGCCTGAATGCAGAATGAAGTTGAATAAAAACTAGAGATTCTGTTTCTTAACGGGTTATAAACTTTGAGAGAAAAGAAGAAAAAAGTTATTATAATCATTTACATGTACTTCCATTCAGTTTGCTTCTTGTAAAGGACCTCTATGGATAAGGCGAGAAATCTCCCTAAAAGGCTCAGCTCGATGGATCAGTTTTCAAAACTTACAAATTGAGAAATAAAATAAAGTTTTATGGTTAGGTAGATAAATAAATGAAACGAATACCGAATTCATGCCATTGAATAAGTTATATAGGTGCAGATAACTCTTGATTTTTGTATCTTCTTAAATGGTTTCATTTTCTTACACTATCGGTATTCAAAGTTCTAAGTAAAATGAAGTTTCTTTTCGTTTTATTTGCATTTTCTTTCTACAAATACACAGATAAATGGTGTTTACATAATGTGGCAACTTTGATTTTGTCTGTATTGCGCATGCGCATCATTGAAACAACTTTAAAAGCGCACTTTTCCACCAAAAATTAGAAATACCTACCTTTCCTGGGCTGGTGAACATCGTTCGCCCCCTTGACCCAGCTTCCAACTGACATATGTTGTGTAACTTGACCATAGGCTTCATCGGTACAGTAAAAGGGATTTTCTGGGGGGGGGGGGACATACTTTTATACAAAAAAGTGTACTCATATACCAATTGCCATATTTTTGGCGGGAAGATTTCACCTTTAAACTCGTTTAAATCATGCGCATGCGCATTAAGGACAAAACGAAAACTGGTATTTGATTGCATCACCAATTGTCCTTACATTTACAGAAAAATTCTTGCTAATAAAACCATAGAAAAATTAATTCTGGTTAAATGAATACCGGTGGGGTAAGAAAATGTAATATTGAGGATAGGTACAGAGACCAAGAGTTATCTGTTCGTGTCGAATCGTTTTGATTGTACCAAATCAGTTTTCATATGAATTAGGTATGCATCTAACAATACAGCTCGAAATAATAATCAATTTGCATGTTATGAAAATTGACTTTTCCATTTGAGCATTTTAGGGAGATTTCTCGCCTTATCCATAGAGGTCCTTCTCCTATTAAGGTTCCCATACCTTGACACTTTTAGACGCCCAACAAGATATTTTCGGCTTTGGAAAACATTGTGACATGAGGAAATTGCTTATCACAAGCAATTACGTCATTTTCCATGATGTGTCTACCTAGAAAGTACAAAGAATGTGAAATTAGGTAATGGCGTCTGCAACATCTTTGAATTTGAACATGCCTAAAATTTCACTGTCTGGTAATGGGTTTTAAAGAACATTATTTCAATGTACATGTCTAAAATACAACAGCAATTGCTTTTATAAATGTATCAGATCTACATTTTTGTAAACCATGTTATTGCACCCCTGAATATATCGACTAGATTTGGCACCCAAACATCCCCCCCCCCAAAAAAAAAAAAAATCGACTGGGTATTCATCAAGGGGATTCCTGTTCTTACGAAATTTGATAATGTATTTAACCCTTTCCCAAACAAGACCTGGTTTTGACGTACCTTGTGAAAACATTGAGACAAAAGAAGAAAATGCTGATGATCAGCATTTTCTCCTTTTGCCTCAATATTTTCTGTTTTATGTTGTACACAAATCATACATAGCTTTATCAACCCCCAATTTGACTTCAGCTGCAGCTTTCAAATTGGAGCAGTCCAAATTTCTGTTGTTTTGAAATCTGTTTTATTGCAGATTTCACCCTCTGCTTCATCTTCAACGAAACCTCCACCACCCGATATACAATACAGTAAGTTTCAGATCTGATAATATGTCATGTGATAATTATATGATAATTCGATGCTTGCTTAATTGTTCAATACAAGATGAAAGCCTACCCCTGGCTAATTGAAAATGCTGTTTAATGTACGAAAAGGATTCGCAATCACGGCAACGGTCTTTATGACATTTGAAACCAACATGCATCATAATCCGACAGCAAATACATTTATGCAGTCTGATCGAAATCCGCCGCGGCCATAGCGCAGTTGGTAGCGCATTTGCCTCTCACTCGAGACGTCCCGGATTCGATACCCGGCCGCGGCAAATATCCTTTCTGTCAAAATCACCCATCAATTGTTTCATATCGTGAATCTATGTGGGCGAGCAGCTGAATGCTTGGTTAGGATGTTGCGATAGTACTGGTATGAGAAATAACAGTAATCCGTGGTTAAGAGCTCCAGCCGCCGCGATATGACCATAGCTGTTGAAAAGGGTGTAAAACCTCAATAAACATAAACAAACTGATCCGTATTGTTCTCCAATAGCTCCTTCATGACTCGTAGCAAATGTGAGAGAATATAAAGGGTCATTGCCGGACAGACTGCACTGAGTCAGAGACAATCTCCGAGCAGAGTTGTCGTTCGTTACTCTCACATACATCTCTGCAACGGCCTGGGCGTATGAATGACAAGAATCTTGTCAAACCGAGGAAAACGTGTATTATTACTGTTTAAATGTATGATGTGTAACATAATAAAGTAGACAAAGAAATGATGATTCTGGTTACATTTGAAAGGCACTATAACTGATGAAATAACATATACAATGGAACTATTTTCTCAAGCCTCCTTACCAATGGCAGGAATTTTGTGCTAAAAATAGACTAGGTTTATTGTTTTGTTTTGATAAATCGTCGGTGTTGTTATATAATATCGTATCTACGGCTTGAATCAAGTCGTAGTTGCGAGATTTTATAACAATATTTACGAAATACTATTGTTTGTCCGAAATACGTCACGGTTAGCTGGATAAAATCGTTCCCTATCAAAATGAAACGTACAGAAAATTTGAATGAATGACATCAATCTAAAAAGAATTAAATTATTTTCGTTGGAAAATGATATTGAATTTTAAGCAACGTGAAGTATGACATATTTTGCACTTTGGAAAAGAAAAATTATTTGTTATTGTCGTTTTGATGTGACAGAAAGTGACGTAATCTAGCAGATGATGACGCAATACTCTCTGAGGCAACTACAGAGGTGAATGTAATGAATGAACCGTGTGCAAGAGAGTGAGTCAGAGACTGATCTAGAAACATGGCAACCTCAAAATGACATAAAAGTCCTCTACCCAGATTGATGTTCAAATGTTTATATACATACGGACGACAATAGCATTTTAGAACAATGTTAAAAAAGCATTGATTTGTTTGCCTGTGTCCTGTTATACTACAACTAAACATACATGTATTTGACTGCTATCTCTGTTTTTCTGTTTTCATTCATAAAGTTCGTTGCTTGCTTTTATTTCATGTGATGCATATCAACAAACTCATTGAAACAATTAACTCATATAGGCTATATACCGAGATAGAAATAAAAGAAGGTAGTGTTGTTATCGTCAGCCCCGCATTACTTTTTATTCATATTTTCAATTAGACATGTCTTTAAATGTACATTATTTATTTTTTGTTCGAGAAAGAGTTCTTGTACAAAAATCGGTAGACAGGCAATATGTTCACCGTCCTGATGTTTGTCGTGTACCGTTTGGTTTGGTTTTGCATCATCCCCAATAAATAATTAATAAATGACAATAATAGTAAATAAAATTAAATTAACTGTACGTTTTGCGTTTAGACTTACACAGAGAAAGGGATTGGGATAGTTATCAAATCTTTCACAAATAAGTCCTGGTTTTATAGACCTCAATATAAATATAATTAAGAAACATTGAGAAAAAGGAAGAAAGGTTGAAAGGGAGGTGTTAGCAAACTTTTCAAGGAAAACTAGAGAATGCTGATGATAAGCACCTTCCCACTTTCCCCAACGTTTGTATGCTGAATTAAATCGTGTTTGTGTTAACGTCATTGAGTATGTTTTAAAATTAGAAAAAAAATCTAAGAATTTGTCGACTTGAAAAGGATTATTTCATCATTTAGATTTTCTTCTGTAGGTTGCATGTCAAACGGATCTGTGAGCATAAATGTGACAAACTTCGGAAAGCAAGGCTTTTACATGATTGGGTCAAATATCAGTGAAACTACTGCAATAAGTTTAACCACGGGAAGTGGAGGACAATGTGTTGTTCCTATTACCAACATATCAGACACCATTATATTGGTTAACAACACCAACTGTGTAAGTGTACAAGTAGCATACATGTATTACAAAGGAAATTACTAACGACATGTGAACATCATTAAACATTTCATTTCAACATTGACGCTTTTTGACACCTTGAAGAAAAAGGTTTGGATACATAAAGCCTCTCTTACAAGCCGTCGTGCGTCCTAATAAATCGTGCATTTTAGACATCTGGGAAGACGCACGATTTATAAAGACGAACGACGGGTTGTAAGATAGGCTTAAAACAAGTATATTCAGAGCGAGTTAAAAGTATGAATCTCTTTCGAGGAAAATATGCCTTCTTTGTGATTTTTTTTGAATTTCTATATAATTTTCCCTGTGCCACACGCACGTCTGTCGTACTTGCTCAGTACTTCTGTCTTGCGTGCTCCTGGCGTTGTGAAAGACACAGAATGGTCGTAGGAAAGAAATATCCAGTCAATTCTTTGCTACGTGCAGTCTGCGCCGTGGTTGCGTCCACCAAATTCATACGTTGCACGTGCGTGCATCGCACGACTTTGCATAAGTTTTCGACGCAGACCGCACACAGGAGCACGTACGACCGGTTTAAGCAAAACGGAAGTCTGCGTCTTCTTTAGATATGCCATAGTATGTTCATTTATAGCATGATTTATCTTTTTTAATTCTATAAGTACTATGCCTGTATTTTTATTTTACATCGGTATTTAGTAAATGCTGATTGAGATCATTGCACGGATTTTTTTTTCCATTTCGAAACAGTTTTCAAGCTAAAGCAGTCTGAAAGTACATTCTGTGTGAAAGCATAAACACATTTTACTGCTCCAGCCTTGACGAAAATGAACTTGTAATAGAGAACAAACTATGACATGACTGATACAAGCTCTTCTTTACTTCTAGCGTGACACTTTCTATCTATATCTCATGGAAGAAACTCTGTCAAACAAGATTCTTGGTGGAAACAAGTTTTATGAATATGAACTATCGTGTAAAATACCAGATGAAGGCATCCAAAAGACAGTCGTCGTTGCTACAATCAGGCAAGTTTTTTTTGTAAAAAAAACCCTCGTTACCCCCCCCCCCCCCCCCCCAAAAAAAAAAAAAAAAAAAAAAAAAAAAAAAAAAAAAAAAAAAAAAAAAAAAAAAAAAACACCATGAAACTACAGCTTGTTTAAATCTGTAGAACCGTGGTTTTCGATGAGAAGCAGCGATAATGTATGATAGCGTTATATTGAACGGTCATTATCCTTTCAAGATGTTGGGATTTTTCAAGAATATATCTTTGACATATTACGTTCTAAAATTGAAGTTTATCAAATACAGCAACCACAGTGCAAATACGACAAACTGTATAACAAAAGCAAAATATGTGTTTTAATTATGATAAAATTAATATAAATTACTAGATCTAGTGGTGTAAAAAATTACGTAATATAATTCTTCAATCTGTAAACTTTTTCCAAGAATTGAAATTTCTCGAAATATTTTCGTATATTGTATTTTGTCGTCCGCTACAAGAGTCCCCCGATTTTGGACACATCGGAATTGATTGATGTTGCAGACAGAAATAACAAAAACAGTTACTAAAATTGTCAAATGTGTCTGACATACAAAATGGAGAAAATGCTGGTTAGTAGTCTTGTCTTTTTATCGCAACGCTTTCCGACGGTATTTTACTTATGTTTTAATGACGCTTCTAGACGTCCAAGTGCCCAACAAATAAAAGACGCGGGAAAAAAGGGTAAATGTAGAAATTGCTTGTCACAATGAATTTCTTTATTTACCACAATGCTTTCCTCAAAGACAAAATGAAGTAAAATAAAATATCATTCTCTTGAAGTTATCGTCTGCGACGTCTTTCAACTTGGACCAGCCTAAAATATTGCCATCCGGTAATGGGTTTATTTCATGTTCTGACTCCTCAGACCGCACGTGCCTCCAGATTACAATAAAGGGAATGCAAACTTTCATGACGTGCGTGTGACGATGACGGTTGATAACCCATCACCGCAGATCGGCGATAAAGTCAAAATAACTATTTCAGAGACTGGCAGTAGTAAGTTTATTCTAGATTAACCCTTTCCCACACGACAACAATTTAGGGTTGTCTAATTTGAAAGCTAATGTAGTTGACAAAAAGGAAGATATAAGAGATAGAATGTGTGTATAATTCAACCCAGAAAATATTGAGACAAAAGGAGAAACTGCTGGTTTTCTTCTTTTGTTTCAATTTTTTCCCAAGCAATTTCTTTTAGAGACGTCAAAACCAGGTCTTGTTTGGGAAAGGGTTAACTAGTTAAAATACCAACCCCGAACAAAAAAAAACGTTATTTGGATGTCCGTAAATGGAAATGTGAAAACACTGCGAAAAAGAAGTAAACCAGCATTTTCTCGTTTTGTCTCAACATTGTGTATGTTGATGTATATTGATCTTATTTTTATCATCACCAATATTGTTATCCAAATCGTCTTTCGGAAAGAGTTAAAGAATGTCTCGACTTTGATTGATAAAAATTAAAGTACATTTGTACATGTAAATTGAATTAATGATTTCGTTTATTTTGGCTCTGGCCTTTGTGCAAGGCATGGTATATTTTTCAAGCAGCCTAACATACATCAAGGGGACTTCAGGTTCCGGACCTGTAATTGGAACAAACAATTCTAGCATAGTATTAAACATGTTTTGGGTTCGACAATTAGCTTTTACCGTTGGCATATACATAAATACGTGATGAAAACAAGGAAAAATCACAACGGTTCGACTCACGACAACAATGATCCTGTGAAAACCCTGCCTTCTTTGAAGCCCACATAATTAGAACAGAGAGATAAATTGTCTTGGGGGAGCATGGCACTCCCAATTTTCGCATTTAAGCACAAAAAGAAAATAATTGAACAATACATTTGAATACTTGTAAACCTGTTTTTGTCAAAAAAAAAAATCTGATCCCTGAGTCAGAGCCACACATGGCCGGAATCGCCACAGAGGATTTGAATAGCGGAGCCATTGGCTTTGTCTCTGCAGTTTCCGTACCGTGAGGCTACCCACACTGATAAAATTATGTACACGAATAGTCTACATGGTGGGGAAACTCTTGTGAAATGACTTTTTTTAAATTATTTTCATCGTCGATTTCATTTTTTTCAGCAGGTCATTACATATTACCTGTTAACTGCAGCGCCATTGGTGGTGATGACAATGAACAGATAGCTTTGATGAACAACGGGTAACAGACACTTTCATGCTATGATTTTCACCTTGTCATTTGACCCTCTGACAGTCTTTTGGTGCATGTGTCAGCTTAGACTGGTTACGGTCCCTATACTTCTTCGTGTTTCCTAATACAGGGTGTCCCATAATAGGTGTCCCCATTTTAAATATCTATAAAATTGAAAAATATTGTCACCGGGTAAAATCAATTACAGAGGTATGAAGGGGACATTATAAAGTTTGTTTAAATATAGAACATTTATATTTACTTTGAAAATATATTCGACCTCACGTTTTATTAAATATATCATTTTTTAACTTCTTTTTGCCAAGTGACGTCAACGATGTCATATTTGAGATTTGACAAAGTTTATTTTTCCATGCAAAAATGATCAAAATTATCGTTTTGATTTTGTCTTCCATAACTATAATGGCTTACATAGATGCAGTAAAAGTCTTGGCATCATTTAATTTTTAAGGGGTAGCATTAATCACAAATACCAGAGTTCGAAATGAGGAAAGTGGCTCCTCTATGTTTTATAACTTTAAATTTGGATGATGGCTTCGAAAGGGCGGGTGTTTTTGTAGAGACAAACATTTGCGCAAGGCAATTACATTTTGTGAAAAAGTATTGAAGGTATCATTCCTATTCGTGCACAAGAGACCCTTGCACGGGGTGTCGCAAAAGAGTGAAATTTAAAGCCATTTGACAAATAAGTTAAACAATGGTAAATTTCATAAAGCGTGTTGTTAAAGTATATTTGGAAAGTAAATTTGGATGTTCTATATATCAAATTAAACTTTATCATGTCCCCTCCATACATATATGTGCAACTGATTTTACTCGATGACAACATTTGTCAATTTTATAGATGTTTAAAATGGGGAAACATATTATGGGACACCCTGTCTAAGTAGTACTAGGGACGGTAACAAGTCTAAGCTTGCGCATACGCTTATGCTAGGTTCCCACTACCGATCAAATTAACTCGATCAAATCCGATCAAGCGATCGAGTACCGATCGAGGTAGGTCGGCATAGCTGATCGGGATTAGTCGAATTGATCGAGTTTGGTCTTCATCGATCGATAATCCTGCCAATTTGTTTTGACACGTCAAAAAAATCCGTTTAGCGATCGAGTAGAAATCACATCGGGAAGTTGCTCGAGTGTCGATCGTATAGAAGATCGAGCTTATTGACAATCAATCGTGTAGAGATTGTGTGTGATAGAGTCGATATCTTTTAACGGGATTTGATTGGATGAACAGATGGAACAGAAGTCGAGTTGATCAGGAATGCGTTCGGGAATTACTCGTACAAGTCGAAGTGATCGAGTGCTTCCAACTGCTCTATGGCAGCGGATCAACTCGATCTATTCGATCGCTTAAATGCCATCGATCAAATCCGACCATATGACTTCTTCTCGATCTCTAGTCGATCAAACCCGACCTCTTCAACCGATTTGATCAGATGAATAGATCAACCAGAGGTCGAGTTGATCGAGGTGTTGTCGGAAATTACTCGAGTAAAAGTCGAGGCAATCGAATGCATGTCCGGTGCAAGTTGAAATACAGATTATCAACCTGATCACACTCGATCTCCAGACCCGATCGATTCTCTATAAGGTCGATCTTCTACCCGATCAATACACAATCGCTTCTCTATCATTTTTGTACTCGATCGCACTCGACTATTTTTGCATGTCAAAAATACTCGAGTAGGAAGCCCGAGCGATATCGATCAATTTCGACCACCCCGACCGCTCCCGATTAAGCTTGCAGACTGAGCTCGATCTGTATTCGATCGCTTGGTGGAGTTGATCTGATCGGCAGTGGGAGCACTAGGTCGTGTGGTAATAAATGTGTACAAACAGCACGAGATCCCGCGCAGATTATATTAACAGAAATATTGAAAATTGTCGGAAATGGTGGTTCATGTGATTCCCCGCTCTGAGACATAACACGTACGATTCAAATAATGGTATTCAATGCCTTAAAGAATGCATTAATCGTTATATTTAATCAGATTAAGGGTGAGTCAATAGCTAAAAGTATATTTACGTCACATTTAAATTATGTATATATTTAAACCGACAATATTATGAAGTTATTGTAAATATGTGACACTGCAGAGAGATTTTCATTCAGAACACATAGAATAGAATCAGTTCGAACTGGTCGTGTATAGACCGAGATGGTCGGGTGTTGATCGCGTATGGCTCAAAATAAGGACGGGTGATCGGGTAGAAATCGGAAAGATGGTCGGGCTTCAGTCCGGAGTGCTCGACCGCGGGTCTAATTTAAGACTAGAGATCGAGAAGAAGTCGTGTACATACATTTGGTCGGGCTTGATCGGGGAAATTAGGTGGTCGTGTTAATCGAGTTGATCAAATCGACAACGGAAATCTATCATAAAGGGATTGCAGATGTCAAATGATGCGGTACAAACATAAAGCGTAAAAAGGTTTTTTTCAAGGACTGCTTAAAATAACAAAACAACAACTTTTTATGGTGTCCAATTCGAAAGAAGCTACAGACAACAAAATGGATGTTGAAAGATACGATGTTAAGATAAGATAGTATGTATACAGTATAGTACTTAAAAAAATGGGAAAACAAGCGCGGATCCAGGTATTCTACTTTTGCTTCAATGTATTCCCAAGCATTCACAAAAAGGGCGCCAAAATCAGGTCCTTGTTTGAAAGGAGTTATCTCACTCATAAGCTACACGTACGTATGGCGTCTGGGCCAAGCCATGAATTTCTGTAGCTTCTCTCACTAGTTCAACAGAACATCCATTTCAACCATCCATCCCATGATTTACAAATATTCCCAAACTCCAAACAGAGATTAAGAGTGGGCAGGTATACAGGGGAGATAACTGCAAAGGAGATTGAAATATATCACATGCACTGATCTCCACTTACCTCTCGTTTACACTATGTGCCCTGTGACTGCAGCAACCAGGAAGCACGCTGTAGAAGTTTGGTCAAGTTCTCTTAGTTCGCGTTACGTTTAAATTGGTACGGTCTGTCAAGGTAGCCGTGAGATACCATGTATAAGTCTTTGCTGTCCGTCTCGCTAAAGGGCAGCAATTATATATCATATCTTCTTAAGATAATCACCTCAAAAACTGGTCATAATGCGTCTTTAAATACTTTTTTCTGATCGCTTTGAAAAAGATTAAATTCGGATTACAATTACTAAAACACAAAATGAAAACGATTTGACATCTAACACATGCAATTTCAATGCAACTCATTTGATCACAGTATAGCGAAAACATTGAACGGCACAGTGATAAACCGATTCTCCTAGCCGTCTGTTACGTTAAAACAAATGCCCGAGTTGTATCTTTTAAAATGATAACAACCAATCATTTACTACAAAACACTTCGTGCACCTTCGGGTATCATCCGTAGCAACGGACATTGACGAAGACATCCCTCGTCAATTTCCGTTACCATGGATGACGTCCGGAAATCATGAATTTCTATTTAAGCGATAACGAATGACGCCCGAAGTATTTGGTATGTAATGATTGGTTGTAATCCTTAAATCAAGGTATAGCTATGATGCTTCATTTTTGCTTTACTTTACAGTTCATCCAATGACCATGACCTAATGACGAACTTCACTGTCTCAAAGGGCTATGCCACAGCCAATCTGTTTGCTTTCCGATTCATGACGACGGATATTGTCAAACTAGAATGCGTTGTCGTTGTTTGTAATACTAAAAACTGTACGGTAAGTACGCTATAATTGACCAAACGCTAAGCGACAGATCGCTCCGCACAACATAGAATTTAAGACAAACAATGGGAATGTGATAGTTAATTGGCGTGTCCATTGTTTTGATTTTCAGTCGATTGATCGATACTATACTGAACAAAAGTGAAAACGCTACACCTACTTTGCTTGTCATATTTCTTCTAAATACAACAAGTAAAGAAGTCAAATGAAAGTGTATCGCATTGTTTATTCACTTGGTTGTGCCAAACACTAAACGTTTTGTGGCTCATAATTACAGGGATGCAAAACGGACCCTTTTTAGTCTGACAGGGGTCAGTTTTTCAGGTGTACAATTTGAACGGAAATTTAAACCTTCAGAAATCCAAGCAGAAGAATGCAAACCATGCCGGATTGCACGAAATGGTAGTCTGATAAGTTACAAGTCAGGAAATGTAAAGAAGCTTGGATAAAATTGTTTCAGCGTTTAGAAAATGATGTTTGAAAAGCAGAATTTTCATTATCGTCCAAAGCTTGAAAAATTTACAATGTAATCTCCATAGGAAATTGAAATCGCTATTTCATGGACATCTTGTAACAATCCTAGGCGAAGAAATGGTTAAAAAATCCCCTGTAAGGCCTTATGATGTTGACAAAACACCCAATCGAAAACCGTGATGAATTTGTGAATACCAAATATTTTAAATTCCCTATTTGTTCATGTCAAAGGGAGGTAATTTGCAAAATTGACAGATTGGACCTTGATTTTAGAGCTTGCTACAAGAGATAAATGAGATTTTAAGTGTTTTTTGGCAACCCGGATATGACAAATATAGAAAAAATAATGAAGCGTTTTCTGCGCATGCGCATATGCGGTATTAGATGAAATTAGCTCTAAACGCATTAAGGGCTGTAACTCTGACATTAAAGGAGACAGGACAATGAAATTTCGACAAAACGATTGCTGAAAGCCTGGAAAATAACGTCAAAATACATTTTCTGATAATAGTTCTAATCTATTCCAGAAATAAGAAATCTTGCAGTGTAGCGTTTTCACTATTGTTCAGTATATATCACGTGCAACGAAGAATTTAAGACAAACAATTGGGGTGTGGCATTTTTCTGATCGTCAATTGGCTTATCGATGTTTTTGATTTACAACCGGCGTTTGGTCAATTAACTTGATGTGCTCCAAGACTGGTTTTGACGTCCCTTTAAGGGACATTTAAACTCTCAGGCCTAAATCCATAATAGTGGGGCGCACAACTCCGAAAATTTGGCCTAATCGTTCACTTTGTGATACAAGCATGAATTTTGGTATGGTAAGTCATTGAGGGTCCCTGAATCAGAAAAAAGTGCTAGCCACTTGAAATTCGCATCCGGTGGCTATTTTCCCAGATGGCCGCCATTCGGATAAATGTAGTCTATATATCAGATAGAAAGACATTCCAAATGCTGAAATCCGCCGAGATTTTTCTAATAAATCGTCCCAATATAGTCAATTTTGTAATTAATTAATAAACTAGCATTGCTTTTTTACAACATTGCGGTCGTTTATCCGAGATGGCCGCCAAAATACTCCAAAAAAGGCCGTTTCTTCATTTAGATATCATTTTTTAATAAGATATTATCAATCCTTGTCATAAAATTTCAACCAGCATAATGGAATGAAACACAAACCGATTTAGCCACATGAAAATCGCATCAGGTGGCCATCTTTCAAAATAGCCGCCATTCTCATGTATTAATTAGGCCTATATATGAAAATATCAAATAGAAATGAATCACAAGTGATGAATTTCGTCGGGTTTTTTTTATATTTTATATTTTCCAGTCTAGTAACGGAGATCATTAAACCAATTTACAATCCCATTATCTTGTGTATCATCTTCGCTAGCCAAGGTTGAACCCACCTACGTTTGTATTCACCCTTGGCTGATTTAGCCCGATTTTCTTGAAATCGCGAAACGCAACCTAGTGGTTGTCCTGCTGGTTGTTATGGAGAAGCAACCAATCAAACGTCGCGTTCTTAAAGCATTTGACGTTATTTTGTCCATTACTGATGACGTCATTGACGCATGTTCTCTTTCGCGTTCTACGTCATACGGACTAGATAAAAGTTATCTGATTTTTTTGTCTAGTTGTCGCAAGTAATAATAGTTCGTCGAACAAAAATAGAAAATTGCTGTCAATTGCAGTGAAATCCTTAGGAAAAATCGCTCATCTTCACGCTTTTGAATTACAAATGCATTACCTTTTCCCGCCCGTTGTCATGAATTGGTTACTCATAACAAATATATGTATCGATCAATCTGATTGGTTCCAGCGAGGTCTTTCCAGGACACCAAGAAAATCGGACTTAATACGCCAAGGGTGAATATAGTAACGACGTTACTTCGTAGATGTCACCCTTGGCTTGCGAAGATGCTTGTGTATAGGCCTGTAAAGTACTTCCGAGAATTCCGGTTGTCTGAAGTTGCTTAAAACGATACTTGAGAAAGAAACCCAAACTCACAAAGTAACAAACTCGTTCAGTCGATTCGCACACAAAACCGTAAGCCATGATTAATTCCAATGACCGCTGTATAAAAAACATTGTTGTAATATCTTTTTATAGTCTGGCTATACGAGACGTCGTAGATCTGTGAATGGTGGAGATGAGAGGGATACGTTCGAAGTGTCCACAGAATATAAAATTATGGATGTCACTTCCGGGAAACCTAGAGGTAAATCCACGAATACGTTCATAAACCAGAGGTTCAGGTTGCACGAAGAGAATTTTACGTAAATCCTTGGGATTAACCCTTTCCAAAACGACACATTTACAGAGTTGTTCGATTAGACGACTGCTGCAGACGACATAATCGATGTTGAAAAAAAGATTTCTATAAAATATAACACGGAAAATATTGATGCAAAAGGAGAAAATGCTGATTATCACCATTTACTTCTTTTGCATCAATGTTTTGCTAAGTCGTGTCTACCAAGGATGTTAAAACTATGTCCTGGGAGGGGGTTTATGGCGAAATCGTAATACCGGTAATATATCCCCTGATATTACTTTAAAACTGTTCTTAGCGTTGCAAGCGTTGCCTATCTAAGTCTGTTTCAATTCAGTTATCTTACAATCTAGAACATCAATGTTGCAAACTACAGAATAGAAAATATGTTTGAACTAGCACAGAAAATATTGACAGGAAGGAGAAAATGCTTATTGTCAGTATTTTTATTTTTCTTGCAATGTTTTCCAAAACTTTCATTTCTCATACGCGAACGCTAGGACTATAATGCTTTGTTTTGAAAATAAAGTAATTATTTCGAACGTTCATAAATATTTTCGTATAAGAAACCAGTCATTGAGGTAGCTATTTTGCTGTGTCTGACGATCTTCATTGTAATGTAGAAATCTTTGAATAATTATGTTGAGGAAATCCTAGTCCCTTTTAAAAAAGATAAAATCCTGCAAATGTCAAAATGGACAAAGAAATGATTCAGATAGGATTTGTCATTTGTACAATAACATATGTCAAGAAACTATTGATGTAAAAAAAGAAAATGCTGGCAATCAGCATTTTCTTCTTTTGCATAGATGGTTTCCCCATGGATTTCCTATTAGGTGTCCCTAAATGGGCCTCTATTTGGGAAAAGCTTAAGTTGGGTTCTAGACGTTTTATGTGCATGTATTATACAACGCAGGATCCAGATCATTTATTCTGGTCTCAAATGCCCTTTTCTCAACTACCGTCTTAAATATACTCAGTTCCAAAAGAAAGTGTGCACTTTCGCGTTTTGCTTTTACCTTAATTTTCACAAAATTTATGGCAATTTAGGGAGTAAAAGTGATATCATACTTCAGATTAGACCTTAAAGCAAATTGGCATCACAACAAATTTCGATAGAACTGCTCATACTGCACACACGCAGTCAGATCATTATGGTGTTGATGGTGTTGAGATTTGCACTCGTTACAGCTTCTTCTGTGGAAAGAGTTACACGCTTATATGCCGTTGTTGGGTTTGATCAGGCCTTCCAAGCAATTTCCAGGCTAAAGTTTAAACTTTCCTGTAGACGTTATGTGTACGTTAACGTTAGTAATAGCTACGTAAGTAGTCCAGTAAATTGTCGTCGAACGGTGCAAAAACGTTCTACAACAAATTTGTATGCCTATTAGATGTCATAGAAATGGACACTTGCTATAAGAACATAACTACCGTTTAGATTCAAATTAGGTGACGGCTTTTTTTTTTCACTATGTTCGGTCGTGTTCACCGACGTTAATTGTAATTCGTTTCACGTTAATGCACTATGTTCAAATGTAATGAAAATTTGATTTTATGTTAAGGTATGACAAAAGGTTTGCAGTGAGTGTAATTTCTGACCAATAACTCATCCAGCACGTGAGGCATACGTACAACACTAAAAATGCAAAATCGCAATAAAGCCGAAAATTCGTGCGTGCGTTGTGATTTCTAAATCAAAATATCGTTTGTCAAGAGTCTTGAGATATGTCATACACAATTTCCTTACGGTAGACGGTAAACTTTTCGAGATATTCAAAATTTGAAAGTGCACACTTTCTTTTGGAACTGAGTATATTATAAATGTCCCCGATTTTTCAATACGTATTCATACCGCATTCTATGATTAACCCATTACCACACAGTGACACCTTTTGAATCCCCACAAGATAATGGCATTTGAAAACATCGTGGAAAATGAAGAAATTGTTTGTCACAAACAATTTCTTCATTTCCCACAATGTTTTATACATACAAAGGTAAAAAAATGCAAAAATTCATTCACTTGAAATTGTCGTCTGCGTTATCTTTGTATTTGGACTAGTCTAAAATTTTGCCGTTTGGTAATAGGTTAATGAGTTATACCAACCTTTTATGATTAGTCCTTATGAATGATTTGTAAAAATATCTTTGCTCCTCTTTTCAGATGGATACAGCCTGTTGACGGTTACCTCCCTTGTTCTTACATCAATGCTAGTGTCCATGAAAGCATTTTAGAAAAAAATGCCACGATCATTGGAGATGTTTTTTTTTATACCCCCGATAGGGAGGCATCATAGATTTGACTTGTCCGTCCGTCTGTCCGTCTGTCTGTCCGTCTGTCCGTCATTCCGTCCAAAAACTTTAACATTGGCCATAACTTCCTTATTACTTAACATATTCGCCTCATACTTTACCACAACATTCCTTGGTACATTACCTTTCTGTAGGCACATACTTTGGTGACCTTGACCCCTGGATGACCTTGACCTTGAACATAGATTGGCCATAATTTAAAATCAAAGCGGTGTCGGGGGCATTGTCATCTTACAGTGACAGCTCTTGTTCTTTCATAATTTTGTGAAAAAAATATTCAGTGATTCCAGAAAATAAAATTATAATTTTTGAAAATAAAACATTAATAAAGGCATTTCCTCGATATACCGGGTATTATATACATTTTCATATACACACGACGTTTTGTTGTCGCTTTTTTTTGTTGGGGTGGGTGTGGGTTGGCGTCGTAAACATAGGTCGGTCAAAAAAGTCGAATTTTTCCATCACTGAAAGTATTCGAACAGATCGATCATGAATATTTAAGGCGTCTCTGAAAGAAAATAGTTTATTGCATGAAATTAAAAATGGGCGCAAATACCCATTGGCAAGGTTTCATAACATGTAAATATACTAAATAGAAATGAAAAGCGATCATGGTGTCACATGCTTTGTTCCTTCATATAGATCTATTTTCCTTTAAATTTCTTTGAATTATTGGTAAAATCAGAGCTTTGGTTTGAAAGACTTTAACTAGAGTAGGGTTATAGTTCAGTTGCTGCTGCACTAGATTATATTTACCTGATGGTATCCCAGACCAGAACGTATACAAGCTCCGATTCAGACAACAAGAGACTCGCAGAATTTTAACCCTTTTCTAGACACCGAAATAACCTCAATCCATATTCAAAGGATGTGCTGATGACAAAATAAACGTGTCAACTAGCAGACTGGATTCTATTATGATTATAGTTTGGCATAGAAAAATGACACAAAATGGTTTATTAACAAGTTTCAAGATCAAATATCCAATTTAAAAGACGAAATAAAAACACTTTGTTTAAAATCTGCCCATCACATGGGTTATGACGATGGCGAGGGTAAATAAACAAATACCTTTGTTTAAAAATTGCAGAAACTTTGGTT
Organism: Fragum sueziense; assembly: GCA_963680895.1. Taxonomy (NCBI): domain Eukaryota; kingdom Metazoa; phylum Mollusca; class Bivalvia; order Cardiida; family Cardiidae; genus Fragum; species Fragum sueziense. Next base: position 57,826,661 of record OY804592.1, read on the forward strand.
TTTAGAGAGCGTAGTCTCTCTATTGCAGCCAAAAGCCAATACCGGTATTTTGCAAACCGCACAACGAAAATAGTTCCTTCCAATCACGACAAAAAGATCTCAATAACAATTGGAATATTCTACAATTATACATGTCATTATATAAAATATATGACTTGTATGACCTATTCAAAAAATGCAAGTAATCAAGTCTCAAATAGTAAAATAGATCAGTGTAGTAATTTGCCATTCACAATTAGGTCATGCAGGTCATTCAGTCAAGCCATGTGGCCTAAATTTTGGACAATGAAAACAGTCTAAAAATAGAATCACATTCCACAGACAAAGATGTATAATTTGTTCTAGTGCGTAGTGAGTGTCTGTCTGGGTAATGTGTAGTAAAGCCATAGTATGTAGTGCCATGGATAAAAGGGTCATTAGAGCAAACTTCCTTATCAACCCAACTTCCCATACATTTATGAACGGGTTGATTTGAATTTACCTTTCCCAATCCAAACGTGTCTCTAAGAGAAAGTTTTTGAAAACATTGAGGCATTTTCTCCTTTTTCCTCAATATTTCATGAACAATTTTATGCACATTTCTAAACTGTAATAATATTCTTTTCATTTGCAGTAGCTTTTGAAATGGACCACTTCAAAAATTGTTGTTTGGAAAAATTTTGTGGTATGGTGACACTATGCTGCATCACAGAAAAAGGGGCTTCGATTCTTTTGTCAATAGTTAACACATTCCTCTATTAATGGTTGAATGCATGACCAAAAGTGCTGAACTTTCCTTATTTCACACTGAAAATTTAGGGAAAATCCAATTTAGCCTCCCCCTCAATATTCAGACACATATGGGCTTCAAGAATATAAAATTGCTTCCTACGGGCCTGCAACAACTCCACCTACATTCGAGGATGGCATTGCATGAAGAATAAACAGAATGTTCCCAATCATGTAAGCATGCAATATTGTCACAGTTTGAATTTTTATGTTGTGTCAAACACGCTCTCTAACAGTACTTTCAGTACTTTGATTGGTTATTATATATACTCCTCACAAAAAGTTAAGCAACAAAGATTCTTTTCTTTGTCAAATGTGCTTTATCACATCTAATGATCTATGTTTTATACAATACAAAGTTGGGGTCTTGTTACACAAATTACGTTAAATGATTGGGAAAATCATCAACCAATAACAAAGTTACAGATCCTCGAAAACCGTCCCGACGAAACAATGGTGCAAAACGTCACTCGCCAGCAGTTCAGAATTTGTAAAAAGTTGTTTTCCGGCCGCTTCAGGCCATGATCGAGCATCAAGTACCTGGTATGACCCCTACGATGGTCAACACACGCCCGAACACACCATGGCATCATACAGATTTGTCTGTCTAATGTCCGCTGTGGATTGATCCTCCATTCCGTCTGCAATACATGTTGCAGTTCATCCAGTGCCTGTGGGCGAACATGCTGACCATAGACACGCCCTCAAAGAATGTCCTATGTATCTTCTATCGAATAAAGGTCTAGAGACGTAGCAGGCCAGTCTATATGTCTGATGTTGTTGGTCCACAGAACTTCAGTCACAATTCCAGAACGATAGGGACGGGCATTACCATCCATTAACATAACAGTTGGATCTGTTTAGTGTGCCAGAAGGATGATAACAGGCGTGATGATCTCGTAAATTGACCTTACACCAGTCATTGAACCTCGTCTGATGACAACCAGCTCTGTTCTCAGGCAAACACTGGTACCTCTCCAGACCATCAAACTCCCACGTTCATATTGGTCGTGTTCAGCGAGGTTACAGTCGGCAAACCGTTCATTACCGTTTCTCTACACACGTGTCATGCCATCATTAGAACCAAGGCAGAATCTTGACGAGTCAGTTAAGAGTTTGTGACGCCAACGAGTGACCCTCAGTTTTGATGTTGATGTTCCAATATTAATCTTTGCCGTCGAAGTTTTGGGGGAAGTTGGATCCGTTGAAGTGGTATCCTGGACCTTAGACCTTCTGTGTGAAACATGTTCCTCACGGTTTGGATGGAAAGTCTGTTTCCTTACACCCTCAGAAGGTCATTTTCCAGCGATCTGGCCGTTGTAAGCCAGTTCCTACGGACTAAGGTTGCAACATAACGGTCTTCAAAAGGTGTTGTTACTCTTAAACGACCTGAACGTGGTCTCTCTGACATCTGTCCAGTTTGATTGTATCGGGTTATTGATATTCAGTCAATACTGCGATGAAATTTAAAGTGAATGGCAGCAGTAGTCTTGGTTGCCCCACCCTGTAGCATTCCAACAATTTGAGCCACTTCAATTGGAGTAAAGTGACGTATTGGCATGATTCAACTGTTGATGACATCAAAGTTGTTAAATTGACGCGTTTTAAGCACATGCGGAGCTAATGCCATGTTTGAAATCCGTATATGCGACACATTTTGCATGCATGTTTTGGGGGTGAGTGTGTTCTAGTCACGTGGTAGCTGTTTTTGGAGACGATAACATTCAGCATTCTTTTAAGTTTGTTTAAGCATAGATATGGCTGTCCGAATAACAAATCTGTGCAAAAATTTCCGCGTGTATAAAAAGAATATGGAGAGAATTACTTTTGTTGCTTAACTTTTTGTGAGGAGTATAGGTGTTTCTACGACCCAAGAGTTCATCTTTACCATTCAGCGGACACTTTTACAGCATTCTTTTTAAACACATGTAAAGGTCATGTGAACTAGGCATTTTTGGAAAGGGTTAAAAAGTCAAACATTTTCTATTCGTCGTTTTCAAACTGTCTTAATGATAAGCTACTCTTGTTCGATAAGAAATGTCATAGGTTAGCCTTCTTCCAGATAGATATTAACCATTTCGATCACATCATCGCTGTTTTATGCTTCTAAGAGAGAAAAAAGGAAAGGGAAAATATTGTGACAAAACAAGAAAATGTTGGTATCTTTTTTCTCTCAATACTTTTCTGGCAATGTTGATCACAAATTCTATCCTTATCAGCGCATTGTTTCTCCTTTGGGTTAACTTTCAAAGTGGAACAGTCTGGAACTGTCTTAAAATTTGGCGAGTAGGCAAACGTTTAAAATGTGAAACGATAAGATATTTTGTCGGAAAACATTGTACACGCTCACACGTCTAAAAGGTAACTTTTCTCCTTTAATATTTTCTCAAGCAATAGTCTACCTGCTTTTAAGGTAAGTTTGGACTCGGGGGTTACTTTCTATCCGCCCAATGATTTTTTGTACATATGTTGTAAAGTAACATTTCCTGAACAAAATGTAAGTAGAAAGGCTTAAGCCCATTATCTGTGGGTTTACACATCATGTTTTATCACATATGCTAAAGCATATACACGTAATTATGCTAAAGAAGACCGTTTAAACCCCCCTTAAAGAGGGCGGGGGTTACACGGTCTGCTTTAGAATATATCTGTTCATGATGGGGAATCTCTTATGCAAACTATTGATAATGCATGAATTTGCAATAATCCTTTCCCAAACAAGACCTGATTAAATGACGTCCCTGGTTGAAATGGCTGGGAAAAACATTGAGACAATAGAAGACAATTATGAAAATCTGCAATAACAATCGTTATGCAAAGCCAGTGAACTTTAATGGACATTAATCTTTCAGATCACAATACATAATGGAAGATTGATCTGGATTCACTGTCTCTTTTCTCACCGATGTCTTGCTAAAAAGGATAAGACACACAGGGTATAATATTTCACTATTCTCCATCCTCCAACTGACCAGTGAACTGCTTGACCTAGGTCAGCTAAATTCCACCGAAAGCATATGTGCTAAAACATACCATGTCAACGCAAAAAACATGTATGCTAAAACATACATGCTAAAGCAGATATGCTAAAGCATACCGTGTAAATTAAAGTTCTTTAGATAATGATATGACGATTTTGTTAAACCCATTACCAGACGTCAAACTTTTATACTTGTCCAAATCCAAAAATGTTGTAGGCCACATTTAGAAGTAAATTTACATATTTTGATCTTTAATGGAAGAAAACATTGTGGGAAATGAAGAAATTGTAGCGCGGAATCAATTTAGGACAAAACGACAAAATGTTTATAAATGTCAAAACTTTCACCCATTATTTGGGAAGGGCAGCTTTTGGAACTGCTAATTACGAAACTGGACTTCTAAAGAAGGCCTGGATCAAGTTTGGTGCACTATAAAATTATCTACTTCTTGTAAAAAGACTTATTTTTTCCATGAATGTCTAAATCAATTCTTTTTTGATGCTATAGCCTTTTCTTTCGTATTGTTTCCCTTTTTACAGGGGAGGATACAATATTGTCTTTATTCAGATTCAGGTGGTCTTTAAAGAGACATCACATTCCCATTTCCTATCTTTAAAGTATGTCTTGATGCCAAGATTGGCAATTCTAATGTGCATAAATGCTATCAGTTTTTGAAGGTGTTGCTGATATGTGAAAAACACGCCTTTGAAGTTGAGACAGAAAAGACAAATTCCATATACATCTGAACTGCTGTATGTACATAAATTTGTCTAATTTTAATACAAAAATACAATGTCATATTTCTCGTAAACGGCGAAATACTTTGGCTTGAAACTTTCAGAATTTTCATAAGAAAATGTGTTCTTTCAGATGAAAATAAAAGTAAAATTTAAGAAAAAATATCTGTGAAATGTCACTTTAAGATACTAAATGTTGGATTGGATAGGGAACTTTTCCATCATTCAGCGAATGAAAAATTCTCTTTGATAGGGCTACCCGCATTATGTGGCCATTTTGAGATTCATAAAACAGCGGCGTCATTACGTATCCGAACCTATTAAGGCGCGGTCGTAAACATTGGGCGGTGGAAAGTTCCACCGCCGAATGTTTTCGACTTCGCCCGAATAATTCCGACGTCGCGCAAATCTCATTAGGGGTGGACTACCTTAATTGTCAGAATTTTCAAATGATCTAAATTCGAATCCACTCTAAAGACTAGCGACTGAATAAATGTTACCCCGCATCTAAAACACACGACGCAAATTATGGAACAATGTTAAAAAATAAGGGTTGTTAGCATTTTTCTTCCTTTCTCACACTTGTTTCCACGTGTTCTCTTCTATATATATTTAAATTGGGATTTGTCTGCAATAGGGTTAATCCTTTGACAAAAGGAACATAGTTTTCACAGTGTCTTAAAAGTGCCACGGACAAAAACTATCCAGCATTATTTCTTCTTCCCTCAGTATAACATAAAGACAGTTTCTCGTTATACGAGGGGTGATCAAAAAGTGTTGCCGTTTCCTTAGATTTTGCTTAAAATTACTAAAATTTATATATGATGTAGAGTATCAATGATAAATCATCCAGATAACTTTATAGCTTATCAAAATATGGTTGTCATAGTAACCTCGCTCATCGATATGCGGCCCAACGTCGTCCTGTGACCATTTACAATAGTTCTTTGTGGCCTTTAAGACGTAATCGCTTCGTATGTTTTGTGGACATCCGTTAGATCATTCACGGATATCTTCCTTGTACATCTATTTAAGATTACGTTGTCCCCAGAGAAACGCTTTTCCCATAGCAAAAAAGGAAAATGAAAATACCATGCATGTTAGCTCTAACGTCATGTTATTGACGTCCGTCGCTAAATGTTCGCAACCTCCACAATACGGAGTAGACGTTTCATCTCGCATACGATTATCTTGAACAAATTTTCTAAAAACTGAATCAACGTGGTCGAATATGTCCGACCACATTTCATCTTTTATGTTTTTTCGTTATAAGACGATAAATGCTCGTTTCTGGGCAAAAATAAATGAGCTCGAACTAATTGTCTCGCACATAACCTAAACATTAATGATGGTGAATAAATAGTCAAAATGGCGTTATGTGTGAGTGACTTTGCACAAATTACTGGGAGGTCGTCCAATGTATTCACAAAATTTTAAAATGTGTTACCTAGGACAAAAAAAGTTAAACGTCGTTTTCAAATCGGTAAAAAGTCACATTTCAGTTACTTTTGAGCCGCTATTTCGAACATGACGTATCAATGGCTACTAGAACTTGGAAACGCGTCACAATATTAATTTTTCTTGAAATTTGTAAAATCAATATAATAAATATTCTTCATGGCGGTATATCAAAATCATTTTTTTTCTGTCATGATTTGTGAATATGACGAAACTTTTCCGGGAACTTTTTGATCGCCCCTCGTATGTGATTAGTCACGCTAAAATTTCGGAACGTGAACATACACTTGTAATTTAAAGAAAACATTTTAGAATCATGATTTTAGGCCTTTATTATAATTATAATATTATGTAGACTGACAAGGCTTGATACTTTTCACACTACATAGAAGGCCCCCAACGTGACGGTTCACATAATTTGTGTTGCCACCTGCAATTCTCCCGAACTTGAATTCTTTCATCGTCTGGTGATTGGTTTATAATCATCTTGTACATAAGGGGGCTATGAGCCCAAGGACACTCAAGGGACGCAGTTATCTTCTGATGATAAAGGCTGTTCTCAACACGAGACATCGCATTTTCGAAAGGTAAAAGGAGAAAATCCTAATAACCATTATTTTCTCTCCTTGTCTATACATTTTCTGTGCTATATTGTAAAGACTTCCTATCTTTATCAATTATCATTTTTGTCGACTGTGTCAGCGTTCAAATTGAAGTCGTCGAACGTTTTGACGTTTGAGAAAGGGTTAATTTATAATCAGAAATGACGCATTCAATATCGAAAAGAGACCAACAAGGACAACTTTTAAAAAAAAAAAAAAAAAAAAAAAAAAAAAATATGAGATTGTGGCTGCATAGAGATCATTAGCATGGAACAAGATCAGCATGCACATACACGCAGTTTGGTCTCGATCTATGTCACTTTACAAAAATCTTAACAGTGTAGGATAAAGTCTTAAGAGAATATCATTGATCTTGGTCAGACTGCGCGTCTGCGCAGGCTGATCTGGATCCATGCTGGTCTCATATGCCGTAACCTTCCTTTTCCCAAGCCACGTTTATTATCTAATTTGTAATTACAAATAGATAGCGAGCGTTTGAAGTCCGATAAGAATCAAGACGACTCACTCCTCTTTCCACGAAATTATCAAAATAACCCATCGCACCCTCTTCTACGTATCGGGTACTGATTAGAATATGCAACATCTAGATAATGGTGTTTGGTATGAAGGTATGCTAATAAGTGCATAATATGTAAATACGATGTACGTGTAATTCAAGTGCGGATTCGGGATTGAGGCCCCGGGACCCGCCCTCACCCTCAAATTTGTAAAAAAAAGACCCATCAAGGTGATATTTAATTAACCATTTCCCAAACAAGACCTGGTTTTGACGTCCCTATTAGAAATGGCTTGGGAAAACACTGAAACAAAAGAACTGCTGAAAACCAGCAGTGTTTCTCCTTTTGTCTCAATATTTTCTATGCCATTATTTACACAAATTATATCTTTAATAACTTCCATTTTGTCATTTGTGGCAGTTTTTGAAGTGGATCACCCTAAAATTTTGCTGTTTAGTAATGAATTAAGCATTTCGCTGTTTTTCAACAAAAACCTCGTAGTTGAAGTTTAGTACAAGCTGCAGTTACGAGGTTTTTGTGGAAAAGTACAAATTCGTTCCTTGCACCAATGCAGTCGCCAACCACACCCCCCTGGAAAACATCCCCCTTGGAAAATTGTCCAGATTCGCGCATGTTAAATTGCGCCAGTTCTATGATAGGTGTCTGAATGGTATTTGAGACAAACATAGATTAAGGGGGAATGCTTCAGTTTCCTAAATTTTTCCCCAAAAAATAGAATTAATTTATATTGTGTATGTTGAAATTACATGTTATTACCAATTGAAAAATAAAATAAAAATGGATGGTCAGCGATCATGTTTGAATTTTATAGGCATTCGTATCACATACCCCTACATCGAAAAAATGCACAATTTCTTGCACCTGTACAATGTCACTTAAATGCTAGCAAAATGCTGTATAATCATCGTTCAGTCCCGAAAACGGATTTAAAGTGACGTCTTACATTTAATAAGAACAGAAAACCCAAAATATGTGCTACTATAAACGCGTAAATGTATAAAACAGCATGCTTACGTGTTCTGTAAGATCAACGAAGCTGGATTGTTTTGTGTCAAAATTTGCATATTTTTGGAAATATTTCAAGTTCTACAAAATAGAATTTGATGAAACTCCCTCATTGTATTAAGCAACATGTCCTGGTAATAATTCAAAAAGAAAATGTATAGGTCAGCGCACTTATTAGTGAATTACAGCAATTTTTATCAGCTGCACATGAATAAAATGACGCAAAACAGTGGTAACTGCATACACACTTACGACTGTCTTGCTCTAAATAATCGATTCCCATCTTGAGGAAATCAATTTCGCATAATAAATACACTTTTACCATCGAAAATGGTAAATTGTAATGATGTGTTATATGTTTGAAAATATGGTAGCGAAACATATTGGTACGAAATATTTAACTTACTACAGTAAAGACCGAGTGTTCCGAAAAACTGGAGCATTCCCCCTTAAGATCAGCTAGTGCCTAATTTAGAAAAAGAAAATAAATCTGGAATGCTCTGTTCACAGTTTCTTCACTATATATACTCTGCCAAGTTAAGCCGCGTTCCCATTGCCGACCAAATTTACTCGATCAACTCGATCGCCTAAATTCCTTGATCAAACCCGATTAAACTCGATCAAATGTATTTACACGACTTCTTCTTTATTTGTTGTCGATTAATTCCCGATCATTTTTGCAGACCACGCTCGATCAGTACTCCATCGCTTGAACGATCTTGATCAAGTTTATTTGGTCGGCAATTGGAACGCGACTTTATGTTACAAAGTTTCCAACTTGATTTACTCCTTTCGAACAGCTGTTTTAAGCCTAAAGACTGTTGCAATTTGGAAGTTGCTGCAGACCGCATGATGGATGTCGATTAAGATATAGCTAGGATCTCTCATTTCTGAGCAATAATTATAAAACACATGAAATATTTAAAAAAAAAATAATAATTATTTCGAAAGCAGGAAAAAAGTCGGGATGATTTTTGATAAAACATCTAGGCTCATGTCATTTACTCGAGTGTACATGTGAATATCATAAAGTCGTTTTGTCCCCATTTATAGATAACCCTTTCCCAAACAAAACCTTGTTTCGGCGCTTCTAGTAGAATAGTCTTTGGAAAACATTGAGGAAAAAGCCAAAAATGCTAATGGTTAACATTTTCTCATTTTCTCCTTGATATTTTCTTCATTTTGATTTTCATAAATTTTATCACAAACAAAATCCACTTTGCTTTCGAATCGGAACAGTACAAGTTTTTGCAGATTCGGGAAAGGGATAAACACTTAAGATATGATTTTACTCAAAATAAATACGGCGTTGTTCCATTTGTTGCTGTGCGAACATGTCAGTTGAAAAAAATGTGAAACAACATGTCAGTCTGGTTAAAGCCCATGTTTGTGTTTTAACCATTTCCCAAACAATGTATCGTTTTGACGTTCCTGATAATCAGATACCCGGGAAAACATTGAAGCAAAAGAAGAATATTTTCTGTACCACGTTGTGCACAAATCGTAACTGTACCAATATCCATTTTCTCATCTACAACAGCTGTCAGTTTGGAACAGATACATTTTCGTTGTTTGGGAAAGGGTTTATCTATTGTTGTTGTCACGGTGAACCCTCACCTGTGGCAGAGTAGGCTACTTTTTTAGGCAGCTGAAGTTATTCATTTTTTCCTCATAAATTGTATGTTCGTTTTCTGATAAGAAAACGGAAGATAAAAGAAGCAAATTTTAAAACAAGAGGGCCAAGATGGCCCTATATCGCACACCTCAGAGAACATCGAGACTTGGGGAGAAGATTGTACATGATATCTTTTGTCTCATCTAACACCAAAAACTTATGGTCAACTCTCAATTTGAAGAATTTTGGTAGAGAAAATTGCTTACATGAGAAATGCTAATTTTCGATTATGGACCTCCAACAATCGAATTGTCAGAAAATTGTACGAGGCAATTCTACATAAGGTTTCAAACCTTTAGGCCAAACGGTTCAGGCGAGGAAGATTGTACAAGATTTTTAAGAAAAAATGGTAAGAAACATAGGGTCAAACTTCATATTACAATACGAGGGCTTGGTGCAAAACTATTGTAACTACATTTTGTAAAATTTTACAGGAGAGGGAAAAACTTATTGACTTTCTCAAAGTTAAAGAGGAAAAATGTTTTTAAAATTCAAATATCTTTTTAGGTATACAGATTTGAAACTTAATATTAGAACACATGATGTATTGCTTCCTAAAGATCCAGAAAATGCAAAAAATTGAATTTCTTGAAAATATGTAGTTACAATAGTTTTGCACTGAGCCCTCGAATTATAGTAAATTCAGGTATTTTGGTAGAGGGCATTGAGAAAATTCTACACACATGATGTACAATAATCATAGTTCCTTCTCTGTCTCTTATATGAAATTTGATACCCAAAACAAATGACTAATTTTCATTGTACCACAATGATTTGAAGTATTTTGATAGAATGCCTTAAGACAGTTCTACACACACAATTTCAAAGGCCGTTGTTAAAGGCCCAGTCACACTACAGTGTATAGAGCTAGCGTACGATTAACGTATCGTACATTTCGGAAAATTATCTATACGCACAACTTTTCAGCGTATGATGCTTTCTTAAGATCAAACAACGGTTATCAAAACAAAATTCATAGCGTACTGCCAACGTATGAGTAGCGAACTCACTGCGTATTCCGACTTATGAGTAGCGTACATCAGCGTACCTTTCACGTATGAGAAACGAGTGCGGAACGTCAACCTAACGTATGATTCAAAGCGTACACTAAAGTGAGCATAAAAAGGGTTTCTGGAGGCATGTGCAGACAGTTCCTGAAGTATCCGATCTTCATTTTTCAATACACCATTAAACTGGCCATTATTATAGAAAATAAATGGACACTCAATGGTAAGAAGAAGAAGAACAAGAGGGAGAAGAAGAAGAAGAAGAAGAAGAAGAAGAAGAAGAAGAAGAAGAAGAAGAAGAAGAAGAAGAAGAAGAAGAAGAGGAAGAGGAAGAGGAAGAGGAAGAAGAAGAAGAAGAAGAAGAAGAAGAAGAAGAAGAAGAAGAAGAAGAAGAAGAAGAAGAAGAAGAAGAAGAAGAGGAAGAGGAAGAAGAAGAAGAAGAAGAAGAAGAAGAAGAAGAAGAAGAAGAAGAAGAAGAAGAAGAAGAAGAAGAAGAAGAAGAAGAAGAAGAGGAAGAGGAAGAGGAAGAGGAAGAGGAAGAGGAAGAAGAAGAGGAAGAGGAAGAGGAAGAAGAAGAAGAAGAGGAAGAAGAAGAAGAAGAAGAAGAAGAAGAAGAAGAAGAAGAAGAAGAAGAAGAAGAAGAAGAAGAAGAAGAAGAAGAAGAAGAAGAAGAGGAAGAGGAAGAGGAAGAGGAAGAAGAAGAAGAAGAAGAAGAAGAAGAAGAAGAAGAAGAAGAAGAAGAGGAAGAGGAAGAGGAAGAAGAAGAAGAAGAAGAGGAAGAGGAAGAAGAAGAAGAAGAAGAGGAAGAGGAAGAAGATGAAGAAGAAGAAGAAGAAGAAGAAGAAGAAGAGGAAGAAGAAGAAGAAGAAGAAGAAGAAGAAGAAGAAGAAGAAGAAGAAGAAGAAGAAGAAGAAGAAGAGGAAGAGGAAGAAGAAGAAGAAGAAGAAGAAGAAGAAGAAGAAGAAGAAGAAGAAGAAGAAGAAGAAGAAGAAGAAGAAGAAGAAGAAGAAGAAGGAGGTGGAAGAGGAGAAGGAGGATGATAAAGTCTTCTTTTTCTGCTTCTTCTCCTCCTCCTTCTACTTCTTCTCCTCCTCCTTCTACTTCTTCTTCTCCTCCTTCTACTTCTACCCCTCATTCTTCTTCTTCTTCTTCTTCTTCTTCTTCTTCTTCTTCTTCTTTTTCTTTTTCTCCTTCATCTATTTCTTCTTTTTTCCGTTTTCTTTCCCTTCTTCTTCTATTTCTTCTTTTTCTTCTTCGTCCTCTGTTATCTTCTACAGCTTCTTCTGTTGTTATCATCATTATCATTTTTTATGTGTAGCATATAAACTGCTAATTCTAATGAATTTTTGTGGTGTTGCAGCACTGAAACATCCACATTAGCGTTGCCGGTATTCAACGTATAAGAAGCGTACTCGGCGTATGAGAAACGAACATTCAGCGTACTCGACGTATGAGTAACGTATGTTCAGCGTACCTCTAGCGTATTCAGCATATGAGAAACGAATGACGAGCGTAAAATTCATACGCTGGCATACGCTGAAAATTTTTGTGCATGTTCAAAAATTATTTTGGCCCTCTGCGTACATCAGCGTATACCGACGTAGTCCAGCGTATGAATAACGTATACCAACGTACGCCTAGCGTATCTCCAGCGTATTTCAGCGTATACCAGCGTATGCCCAAAAAATCCATACGTTACTCATACGCTGGCTCCATACGCTGTAGTGTGACTGGGCCTTAACCTACATATTCTCTTGTTTTTTCACAATGTGTATTCTTCGCCGCAACTGACACATGGTTCTGTGTTTTAATACTTACGTGCACAACACCACCACCTATAATTACCAGCTTTAATGAAACACACCTAATTGCCCAAACAAGACTTTGTGTTGGCTTCCCTAATAGAAAATACTTTGGAAAATAATGAGACAAAAGAAGAAAATGCTGATAATCAGCATTTTCTCCTTTTGCCTAAATATTTTATGTGATATTTTGTACAACAATTCAGTCTTTATCAACTTTATTTCTTCGTCTCCAGCAGCTTTCAATTTTGCTCACCATAGATTCTTGTCGTCTGGGAAAGGGTTAATGCATTTCTAATGAAACTATGTTCAACTCTTCTAGTTAGGCAGATATATCCAAAATTTTGGGTCAATCGTTCACTTTTTCAGGAAAGCACCAAATTTGGCACACATGTAGTATAGACCCATACAAATGATTTCCTAGGTAGATCCCAAAATCTGACCTCCCTGATGGCCGCCATATTGAATTCCAATATGGCCGCCAATTTTGACTTGTAAAGAGCAATATCTCCCTTATTATTGCAGATATTGACTTACTTTTTGCGTCTAAACCTATATTTAAAGTACCAGCGGATCAAATGAATTCATTCATATATGCATGTGGAATTGCCATCTTGGATTTCAAAGATGACCGCCACTAATTGATGTTTTTGTTAATATCTGATAAAAAATCTTTAGTAATACAAACAAACTTTTAGGGTTAACACTTTGAAGTGCTGTTGTCTCAATGAGACCCTTCTCAAATTGGTTCGAGTTAAACATTTTGAATTCCAAGATGGGCGCCATTATGTCGATGATTTTTTTCTCGTTCTTTCATAATACGTGTGACTTGTCAATGGAGCATATAGTCATTGAATCGTCCCAGTTATGATTTTAAGTGCAAAAAGTAAGGGAATGTTTCCAAATGTGTAACTTTGAAGTAAAAACCATGAAATTAAGTTTTGTCTGGCTGCCATGTTCCAAGATACATGGTATAGATAGATAAATACACATAAATTGCAATATATTAAATATACAAAAAGTTACGTTATCTTTTCTGTAAACAGAGCTTGTTAATATTTATTATACCCTTGTATCAAAAGATCGGGGCATATTGTTTTACTTGTGTGTGTCTGTCTGTCTGTCTGTCTGGCCGTCCGTCCGCCCGTCCTTCCGTTTGTCTGTCCGTCCGTCTGTCCGTCTGAAAACTTAACATTTGCCTTTTCTCGAAAAGTATTGGACATACAGAGCTCAAATTTGATATGTAACCTTCTTTCAATGATATCTATCTGTTCCATTCAAACTGACCTCATACGGGTCATTTGTTAACCCCTATCAACCCTGTACTCGAAAACTTAACAATTTATAAAAATGGCCATTTCGGGGGGCATGCATTTGTGTTTCACAAACACATCTTGTTTTGATATTTAAATTGTAATATCAAAGAATATCTTGTTTTTTTCTTAGGATTCAAAGTTCATGGTTACCGTACTGAGATAACTGAGACACGATGTAAAGTGTATATTTAAAAAAAGCATGGCACATTAACACTCTTGGTGCTTATCAAAGATGGTTACCACAAGAGAAAGTAATACACGATTTTATGAAAAATGGGTTTTTATAGAGCTGTTTCTATAAAAGCTTTTGCGCTGAAACTTTGCACATGCTTCTGTGATTATAATATCAGACTCTAAGCAACAACTCGTTTATCTGAAAATTGATTTCGCGAAAATTTACCCTCTTCGGATATAATTATACATTCTTGGTAAAGTTATTGCAAGAAATCGCATATATCTGTGATAACTTTATTTCTGCTTTAGCTATTGCTTTCAAACTTTGCACGTGCCTCTTTGTTTGCTAGCAATGGAAAGAGATGTTACTGTGAGTGTTGTTGAAGACTGGGCCAGTACAAGATTGCATGTTGGCTGTGGAATTTCTGTCTGTATGATTGCAGGTGCCGTAGAAACGACAACACACGATTTTTTCACTATTCAGAACTCGATAGTTCTTCGACTGCTCTTAATTAGAGTAAAACCATGAATTGTAGTTTGTGAATAAATAATTGTGCAAGATATATTATTTGTGCAATTCCTGGTCCTACTAATTGATATTCTATGACAAGATTCAAATGCATATATTTATGAAAAAGCATATCTTTCCAACAAAAATATGCAAGCATTTATAACTTGCAATTAAAAACCACCAAAAAATTCAAATTAACAGAAACGTGAAAAGAATGTAAAATAGCATACAGTTATTTTCAGCCTTCTTCTATGTACATGTACACAATTGGTGCCTTTTCGTATTTTTCCATCTTTTTTGTCACTGAATATGGTGCTATATCAGGTATCTGCTGCGCGCATACTTGAATGATACATGAATTTTTTTACAAGCCTATATTATGTGTAAGTTATCTCTATGCGCACAAATGTTGTCCTGCATTCATTTCATTACTACATCTCTTGCTGAAACCATCTCTATGTAGAATAGAAATTTGCCATTTGTTTATCAACATTCTTGGATATTCATAACCATATCTAATTCATAGTACGGCAATAAAATACAACAGAGAAGTCCTTTGTTAAACAATTGTACCCTTTTCGTCGGCGGCCATCTATGAATTACAAACATGCATTCAGTAATTATAAAAATTGGACATTTATAATTACATGTACTAGTCAATCTCAATATAAATGTAAATAAATTTCATCTCTCGGTATCAAATTTGAAATAAACATTTACCCATTTGAAGGATCATTATTCATTAAATGGCATCCATTTTAGAACATGGCAGTCAGAAGAAACTTCTGATGGTGATCACCTTATACCTCAAAACGTTCATATTGAGCAATGTTTTCACTAATTTTATGCTTAAAAACAATCTGTACCACGTCATGTCTTATCTGCTCCACTTATAACTATGTCAACTATATTTTGCGGTAAAAAGATGAAAATAAATGAAATACTGGACGACTTACGGGCGGCCATCTTGAAATTGAAATGGCCTACTCAAATTCTTTTGAAGTGTTTTTTATTGAAACAAAGCTCGTAAAAGTGTTTGAAAGTCATTGAAAGATCATTTGTATCAGTTATAATTCGAAAGATATAAACAGAACAGAAATTAGTGGCGGCCATCTTTGAAATTCAAGATGGCCATTCCAAACGCATATATGAATGAATTCATTTGATCCGTTGGTACTTCAAGTATAGGTGCAGACGCAAAAAGTAAGTCAATATCTGCAATAATAAGGGAGATATTGCTCTTTACAGGTCAAATTGGCGGCCATATTGGAATTCAATATGGCGGCCGTAAGGAGGGTCAGATTTTGGGATCTACCTAGGAAACCATTTGTATGGGTCTATACTACATGTGTGCCGAATTTGGTGCTTTCCTGAAAAAGTGAACGATCATATGCCATATCTGCCTAACTATTCCCTAAACATTGATGTCCCTAGTACTAGCTTTGAGAGAAAGAGTTTAATACTTGAACCTCTTTCCTCGATGCTTTCTCTGGTATGATATGCACGATTCCGTCATTTGTAACAAGTAGGCCTACCGGTAATTTGTCTTTTGAATCTTCATTCAATTTTGACATGTCTAAATCTATGTAAACAAGTACATGTATTGGACAGACAGAAGAAGGAAAAATAGTATCCGAGTCTCGGACATCATTTTACTGTCGGAGTCTTAACTTTGTACAAAACGACAAATCTCTAGAAATGCGCGAGACAAACGAAATAACGTTAAAACGAGAACAAACAAATGAGCTGGGCTCTGGAAGAGAGCTTCTGTGGCATTTGAGAATAACATGGATCCAGATCAGCCTGTGCATACATAACCTGATCAAGGCCAGTGTTGTCCTCTAGTAGCTGTCTTGCGATCTTTAGCGACTTAACTGTAAAAGATCATAAAGGGTACTTATCAGCCTGAACATAGGCAAAGTGCGACCTTGAAACTTGATATTCTCAAACTCTATGATAAGGACTATTTTCCAGATCCTGGTTCTCAGGTTAGGCCCACTTGAGTATAAAATATGTGATATAGGTTCAAAAGTATCGATAGACAGCCCTGGGATGATGCTAGTCATCATTGTTTTCCCAGTCTTCTTCAAGTGCTTTCTTTAAATAGATATGTCAAAAGCAAGGTTTCTTTTGGGCAAGGATTCGCCAGATTAGCGTTTATCTACTACCCTCATTTTCAAAATTTTACGTGGAAATAAACATTTTAGAATAGAGCACTTATCAAAGATTTATCTTCACACGAGGGACGTTCAACTAATTTTGGAACTGGGGCTCTACACGCCATAGCTAAGTCGCAATTCAATTTTAAGTTTCTCCAATATTTCGAAGTAATCCTCTTTGACACCCACACACATCTGAAGTTTTGAGATCCATTTCTTATATGCCAATAAATAGGACTCTTTTGGACCACCCCGCAAGCACTGGTAAATTGCGCTGCATATGGAACATGAAGGCCTATACCGACGACCAGAGGCTTTTTTCGTCATCATGGGGAACACAAAAAAGCCACACGGGCTTAAGCCCGGCTATAAGGATGGATGACTACGCTGTGCAGCATGTAAATCTTTCAGGAAGTCTTGGACAAGATGACAAATGTGGACAGCTCCGCTGTCATGGTTTTTGTACATGCCTCTTTAGCCGGTCCTAGACCTGCTCTTTTCGTTATATTTCTTTACTTTCCCCGACATACACTTCTTGTATGAATGACCAGCGATAGTGGTACTATTTGAAACAGTAATTTGAACAATACACCCGTTACATTTGAAAATTACCGCATACAAAACTTTTCCCGCGCTTTTAAATTTTTGGCTTTTACGGACCTTGCCTGATCTTTTCGCAACCATTGCTTGCTAATTACACGCCATTGTTCTCCTAATAGTAGAATATTGTTCAATCATATGAATGAAGCTGAAAAAGCCCACATTTGTTGCATTTATTACATTATTTCAAAATATATCTTGCACGGGGTGCTCGCTGTCCTTTAGGCAGCAGGTGGGGGACCCAATGGGCATAAACCATTCTGTGTTTCAACCATTTCGTCAAAGTCGTATAACATATCCCCGATGAAAAACCAACTTTATCTGCTATTTCTTGCACATTTAACCATGCGTCTTGTTTGGTCATGTCGGAATATGCAGCAAAATTTGCTTTGGTACTGGCTCTACCCGGATTGCCTGAGAGGGGGGCATCATTCAGGCCAGTTTTACCAATTTCAATTTTTATTATCATCGTAAAAACTGACGTATATTCAACGTTCGGATGTCCACGATTCTGATATAGTTCATTATATACATGTGATGCAGATATTTCAAAGCATATGCGCCTTTAATGTAGACCCGTACATCCTATTTCAGTTCGTTTAACATTTTGCGCGCAGCGAAATAGCCAGTGTATATGACTGAACCAACTTAAAAGTTCAATAACTTTTGAAAGAGTCAACGAATTTGTCTCAAATTTTGACCAAGTATAGACAGTAATTTTCCCGTCATATAGCCGCAAGCACCACTAGTTCTGTAGAACCGTGAGGTATAGTGGACCATTAGTACCACTTTTAATTGAACGCCCCTCGTACTAAACAAACCCTTGTTTTGACTATTTAGTAATAGAAATATTAATCACTGAAACCATGCATCTTGAATAAGAATTTAAAGGCAAGACAGCAAGCGTTTACTCATCCCACTCTCTTCTTCTAAAACCTTTCGTGCTACTGCACCAAAATTCCCTGTTGCCGGTTACAGAATATTTGTCGTAGACAATGGTTTCAATAGCAATGAATTTTGTCCTAAAAAGACTGGGATTACCATTATGTATTAATAAACCGCCTGTGTTGTTATAAAATCTCGTAACTACGACGTGAATCAAGCCGCAGTTTACGAGATTTTATAACAATGCTTAAGAAATACTACTTTTTGGTCGAAATTACGTCACGGTTGACTCGATGAAATCGTTCCCTATATTCGGATCAGTCTTAAATGTTGCAATTTTGGAAGTGGTTATCAAAGATTAATACCTGGAAGACACTGATTATGGTAGCAGAAATGGTATAAAACCCAGTCGTGCGGTGATCGCTTCACAATCGCTGTTGGGACTGTACGGAGATCTTCAGTGAGTATTAATTTATCCAATTCCCAAATTCCCAAAAAGTTTGAATGTTCCTACCGACAAAATAAATTTTGACAAAAATAGAATAGTTTGGAATGAAATATTGAGGTGTCACTTGAAAATGAATATAATTATTTTCAGGATAAAGGCTACAAATCCTTTGGAAATGGCGATGACCAAATTTGTCTACGCTTTGATAGTATGCATAAGCATGGTAAGTATGCCTATCGATCAATTCTTAGACTATAAAAAATTCTCAGAAATGTTGATAATTCTTCATTGTCACTTTATCCTAAAGGATGGTTGCAACAAGGACTCAAAATTGCTCAAAGAATTGATTTTCTTTAAATTCTGTGAATTGATAGGGTTACACATTTCTTTAATTTGTATCTGTAAAAAAATCTGATAAAGCTTTACTTTTGAGGATAATTGCTAACAAGGTGGGTGGGGGTAAATTGGCATGAGAAGCAAATTTTTACTTTGAAGTTAAATAACTTTTTCTGTATACATCAGATCGAATTGAAATTTTGCAGGTTCTTTCAATGTACTAAGGACAGAAGATTTTTGGACTCATTAATCATGTATATTAGTTTGTTGATTTTCTGTATTCGTCTTTCTGTCAATCTCAGATTTTTCTTATTTTTGATGTACTAAATTTAGGAAACTAACTCTACAACCTTTATTTTTGTATGGATTGATATGATATTTTGTGAACATGATTCTACATGATATAACTAGATATGGTCAAATATGTTGCATAGAACTAAAGTTATTTGACCTTCAAAGGTTATTCAAAAATAATAAATTTAAGATTTTGAGCTGAAATTTATTATGAAAATTGGTATATGAAGTGAATGTTAAACAAAAAAGGTTATTTTCATAATATCTTAGTTGTAATTACTTAGTTTGGTGGAAAATTCACGATTGATACTGACTTGTACGCACATAATAACAAGGATTTTTGAAGGGCCAAGTAGACTATTTCCTTTTCAATAGTCATTATTGTTCTCTATGTCAAAGTCAAGGTCTACTGTGAATTTAGCATTGGACAAACATAGAACAGCAAGAAAATTATGTATGTGGCTTTATTTATTGAAAAACATTTTATAAGCCCATTTTTTTATCATGATATAGCTGAATATTATAAAAAGTGACTTTTTGGAATGACCTTTGAAGGTCAAGGTCAAATTACTTTGGTTCTATGCAATAGATTTAACCCAAAAGTTGCACTTATTTGGTTATATCATATAGGATCATGTTCGCGAAATATCATGTCAATCAAACCTAAGTAAAAGCTGTAGAGATAGTTTCATAAAGTAACCCTATCAAATCATAGAATTTAAAGAAAATCTATTATTTGAACCCTTGTTGCAACCCATCCTTTCAAATTACGTTTAAGGTGAGAAGGGTCTGGTTAAAACACCACTTTCTAGCCATACGAAATGCACCAAATTACGCATACTTGTAAATACACTTCACATAAGTTGGTTCACCGTGAAGAATTTCAAGATTATGTTTCAAAAAGAAAATTAGTCTATAATTATATTCCTATGCAAGGGAGGTAAATTCGAATATTTTTGTCAAATATTTCCAGAAGTATGCATTAATTCAGAATTCTAAACCGTACAAAATAATTATGTTTGTATTTAACACTGTTTCGAAATTACTGACACTTTTCAAATTTCGCCTCATGCACTTTTGTGCTAATTATGCCCTTCTTACCGTATATAAGTTATATTTATGATATCCCTGTTTGGAAGAAAGAGTCTTGATAGATCTGTCTCAAACAGACCGGTCCTATTTGAAAGCAACAATCTAAAAAACGATCCATTAGAATAAGCAATCGTGCCATCAAAACATACTTTTGAAAGATGAAATGGGAATTTCATGCCTCTTTAAAGGGACATTTCATTCCATTTTCAATTTTTTAAAGTATGTCTTGATGCCAAGATTGGTTAATCTAATGAGTATAAATACTATTAGTTCTTTGAAGTTGTTGCCAATAAGCGAGAAACACGCATTTAAAGTTGAGACATAATCGATAAATTGCATATAAATCCGAACTGTTGTCCACAACAATTTGTTCAATTTTAACACAAAAATATAAATTTCTCGTAAACGGCGCAATATTTTGGCTTGAAATTTTCAGAATTTTCATAAGGAAATATGCTCTTTCAGATAAAAATAAAAGTAATATTTATGACAACAAATTCTGAAATGTCACTTTAAGTAGTGTGGTCACAGTCTCGTTTTAAAAATACTGCCTCTATCTGATTCTATGTAAAAACGAGTAATTTACAAACGGCATTTTCGGCCTAAATAACGCATTAAATTGCCAAAAAGTGTGTAAAAACTTAAAGCTAAATAGTTATATTTTATTTTGATAAAATTCTGTTACCTTATACACTTTCTTTTCGTGTTAAATCTCTATTTGAAAAAGTGGGTCAACTCTGCGTTTCTTTGTTTGAACTCGGTCGTTACCTTAGAAGGACGCGTGGGTAGGTGTGATAAAATTGCTTTGGCACTGCCATTTCTTAACGGATTTTCATAAATCTTATATCAAATTAAAGAGGGAAAATAGATCTATTCATCCGTGTATGTTAATACGATGAACCGATGAATTATGAGTCGATGATTAGGTATTTAAAATAGGTCATTTTACTCGGCTTCAAATGGCAAGAACTATGCAGCAGAAAAGCCTAGAAAAGCCTATATATGTTCTTCAACATCCTATCTATTCAAATAATAAAACATCTTGTGCTTTTAGCTTAGCGCATTCAAGCGCAAAGGCTTTAACAATGGGAAGTGTTTTTCAATTCCCCGTGATTTATCGATAATTTCTGTCTCAAATCCATTCATCCTAAATTTATTCATAAATGTTGACGACAGTGACTCAAAGAACATTCTTGCAAAGTTTGGTTGAAATTGGCCGAAAGGTTGATTTGTTAAGAATGATATCATGATTTCTCAAAGTCCGATAAGCCTTGCCCTGCCAGGCCCATATTTTTTGACGAATAAAAAAATCGCCAACATTCTTTGAATATGGTCATCCAAGGAACATTCCTGTAAAGTTTTGTCAAAATTGGCCCAATGGTTAAGGAGCCTGAATTATGGGCGAACAGACGGACGGACGGACGGACGATGAGTGACCACAATAGCTCATCTTGAGCACTTCGTGCTCAGTCCAAAGGGATTTACAAAACGGCGTTTCTCATGGGCTTCCTAAACATCCATTTAACCCTTTCCCAAACAGTTAAACTTTATGGTCATCCAACTCGAAAGCTGTGACAGGCGACATAATGAGTGTAACAGAAAATAAGATTCTTTCGCCTCAATCTTTTCACCTTCAATAAAATTCGTTCAAGACGTCAAAACCAGGTCTTACCAGATCTTGTTCGGGAAAGGTTGAGGCAGCCAAAAATTAGATTGAATTTAGAGGTTGCAAAATGGACATGTTCAAATGTATGGTGCTCTTTTGGGTCAATGTTTTGAAAACCTATTTCTTCACGAACCAGAGATATAATGTTAATAATCGACCACTTGAAAGTTTGAACTTTTTTTTTTAAATTCCTATTTTATATGTCGTAAAATCTTGTTTTTATCGGAGGCCATGACACGGAAATGATATGCGCACAACGAAGCGCATCTAAAATATTTACACAAAGGGAGAAAATGTTGGTTATCGGCATGTTCTTCTTTTGTCTCAATGTTTTCGAAAACCTTTTCATATATGATCGTGAAAATCATGTCTTGTTCGGGGAAGGGTTGAAATAATGTAACAAATATTTATATAACTGTTGTTGGGTAGAAAATGAAGAACTAAATTGTTTGGTAGAATAATTTCATCCTTTGTAAAACTTCAAAGGGGTGTAACTATTTCATTAAATGTCCGATTTTAAAAACGTAAGCAGTTTTGAGTTCCTCTCATTCAGACCTTGAAAACGATATATAATTTGATGAAGTTCTTTGAAAAATAATCAATAACGTAATTCGGCAGAATTATCTCCCCTTTGTAAAAATCTGAATAAGCATTATTCCATAACGCAATGTCCGATTTTCACAATTCAACCTGTTTTATGTTTCTCTCAATATTCTCTGTAAGCTGGTATATATTTTGTAAGGGCTGGAATACATTGGGAAAAAAGTGTGACCACCCTACTTTAAGACAATAAAACGCCTTTAAAGTTGAAACAGAATTGGGAAATTCCATTTACATCTGAGCTGTGGTAGACTGTGTGAGCAATTATTTTAATTTTAGCAAAGAAATATATTCCATATCCGCAAGATATGCTCCTTCAGATAAATATAAAAGTAAAAGTTATGAAAAATTAATTTATTGATTCAATTGTCCGTCTTCGTACTTAATAGAGATGGATATGGAAAACGTTAAGGAAAGAGGGAAATCAATGGCAAACCATTCAAATTCTACTGGGTTTGATGACACATTCTGTCGTCTGCATCGGTTATTTACTTTTATTTAGACCAGGTTGTGATTTTGTTGTCCATTCGAATATTCTCGGATCCTATCGTTTCTCAAGATCGCTCGAATGTATTACTGTAGCCACCATGGGAGAAGTTCTTTCATATCCCTCCGCAAGTATAGCAACGGAAGAAGACCTAACAATTATTTATGGCTACGTCGGATAAATATTTGAAGCAAACAGCGTTCAAAAGTCTATTTTACCGTCATAAATGTGATAAAATTTTATCAGATGAACAATAATTATTGATGCGATTTGCCGAGTATTTACAATATATTTTACTTGAATTATAACGTTTGCAAAAAGGACGTTTTGTTTTGATGACGTCATTTATGCACGTTTATTTTCACGTTCAATCATTTGGATCACCAAGGACAATTCAATCGAATCATACCTTGGATGCATGTCGTGGATCTACTTTCAGATTATGAATAGAATAGAATAGAACAACAACCGAAAACGCTTGTCCGTAGGCCTAACTAATGTCAACAATAAAGCGACAATGATACTGAAATGCATTGCATGCAGTTGCAGTGTCCCCCTCTTTTAAGAATGATTTCCGTGACCCCCCAAGTCCCGTTTAACAAGTTGTCATGGTTGTTCTTTTGGAAGACCTCGAAAACTACTAGAGATTTCTTCATACACACACATCCGAGTCGATGATTCGATCTTTGATCGACATTATCCGAGGATATCCTAACGACGTTCAATATGTCGGTCTCTGTATTAGGCTCGAGATCCATTTGGAACACCTCGGATAATTTCATCGAAAATTGAATCATCGACCCGGAAGTGTGTGTATGAAGAAATGCTTAAAAAATCGCATTTCTTAGCCGGAAGTAGCTACGCTTCATACAGTAGTTTTCGAGGTCATCCAAATTAACAACCATGGCAACTTGCTGGACTTGCAGGTTGTAATCATTCTAAAAATGTCGCTTCATTGATGACATAAGTCACAGACGAACGTTTTGAATTGTTGTTCTATTCTTTTCAAATGCTGAAAGTAGTTCTACGACTTTTATCCAAGGTATGATTCGACAGAATTGTCCGTGGTGTTCTAAATGGCTCGAGATCATGTTGCAAACGGGTTTTCGTTCCAAACAGTCTCAAGGGTCGCGATTGTTTGTTGTCGTCATCTGCGCCAGTCTAATCACACGGGATATGAACTGTCTACTTTGACGCATCACTTTATCCAGTTTAGGATATAATTACTACGCATCTCATATGCGCTGACAAATTGACGGCAAGAAAATGTCTTTTTTGTTTGTTTTTCTCAAATTACATATCAACAATTGTCTTTTTTGACAGCAAAGATCTATCGATGCAGCTACGACGACAGCACCGATAACACCACCACCATCGCCAACGCCACCCCACATACAATACAGTACGTATAATATTTTAGAAAATTCAAAGAAAAACTCAGCCAGATTGTCGAATCGTCACTGCTAATCAAATTATCTATCGACCAATCAAATTGTTCATTAGGTTACTTGTATATCCCGACATACACGAAATAGATAACTTAACCCTTCTCATGCTGTTCATGTCATTTTACTGATTCTGTTGTGACCAAAGCTTTTTGCAGGAAGTATAGACTACGATCAGCCTACACAGACGTTCAGTCTGATCTAAGACTATACTATACTGCCTGCTTTCTACTCCAATTTTTGTTGCAAAAGCTAGAGTGTATCTTATCAAAACGTCTCTAATTGGTAGTTTGTTTGGTCAGCATGACAAGGGTTAATAACATATCTATCAAAGAATGAAGATTTTAGTGTATGGGGTGGATAGACGACTCTGTGGAACACAGATACCGGTAGTTTATACGAAAATCAGGAGAAAAAATGCATAACACTTTATTTCTTTTATCTACCATTTCTATATAACCGAAACGGTAATTTCAAGTGAATGAAGGTTTACATTCTTTAGAAAACATTGTGGAAATGAAATTGCTTTTTTCACAATATTTCTATCGACATTTATATCTTTTTTCAAGTTGTATCCGTCTGTAGTTTTATCATCTATCGAATACTTAAACATTGTTCTTTGTTTTAGGCTGCAAGACTGGAAAATCTGTTGAGATTGATGTGGCTGGATTCTTTGACCAAGGCTATTACATGATCGGACCTGATAAGATAGGGCAGACTTTGATCAGCATAACCAAGGATGGGTGCGCCGTGGAAATGACCCCGATTGACAAAAACAAGAATATAATGCTTACCAATTGTGTAAGTTGGCGAGCGATTGCTTCATAGCAAAATCATATATATTTATATAAAGAACTTTCAAATTAACTTTCAAATTATATCTCTTGCATGAGTCAATACTTTTAAAAAAAAACATTTTGGGTGATAACAAAGATTCAAAGAAAAAAGGTGTTTGAGAAAACTTTTCATGGATTTTTTTTTTCGAAATGTGTTTTTTAGCTAAGAAAATCTATAAAAATCAGATATAGTATTTGCGCATTGGTCAGTAAATAAACCGTGTATCTAGATCTATAGAAATCCGAAACTAAAAAGAAAAGAAAAGAAAAAAAGAAACGATATATGACATGAGGCTTTTTCAGTGATCCATTAATTCTGATTGACAGTGTAAGAAACAATTATCTGACCGACGGAATCCCCCCCCCCCCAACGGATATTCAGTCATATGTATTTTTAATAACCATTCCGTTTAGTTGCATCACCTTGCAAGTAAAGAGTCCTTGTGAACGTAACAAAGTACAGCTAGATTCCTTGACTTTAAGATGATGTTTCAATAGTGTGAGGCTGTCAAAGGACACGTGTTCGTTATATCTACTGTGACCATGGCTCTAACAAATTCTCTCATTTAAAACGTATCTTTATTTCAGGGTAACACGTTTTATCTTTACCTGATGGAAGAAGCGCTGTCAAAGAAGATTATTGGTGGAAACAAATTTTATGAATATGAAATCTCGTGCGAGTTTCCCAACGAAGGCATTGTTAAGACAGTTGTTGCACAAACAATGAAGTAAGTCAATCTTCCCTAGTCTAGAAAACATTCAGACTGGTCTAAAATTGAAATATGAGGAAGACATATTTTATAATTTTCTCTAATGAAATGGTAACATAATGTCACTGGAAGCATTGGGGAGATTTGGAACATATTGGATGGTCCCGTTTTACAACTTTCTCTCTACTACCGTCTTTCCCTTTCATAGATTCATGCCAAAATCAGACAATTTCATGGGGAGGGGGCTGAAAAATACCGTATTTACCTTTAAACAAGAGCTTTCTAGGCATATATTTATGGTTTGAATTCTCCAGGGGGTGGGGGGGTTCTATTAGAATCAAATTCTTCTCCATGGAACACTTTGCTACAAAAGTTGCTTTTTTCTTCAACGTTTATCGGCTAATTTTAATTTCAGGTAATACTTCCAGAAAACTTCTTTATTATTCATTTTTGTTTGTCTGTTTCGGAGTGATTCCTTTTGTTTGACGTACGTGTTTGATAGATCTTTCCAAAACGATCGAAATTTACATTTTGCACATAATTATAATATGACTTTTCTACTTGTGGATTGAAGCGGAAGATAATGCGTACGTACTTAGTCGCCCAGCGATTAACGGTAGGTGGAACTATAGCTTTGCTCGCTTCTGTCCGTCTGCCTATCCGTCAGTCAATCACACTTTTCTGCCCGGATCATATATCCTTTACCGTCCACTCATACGTTTCTTTTTTTATATAAGTGTCATTTACCAGATCCGTAACTCCAGCACTTCCACTTGTTAAGTTTTTGTCTTTTTTAAAATTTACATTTTGCTAAAAGCTACATCTCAAAGACAGTAGATACTATCCAGTTTTATACATTTTAACATCACATTATGAAGGAGTGTCATGTGCAAGGACCGTAACTCGGTCACGCCAACTTTTAGATTTATTGCCCTAAAAGCAAGTGGTTTGAAACAGCAATCATAAATTAAGATCCGGACCATTGATAAATATGTCATTATACTTTTTAACTATAGACCAGTTTCATAATATCAGGTCCCTAATGAATTATTCATGAGGAGGCAAAAGGAGCCCTACTATCATGCCTCCAATGGCAAAACGCATAAATCAACAGGCTGTTATCTCAAGACCGGGTGATATGACACAGCCAATTACCGTTTATAATTTTAGCTCCCTATATTGTTAGTACCTGGGAGGACTCTGAGTACCTACAACATACATTTCCATGAAATATTCATTCTTAAAGTTAAGCTGGTATATTCATATTTCTTTTATGTTAAGCTAAAAACAATACAGCAAAGGCTTAAACCTTGACCCAAACAAGACCTGCTTTTGATGTCTCTATCAGAAAAAGGTTTGGGTTAACATTGAGGCAAAAGAAGAGAATACTGATAACCAGTATTTTCTTCTTTTGTCTCAATATCTCCTGTGCTATATTGTACATAAATCCGGTTTATATTGACTTCAAACTTGTTGTGTGCAACAGCTTTCATTTTGAGTAGCCTTAAGTATTTTTATTTTGAGAAAGGATTAAGATTAGATTTGATTTGGTTTTATTGGGGTTTTACGCCGTTTTCAACTTCTATGGTAATATCGCGGCAGCTGGAGCACCTAACCGTGGGTTCCTTGTATTTCTCGCACCAGTACAAAATACAAACCGAGCCTCCAGCTGCTCTCTCACATAGATGATTCACACCCATTGGTGAGAGACAAATGACTTTTGTCATTATGTCAGAATGGATACTGGCCGAGCCTGGGTTCGAACTCGAGACCCCTGGATTGACAGACTCCGACGTAACCGATTGCTCTTTCCGGGCTCGGCTGATTAAGATTAGACATGAGAAGTTCAGAACTATATGCTTGAACATATGGATAAGTGAATTACTTAATATTCAGTCAAATTATATGAGCCATGTTGTCATTTTACAAAGAATCATTTTGTAAAAGACTATTTAGTTTTTGTATCAATTAATTGATCATGAAAAAACTTTTATCTTAAATGCACAAAGCATTCTCGAACTGAATTTATTTGTTTCATGTTTGTCCTGTAACTTTGGGGAAAAGGTAAGAAATAATAAACATTATTTAATTGGTTCTTAGATACACAAGTTGACCTCTTCACACATTAATTAATGCACTATCAAGAAAACATGATATCCTAAGAAAATCTCAAGCCTTTATTCTTTTTTTATTATGTTTGTAACTTTGTTTGTTGTTTATATTGCTAATTTTTGCTAGTGATTTTCTATTTTCCTATATTTTATGTATAAGAACAGGTCCCTTGAACAAAATAGTGATATATGTCTGGATAGCATATGTCGGGCCACTCTTTAGGATTGTTTATCCAACATTTCCTGTCAGTGCTGTATGAGTCCGGTAATGTTTTACGAGAAGAAATGGTTAACTAACTAAGTAAACTACAAGGCCAGGTGATGTTAAATTAGCAGCATAATCTGACATTTGTAACTGGGAAAGGTTAAAATCAGTTGCTATGTTTACATTACAAAAAAGTGGTTAATACTGATCAATTTAACTATAGGCTGTACTTAGTTATGGCTTATCAGTGGAATGTTTTGCCTCCCGTGGGGGGAATTATGCAAATGAGGTAAACACTGTTCTAAAAATAGTAATTTTGAAATCCGTCTATTTTCAAATTTTTTGAAATTCATCAAACTATATGTGACCCATCACGCTAAAAGGGACCTAATAGGAACTGTAAAAGATATCGACCTAGTCAGTCTGCGCGGTCCGCGCAGCCAGATTAGGCCGACACTTTTCACTTAGGTATGTAATTTTCTTAATCTGAAATGTTTTCTTATCTCACTTTATGTTCATTTATCGCATACAGTATCTGTTGACCTGTGCTGAGTCTGACAAGATTGTCAAAATTGGGATTTTTTACTTCGGATAAGGTCCCTTTTAGTGTGACGGGTAAATATATATCTTACGCGTTCTCATTGAAATCGTCTCCTATTGACGAACTCGCCTCTTTCTGACGATATAAATAAGTGCCCACAACATAAGATTTGATCTGATGAAAATGCCTTCATCTGTAGCTCCGATTTTACGTTGCAGACCTTCCGTGCCTCCCAAATTCAATAAAGGAACTCCCGGCTTCCCTGATATTACTGTTACAATGACCATCGACGAAACAGCTCCAGCAATCGGCGAAGAAGTTCATATAACTATTACTGAAAATACCAGTGAGTATAACTACATGTATAATCAATCTTCCTACTGTCCATGGATTCTAAATCATACCAACTTCAAAACTAAATCAAAGAGAAACAATACAAGAAGTCCTGCAAGTTTTGTTTAATATGTTCCAAAAAACAAATCTTGGTTTTGACTCCACTAACAGAGAATGTGGCTGGATTTATCTTCTAATCCGCAACACTTTTAATTCGACCAGTGTAAAACCATGTCTTTTTATCGACGAACTTTCTTTGAAACTGATCTGTGTTTGCCTTGTGGAAGAAAGAGATATTTTTTCAAGAGACCCGTGCTAGATGCGGTATATCACATTATCTAGCAACAAAAGAAACGAACTATAGCACTGGTAGCAAGTTTCTCGCTTTCTATCGAGGATCTGTTTCCAGTAAAGTTAGAAATTCACCATGCGGGTTGGTAAAGTTAGATACACACACTTGATTTAAAAGGATAAATGAACTTGAGTCGAAATTGTCATGGATAGAAATGATCTACATAATATATTATATACATGTTGACCTTTCCATATGACATTTCTTGGAAATAGTTTTACCTGTTTGTATGTTCAACAATTTAGCATGGTCCCTTTAAGTGAAAAAGCTTCGAAAACGTCTGGAAAAAGAAGAGAAATCGCTGGCCTTTTTTGGCAATTTCTGTAGGTGGTCGTATGGATGTTCTTCTATTCGTTTTAGGTCTATCGTTTTTATGATATCATCGGTCACTTTTTCACCTTTGAATATAGGATGAACCTTTCTAAGCATGGTATGTAGACAACAAATTACGTCAATTTGTACGATGCAAAATCAGAAAATAAAAATAACACTATGGGATAATTATAATTAGATGTGTTAATGAATGATGAAGTTTCAGTAAAATTAAAAAGAGCCTTAACACGAATAGCATTGAGACCATCGTGGATTCAGATCAACCTATGCTTACACGCAGTTTAATCAGGTCATTGGTCTGGATTAGAATGATCATGCGGATCATGTTCATGCGGACCCCAGCTCAAATGTGTTTACCCATTGCCCCATAATGAGGCTTTCTGACGCCCTACAAGGCACAGGTTTAAAAAACAATTTGGGAAATGAAGAATTCGTTTGTGACAAGCAATATCTTTATTTACCACAATGTTTTCTACCAAGAAAGGCCAAAAATTGTAAAATTTCAATTACTTGAAAGAGTCATCTGCACGTCTGTGAATTTGGGTTAGTCTGGATTTGTCGTTTGGTAATGGATTACATATAATGTCATGATCAGGTTAAAGTAAGAGTGTGCTAATTACTCGGTATGTTTATGTCTTTGCATAAATTTCTTTCACAGACCACTATTTCGTGTTACCTGTCAGCTGCAGCGCGACTGGTGCCACCGCCAATGAAGTGCTACCGCTAATGAACAACAGGTAATCAATGCAGTTCATTTGCTAGGTGTTATAAACTATACAAGTATGTAAAAATACAAAATTTACGTAGCAAACTTTGGAACAATTTAAGATTGAAATAAAACAAGTCAGGATACATTTAGAGCAATAGATCAGAAAGATTAACCTTTTATAAGGAACGTGTGTTCTTTGTTTTAATTTCAATAATTGAATGCAAATTAGATAAATTCAGTTTGTTATTTTTTTTATCTAAATAACAAAGAAAAAATGCAACAATATAAGCCTTATTACGGTATGTTTTCTTTAAGGTATACGACCCATCAATAGAATTATAAAGATACATAAGTAACTATACATATTTAAAATCAGCATGGTATCCCGCATCTAATTGCCAATTTTTATCAACTTTGATCGTCTCGTTAGTGAAATTATGATAATTTTATATCTTGCATCAGGGTCATACAAAATCATGAAATGCCAAACACCCCAAGTGAGCTTTTAAACGCAAAAACTGCATGATTAAAAGCAATAAACACAAGTGTTTGCATCTAATCAATAGCTTATATTATCCCACAACAATGGCCAACAAGTAAATAAATAATAACCAGCAACAAAATAGTTTTTTTGCTTTTGTAATACATGGCTACCATACTTTCGACAGGCTTTTCGGACGAATCTGAAACAATAGTCAATTTTAAATAACATTAATTCCAATGATATATCAAAATGCATGGCATAAAAGGAAGATCATAATTTTCCTATGTGTATATTCTTTCAAATAAAGTAAAAATTTAACAGTTTCGCCGTACACAAATTAAAAAAAAATCACTTTGACTAATAAACCCCCTTTTTTACCACCGCCCAATTTCTTAAGGAAAATGGCACTGTTTGTTCATTATACTTAAATTAATTGTTCCATACGAATTTTACAGGTTTTTTATTGTTTGTATTGGAATATTTATATAATAGTAAATGTTACTATTAAAAAAACATATATATAAACAAAAATGTTTGTAAAACAAGAGTTGTCAATGGACAGGATAGCTCAACGAAAAAATGTTGGATTGTGAAATTTTATAGGATGAAAAGAATAAAAAGTCTACCCAAATAGAAATTTGAAAGGGTAATGAATCTTTACCCAGTCTTTATCCTTAATAAGGAATTTATACAAGTACGACCACAAGCGTGTGTGCAAAGTTTCAATATTTTAACAATGGTAGAAATAAAAATGTTACAAGTACATAATATCTGCATGTAAATCGTTAGCCAAACATGTCTATGTCGAAAATTGTTAAAATGCCCCAGAAATTTGTGTGTCTGAGTGCGAGTTGAGGACGGTATTATCATCACAAGAAACATTTGAAAAAAATAAAGCCAGGAATGTTGTAGAAAGATAGGTCTCTGCCAAAACTAGGTCTTGTTTGGGAAAGGGTTAGGTGAACAAGCAACTTTTGAATATCAGTTTTCTGATGTCATGTTTGAATCATGTTTGCTGCCTTATTAGTAGCTAAAGAGATGGAAAACACGAGACAGAAACACAAAAATATATTACCAAATAGAAATTCTACAGAGAAAATGAATACAACTGCTTGTATCAGTATTTGCTTCTATTCTTTCATTGGTTTCTTTTTTCACGCAAACCTAGCGTAGAGAAAGCATCAGTTGGTCTTATCTTGTGTCTAGTTGTTTGGGAAAGGGTTAAACAGAAAGAAATGGCAAAGGTCAAGCTTACCTTTTCCCAAAGAAAAAGCCCAAATTACGGTAAACAAAGTGACAAGTTATGGAACGA
Source organism: Fragum sueziense (assembly GCA_963680895.1). Classification (NCBI taxonomy): domain Eukaryota; kingdom Metazoa; phylum Mollusca; class Bivalvia; order Cardiida; family Cardiidae; genus Fragum; species Fragum sueziense. The sequence continues at coordinate 57,859,174 of OY804592.1, forward strand.
AATATTTATGGTGCGAATCAACCTCCAAACAGTGACATATTACGTCAGAGGTACGTAATTCTGATTCAGGGGAGATCACTGGGTGCGCTGTAATTGTTGTTGTTGCAAAGGGAGGTCATTCTAAATGCCAAAATATTTTGATTTTTTCGTCTTTTGTTGTTTCATTTGACGTTTTTATAAATTCATCCACTGGGATTCGTTGTAGAAACTGTTCTTACAAATTCAAATCTAATGTAGAAGTCTCTTTACAAACAGTGTTTTAAAAAATCTCCGTAAATTCGATCATGCTCGATCATTTCCGTTGTTGCGGAAACAGCCGACATTACACGAATCATTTAGAGCAAATGATGGGTCGTATTCCTTAAAGTGTCCGATGATTGGCAAAATTAAAGTCTTGTGCCGAAAGAACACCTTACTATTAACCAAATATCAAAGTTTCTACAATTTTCCAACATTAGAAGTGTTTTTATTTCGTCTTTTAAATTGGATATTTTGGTCTTTTCCGATCTTTGCCGAAGAAAATACGCTAAACTTCCGACTTGAAATTATGACGTCATACTGGCCACTGAATGACGTCATGGCGGGAAAAACGGGCAGTCATTGGTAATTTCCCGGAAAGTCTGAAATTTCTGAAAAAGTTAAATGTCCGACTTTTCTGTCATAAAGCGACTTCCTCAATCGATACTCAAAACACGGAATTCGTCCTCAGTAAATGTTAGAAAAAAATGTTAAAATAGTCAAAGAATATGTCGTAAGTGAATTAAGGAATGTGCCAAAGAACGGTTTAAGTTTGTCTGTATTACTCTTACGATCGAGAAATGGATAAAAACTGAGACTTCGCTATATGACAGAAAAGTCGAACACATTATCTTTGTCAGACACCTCATGCTCTAGATTGGGGGCGGAGTCAAGCCATTGATGACGTCGATCCGTGGCAATTTTACGGAAATTGCCGATCTTTATTTTCTCGAAAATCAGTTTTTCAACGATGTAAAGAAAAGCAAATAAAACTTTTAAAACAACCGAGTTTGGCGGATCTTTTATAAAACACGTTAATTTAATGATTTTCTTCCAATATACGGTGCAATAAACTGCCAAGCTTGGTAGCCTTTAAAGTGCCAATGATTGCAAAAATTTAACTCTTGGTTCAAGAAAAAAACACCTTTCTAAGAACCAAATATAACGATTTTTAAACATTGGAAGTATTTTTATTTCGTTTTTTAAATTGGATATTTTAGTCTTTTCCGAACTTTACCGAACGCGAAACATCGCCAAATTCCAGTTTTGAAGTTGTGACGTCATACCGCAACAATTATGACGTCATTTTGAGGAAACACGGGAAATCATGGTTTCCCGGAAAGCCCGAGATTTCTGACACATAATGTTATTATTCTATTATACTTGAATGGGCCCAAGCCACTTATTGTACCTGAGTTAGCGCCAATAAAAGTATTGTATTGTATTGTTAAATATCCGACTTTGCGACATCGTCAAAGACTATAATATTCGATCTACTGAAAACACGGAAGTAGGGGAATACCGCCCAACTTCGGACATTCGGGTTATTCCGGACAAAAAGTTTATTGAACCAATAAAGTGCATAGTGTAAGGGACAATACACTGGAGCCTGAAATTTCCTCTTTTAGAGTTGTTTCCCTTCAATCATGACGTAATAACACACAATCACATGTCATTAGGCCACGCAAGATTTTCCGTGACCTTTTGGCTCTTGGCGTCAATTAAGTACGCCAATCTTCGGACATTCGGGTTATTTCGGACAAAAAGTTTATTAAACCAATAAAATGCATTAGATCAGTAATTTCTTATTTTCTCTCAATATTTTCCAGAAGTATTTCTTTTTAAGCAATCAAAACCAGGTCTTGTTTGAGAAAGGGTTAAGCAGTTTTTGGTCTATCTTTTTTTTAAATGCAAGCTTGTCAGAATTTCCTCTTCTCTGTCCGAATTTTACCAACTTTGATAGCAGCGACTGTTTTCCTTCCTCTTTGGTATCCAAACAGCGTATTTTCGTCAGAGACCGTTATTTCATTGTCAGATGGTTCCCGAACCATGCCATACCGAAAAATAGGGGAGATCGGGGCTAGTTCGGCCCCGGGGCAAGTTCGGCTAGTGGCTCTTTTGAGCCTGTCTACAGAGATAGAGAGCTCTGACCCGGATTTTAATGTCACTCATGACGAAAGCTTTTCGCAGAAGGTTTTTGGTCGCATTGAATACAAAAACATAAAATTTAGAACACGATTATTATTTTAGACACTTTCAGTATTTTTTTTTCAACATTAATGTAAGTTTTTATTTATAGAAATATGCGCCATGATTTAGATGTTTTGTATATTTATGAAGAAAATTGTGTCCTCTTTCATATTAAAACTAAAGATGAAACTTTCATGTTATCTAAAAGAAGATATGACGTGATGTTGACGTGATGTTGACACAAGGTCTGTCTGGGTCTAGTTCGACTTGAAATTCCCTTTAATGAAAAGAAAATTATAAAAAGGACAGACGCAGTTTGAAAGGCTATCGCTTGACGAACTTAAAGTGTCCATTGATTGGCAAAATTAAATCCTTGTGTCGAAAAAAACACCTTTCTAATAACCAAATATCAAAGTTTCTTTACCGAAGATAAAACGCTAAACTTCCGATTTGAAGTTATGCCGTCATACCGGACAAATAATGACGTCATGGCGGGGTAAAACGAGAAGCCATTGGTCATTTCCCGCAAAGCCTGAGATTTCTGACAAAGTTAAGTGTCCGACTTTTATGTCATAAAGCGACTTCCCCAATCGATTCTCAAAACACAAATTCACTTTTAGTAAATGTTAGAAAAAATACTTAAATAGTCAAAGAATATGTCGTTAGTGATTGAAGGAATGTGCCAAAGAACGATTTAAGGGGGAATGCTCAAGTTTTTCGGAACACTCGGTCTTTACTGCAGTAAATTAATTGTTTCGTACCAATATGTTTCGCTACCATATTTTCAATAATATAACACATTATTACAATTTACCATTTTCGACGGAAAAAAGTGTATTTATCGTGCGAAACTGATTTCCTCAAGATGGAAATCGATTATTTAGAGCAAGACGGTCGTAAGTATGTATGCAGTTACCACTGTTTTGCGTCATTTTATTCATGTGTAGCTGATAAAAATCGCTGTAATTCACTTATAAGTGCGCTGACCTATACATTTTCTTTTTGAATTATTACCAGGACATGTTGCTTAATACAATGAGGGAATTTTATCAAATTCTATTATGTAGAACTTGAAATATTTCCAAAAATATGCAAATTTTGACATAAAACACTCCAGCTTCGTTGATCTAACCGAACACGTGAGCATGCTGTTTTATACATTTACGCGTTTATAGTAGCACATATTTTGGGTTTTCTGTTCTAATTAAATGTAAGACGTTACTTTTAATCCGTTTTCGGGACTAAACGATGAATATACAGACGTAACGTCAAATATTGCTTAACTTTGTAAAAATTAAGTTTCTTTAAAATAAGATTTTTGATAAATATCGTATTCCTCATCGCACACAAATAAAACTTATACTGTCAGAAAGAAGAAAATTTCGGTTATCAGAATATGTTTTCGTAGTTTTAAAATATTCATTATATTTTTATTTATTCTACGATAAACGTTCAACAACGTCGCAATTTTCGCTGGTGATTTGTAACAAAATAATACAAACATTTACATTAAAATCGCTCTCGTTTCGTCTGTATCGGGAAAATGTGCGGGAAAAAGGTACCAAACGACGAGTCGGCATTTCCTCTCCACGATTGTTTACACCGGGAAGAATAATCAACGCATTTTTTTTTAAATATTGTCATGGTAAGTCAGTGTAATAGAGGCGTGATCATAATGTTTAAAATTTTACAATCGGAACATTTTCTAAAATATCTTTTATATGACGCATGGGTATAAAATAGTTTTTACATGGAAAAAAAGTACAAAAGACACAAATTAAAAGGAATCCTTTTTCATTGATATCGGATGATCAGAAATACTATTTCTACTTTCTTAAAAATGTCTAACCACGATGTCACACTTGCAAAATATGCCTACAATCTAGTCGTGTGCGTTACTTCACTATCTGATTAAGCGGACAAACAACGCATCAGCTATCTTAAAATGCGTATTAAGTAAAAGTACATTATGCATAGGATGATAACAATGCATAATTCGTCGTGATTTGAATAAATTTTATTCTTTTCATTGCAAATTGAAAATGTCTAACCGTTTTGTCACACGACGTTTGACGTTTGTCGGGCTTTACGCGACGCTTCATAAGACGTAGTAGCTATTTCAATTTTGTCGTTATTACTTCGGTTATATTCTGAAAAAAAAAAATACAAAAGATTTATATCAAATTGACCGGCAGTGAAAGTGCATTATGTCTATCAAGTTAAAATGTTCCTTTGTAGCAAGCACTCGTTTTGTTGAAACGAAAAAAGGAAGACACTAACGTCGGAAAAACAACGTTTTTGTCGTTGTAAAATGCAAATTACGAATGAAAACCCTATTTTGGTCGATTTTAAACATAAAGATTTCATTGAAACTACAATTATATATACAGACAATAATGCTAAAACATATTTCGAACTTTTTTCCCTTTTGAAGTTTAAATGATATGACTGTTGATGTATAGCAAAACGCCGGTGACACGTGTTTTTGCGCCGTAACGACGTTGACGGCGTTGACGGCGGGAAGAAAGTGTGATAGTGAGATCGCTGTTTCGTACAGTGATTTGTATCGCTTTTAAAATATTTTTCTACTACCTTCTAAATCAAATTAGCATCGTTTTACCTATCCACTTATGTTGATTTCTGGTAACATTTGATCGGAGACATGACAATATAACAAAGGGTAATTAGTAATAAATAAAAAAAATGATTATCTGCGCCAAAAAAGTATCTTCTTTGTGGCCCAAGATAAAACACAAAACCAAAATTTCAATTTGAATTAAAATTATACAAGTTAAGTACATGCAGAAACTCTGTCGTTTTTGTCCACGTATTTGAACCACGTTTACTTGCAAATTTCTTTGCGCTTCTCCAGCTCGAAAGTCCTCCACACACATCGACGAAGAAAATTGACGATGACTGGGGAAACACATTTTCAGCTAACGCAAACGTTGTAACCGGAGAATATCTACAGAGGACTACCCAGCAAGTGTTGTGAAATCCAGAACCACGGCAGTGTGCTGAGTGCTCATCAGTTTGTATATTGTAAACGCAAATTATTGTAAAAGTGGGACACCAATCCTTCCAGACTTGAAGAACACATTGGTATTTTTAAAAGTGCCGTTTTCCCCTGATAGAGGATTTTTCGAACTCAAAAACAACATGAAATGTGACATTATAGTAACAATGTCTGTAATCATATGCCTTAGTTAAGATATATTTTCATTACTTTTGTAAATGAACACGCTCGGCAAATTCTCCCGACTTAATTTGCGTTTTATGCCGATACCAAAATCTCTCCAACTTCATCGCCGAAGCTGATAACAATAATTTAAAGTAGATTGATATTCTTAAAAAAAATATATCCGGACATAATTTAACGTATTTTGGTTGACCATTCAATACTGGGAATAAAATGTTTAAAAAAAATAAAAAAATGTTTTACTGAACATATTTGTTAACATAGTTAAGGAAAATATGTCATGACAAAGCCCACCATGACCACCCTTGATCAATCATAAAAATCATAATTAAATTATAACGAATATGTTATTAAAACAAAGAACTCCATTTCACTGTTCGCCTTTTTTAACTTGAAAGCGCTAACATCTTTAAGCAAAACGATAATAACAAATTCTTAATATTAACAAAATATATGGAACTGAAGAATGAATAACGCGTGACGTAGCATCGTTAAAATAACGTTAACGTCACGTTACAAAAAGTTAAGCAGTATCTGACGTTACGTCACAGCATTTCATTAGCGTTTTTGTTACCTTGGACAGGTGCAAGAAATTGTGCATTTTTTCGATGTAGGGGTATGTGATACGAATACCTATAAAATTCAAACAAGATCGCTGACCATCCATTTTTATGTTATTTTTCAACTGGTAATAACATAAAATTTCAACATATAAACTATAAATGAATTCTATTATTGGGGAAAATTTTAGGAAACTGGAGCATTCCCCCTTAAGTTTGTATTACTTTGACGATCGAGAAATGGATAAAAACTGAGAGTTCGCTTTATGACAGAAAAGTCGGACACTTTATCTTTATCAGAAACCTCATGCTCTAGATTGGGGCGGAGTCAAGCCATTGTATGGCGTCAATTCGTGGCAATTTTACGGAAATTGCCGATCTTTATTTTCTCGAAAAAATTCAAGTAACAACGTAAAGAAAAACAAACAAAACTTTTAAAACAACCGAGTTTGGTGGATCCTTATAAAACTCGTTAATTCAATGATTTTCTTCCAATATACGGTGAAATCAACTGCCTAGCTTGGTAGCCTTTAAATATATAACTCGTGCCCAAATAATTTTAGTATAATACAAAATATGAGCAATCGAAATTAGGGGGCCGAACTAGCCCCGCTCTCCCCTATCCTTAGAAACGCGCCAGCGGATGAATACAATCAAGTAAGTCCTACCCCTGCCCGAAGTATGGCTACTCTCCCCTAGAGTCTAGTTAGTTTTTTTTTAAGTTAACAAAGTTGTTAAAATAATGAGAGAATATGCTGTAAGTGAGTGAATGAATGTACCAAAGCACGGATTCAGTTTTTCTGTTGTAAACCGACGACCGAGATATGGGTGATAGCCTACTGTGTACTGAAACTCCGCGTTATGACAGAAAGGTCGTACATTATCTGTGTCAGAAACCTCATACTCTAGATTGAGGGTGGAGTCAAGACACGTTATTACGTCATTTCGATTAACGGAAATTGCCGATATCTATTTTTTCTAAATTAATTGAATATTTCTTAATCCCAGTATATTCTGTTTTTATTCGGGAGACAGGGCGGAGCATAGTAAACGGTTCATTCCATTTAAGCTTGGTGAGAAACAGTCTTCTCTATTAGCGGTAAATCGTCGGTATCGTTGCAAAACATTATAACTACAGCGTGAATCAATCTGTAGTTACGAGGTTTTATGACAACACATTTTACCATCGAAAAATCTTTCAATTTCGAAATATGCTCATGCTCGTGCCGCACGTTTTTTTCTCTTATATCAACCAAGGTATCGAGAAGTAAACTCGTCGAATAACCTCTTTACTTAGCCACACCCTGTCAGGTGAATAAAAACGGAATATACCGACGCAAATAAAAGCAAACAAAACTTTTAAAACAACACAGTATGACGGATCGTTCATATAACATGTTATATAGTGATTTTCTTCTTATATACCGCGAAATCGACTGCCTATCATGGTAGTCTTTAAGGTTTACAGACCCTAAAAAATCAACACTTTCTAGCCATACGATATGCATTTAATTACACACACTTGTAAATACACATCAAATAAGTTGATTCACCGTGCCAGATTTCAATTTCAAGAATGTGCTTCAAGAAGAGAATGATTTACAAATATTATTTTATTCTATATTCATATGCAAGGGAGGTAATTTTGAACATTTTTGTCAAATATTTCCATAAGTATGCATTAATTCAAAATTCTTAACCGTAGAAAAATGCTTATGTTATTATTTGGAATGGAAATGTACCACACTTTAGGAATTATTGGCACTTTTCAAATTTCGCCCCTGGCTCCTTGGTGCTTTTCAGGGTTTGGATACCTTAAAACATAGTTACATGAAGTCTACAACATGTTATGATTATTATTATTAATTGTCTATTCACAGCAATTCTAATGACTTCGACATAATGACGAATTTTAGTGTCACGCAAAGTACGTCGAAAGCCAGTCTGTATGCCTTCAGATTCATGTCAACAGATACTGTCAAACTACAATGTGTTGTGGTTGTTTGTGAGAATAAAAAATGTACGGTAAGTATAGGTCGTTTACGATACTATTGCACAGGGGAACTTATAAAGATAAAATCAGAAACATGTATAAGCATTCGATTTCTAAAACTTAAAACAAATTATTCAACTTGTAAATAGTAGGCCCAGCTGCATGGATGGATAGTACGAGTTCGAACTCAAGTTAATGCAATTTGTGTACTTAGGTTTGAATCTCGTAGGAGCTGAACCAACGCATGCAAAATAGTTACCGTATATTATGTATATAAATAGGTAGACATGTGCCATAATATCATAGCAGGATTAAGTCGACAGTTGACACTGTATGTCGAACTTATCGAATGTTTCTCTGCTGAAAGAGCGGGACAATATAAGTTTTCGCTTAGACATAAGCAGTAATTAGATTTATGCTGAGTATACAAGTTTCGACTCTTTCTTTCTTTTTAAATTATTGCATCATAATTATAACAAAAGTACATGCGAAAAAAAAAGCGGCGTAATAAATTCCCGAAAAGCAAAATTTGTCGTAAAATCCGGTAAGTCCCATTTCGCTGATGTTCATTAGAAGCTTCGTTATGGCACCTGTAAGTATCCATTTTAGGATTTGGAATATAAAGAACAAAATTAACTCAGACCATCGCTGTCATCGCAGTATATGGTTATCCGAATTACAGGGATCGGAAATTGTAATAAAGTGGTATTTAACGTTTCGCGGTTTTTTCTTGCTTTACGAATTCGATTTAGATATATAGAGTAACCAATTACATGTTTACCACACACTAACGCCTCTGACTCCCAACAATGTTTTCTACGCGAAAAGACCGAAGAATTTACTTCATTCTCTTGAAATTGTCACATACAACATCTTTGAATTTTGACCAGTCTAAAATTTTGCTGTCTGGTAATGGGTTTAATGAACTTTCTTTGAGCTTTTTTGTATTCTTTTTCAGAAGATATCATAACACAGGTTTTGCCTTGAACACATTATTGTCTTGAATCAAAAATTTTCTTTTTTTTATATATTCAACAATGACGCAATAGTCACCCATGACCAAATTATACATGTCCAATTGATTGTATTCGGAAAGCAACATCTTTTATCATAACTGTTCTCTTTTACAACAGCCTGGCTATACGAGACGTCGTAGATCCGTGAATGGTGGAGAAGAGAGGGATACGTTCGAAGTGTCCGCAGAATATAAAATTACGGGGGAGACTTCCGGGAAAACTAGAGGTAAATCCATGAATACTTTCACAAACCACATGCACAGGTTACATGAAGAGGGTTTTACGCAAACCCTTGGGGCTAAAACTTTCCCAAACGACATATTTATAGGGATGTCCAATGAGAAAAATGCCACAGTCGACATAAAAAAAGTTTTCTGTATAATATAGGCCTAACATGGAATATATTGATGTAAAAGGAGAAAATGCTGATCATCATGTTTTTCAAGTCTTTTCTACCAAGAACGTCAAAACTAGGTCTTGGGAGAGGAGTAAGAGCGAATTCGTAATCATACTTAATAATTTCTCATTTAACTTTAAATCTGGACTCAGCGTTTCAGGCCCAGCCTATTTCAGACCGTTTCAATTCAATTATCTTACAACCTAGAACATTAATGTTGCAAACTTCAGAGTAGAAAATGTGTTTGATCAAGCACAGATATAATTGACAGATAGAAGAAAATGCTGATCTTCATGAGTTTCATTTTTTTCGCACGTTTTCCCAAACTTTCCCTTACGCGAACGTCAGGAATAATAGGTTTGTTTCGGAAATAAAAGAAAAAATCCATTCAATTAACAATTTTTCTTTATGATACCAATTGTTGTCTGATTTTCTTCATTGCACTAGAGACATCTTCCAGCAATTATTTTGAGGACATCTTAGCCGTTTCCCAAACAATAAAATTCTGCAAAATACCAAATGAAAACAATAATATTATTGAAAATGATACAGATGGGATTTGTCACTTGTTTTTATATGTCAAGAAAATATTATGGTAAAAGGAGAAAATGTTTTGAATTAATAGTTTACCCATAAATTATTTCCTATTAGGTGCACAAAAATGCGCCAATAATTGGGAAAAGCTTAAAACTTTGACGTCCCTAAGAGAAAAGGCATTGAGAAAACATTGAGACAAAAGAAGAAAATGCTGATGACCAGCATTTTCTCCTTTTGTGTCAATATTTTCTGTCTTATATTTTACAATATTGTTTGTGGTATTTTTCAAACAAAACCCTATTTTGCTGTTTTTATTTAGTCTTGTTTTTGTGTACACAAAACAGTACCCAGATCCCTTCTGGTCTCAAATGCTTTTATCTAGCTACCGGCTCAAATATCATAAATCTCGTCAATTTTTCCGTACGTATCCACACCGCATTCTATATTTTAGGAGTAATCTTTAAATGTCACGGTTTTAACAATTTGAATAAAAACTGGGTTGTTTTCTCTTTTCAGACGGAAACAGCCTGTTGACGGTTATCTCCCTTGTGCTTACATCAATGTTCGTGTCCATGAGATCATTGTAGAAAAAAGATGTCACAACCATTGGAGATGTTTTCTCTTTCATATATTTGTGAAATATATAGTTTTTCAGTGATCCCCCAAAAAGAACAAACATAACTTTTAAACATTAATAGAGGCATTAAAACATTGATAAAGGCATTAAAACCTTTCCCAAACGACAAAATTTTACGGTGATCCACTTCAAAGATTGTCACAAATGACAAAATGTATGTTATTAAAGATAGGATTTGTGTTTAATATGGCATAGAAAATATTGACACAAAATGAGAAACTGGTGGTTATCAGCAGTTTCTTCTTTTGTTTCAATGTTTTCCCAGGCCTTTTCTCTTGGGGACGTCAAAACCAGGTCTTGTTTGGGGTATAATAGCCATTTTCAGATTCACAAGACGATTTTGGAGGGTGTCGTAAAAATAAGTTGGTGAAATGTGTTGACTTTTCCCACCCCTGAACGTATTCGATCGGTGGAGAATGTTTACGACGTCGCATCAAAATATTGTGTGAATTTCGAAATGGCAACAAATAAAAGTGGACAAGGTTTAAATACATTAATATTTTGAATAAAAGTGAAAAAACAGGAATGGTGTCAAATGCTTTGTTCCTAGATCTATAAATCTATTTTCTTCTAAAATTCTTCGGTTAAATCAGAGCTTGATTTTAAAAGGCTTTACAGACTAGGGTTATACCTTAGTGGCAGCTGCACTTGACCATGTCTGTCAGATCTTATCCCAGACCAATACAAATGCAAGATCCGACCTAGACAGCCATAGGCTTTTCAAACGTTAACCTTACCGATTTCAAAGGATGTACAGGTGAAAAAATAATAGCAATGAATTTTGTGCTATAAATAGAATTGGTTTACTGTTGTGTTTTGATAAACCGTTGGTGTTGTTATAATATCTCGTAACTGCGGCTTGATTCAAGCCGTAGTTACGAGATTTTATAACAACACCCACGAAATACTATTGTTTGTCCGAAATTACGCCACAGTTTACTGGATAAAATCGTTCCCTATTGTTTCAACTATCAGAGTGTTATGATTATAATTTGGCATATGCAAAAATTACCTGACACAAAATGGTTTTTAACGTTTTTTCCTCGTATTGGGAATGTATGATTTGAAAGTATTGACTGTTAAGTTTATGCGAACTAAGCATTTTTGGAAAGGGTTTAAAAAGTGGAACATTTTCTATTCGTCGCTTTCAAACTGTTTTAATGATAAGCTTCTCTTGTTCGATAAGAAATGTCATAATAGGTTAGCCTTCTCTCAGATAGATATTAACAATTTCACACACATCATCGCTTTTTATGCTCCGACGAAAAAAAAAAAAAAAAAAAAGATAGGGTAAGCATCGGGGGAAAAGAAGAAAATGTTGGTATCCAACAATTTCCTCTTTTGTCTCAATAGATCTACCATTCGAGCAATATTGGTCGAAAATTATTTCCTTGTCAGCATACTGTTTGTTTTATCTGGGTTAACTTTCAAAGAGGAACAGTCTAAAAATCCGCCGTTTGGGCAAAAGTTAATTTGAAACGATAAAATACTTTATAGGAAAACATTGTACATGCTCACACATCTGAAAGGTTACCTAGCTAGTTATTTTACAATTAATCTTTTCTCAAACAAGACCTGTTTTTGAAGACCCTTGTAGAACTGGTTTCGGGAAACATTGATGGGAATGAAAAATACTAATAATCAGCACGTTCTCCCTACCCCCTCCTTTTCATTATATTTTGCATCTATTCTATTTTCGTCATTGTAAATATTTCGTCTTCTGTTGCTTTCGCCTTTCGAAGAATATTGCCGATATAGTGCCGATGTAGTTGTAATTCCATGTTACCTAATAGTCAGTTTAAGTAAAAAAATGTGACTTTCGTAGGCATTCTCTGAACATGGGCGACTACCATGCCCAATGATATCTTCAAGGCATGGTACGTACGGCTTGCCCGGTAGTCGCCTGTAGCAGGCGATATTGGTTGAAATGAACTAGGTCAAAGGTCATTCGGTACATTTTTCACACATGCCCCCTAAAATACCCCATAACTTACACATTTATTAAGCTAAAACAATTATTTTGGTACCTAAATAAAGCTGACGATTTGTACTGTCACTTAAAACATCAATATGTAACTTTACGAATTTGTGTATTTGTAATTTTTGATAAATATAACAAAAAATGGCCAAAAAAATCACAAAAAAAGTTTTTTTTCGAAAAGTAAAAAAATCCTTAAAAATACCAACGGTATGTTTGGATGAACGACAACATACTTAAAAATTGCCCAGACACCTGTTGTTTACGGAAATATATTTGCTTACAGAATTAGTCTTTGGCTTACCCCTGTAGCCATAGCTAAAAGTGGGTGGGGTAATTTTTCCTAAAAATTACAAAAACACAAACATTGGTGTAGCAATACGAACTTCACATAAATGATATTCTACGATATTTTTACGATGTTTTATTGGAAATTCCTGTTTTAAAATAACATTTTCATGATTTTTTTTATAGCTTTTGATGCATTTTCCTAAAATATAATTTAACGTTCAAAAACATTGCTCTAATAAAACAACATTAGAACTATATATAGCTTATATCAACATCACTTAGTCAAATATATGCCTCTTTTAACAAATACATAGTCATTAAAAGTGCAGTTAAATAAATAAAGACTCAAAATAAAACAAAGATTAAGCATAATCAGCAGCTGAAAGTAGTCATTTCAATATCTTATGGCTCGCGATAATAGACCTGGCAGAGCAGCCCTAGCCAATAGGCTGAGATGCTCTACCAGGTCATTTATCGTGAGGTATACGATCATACTACATTGAAGGTAAGTATTTATGTTTCAAAATGTCTTGTTCATTAATGGTGCAGTTTCACTTTGTAAACCGAGTGTTTAATTCCATTATTGCAATTTGGATGATTACATCTGGTAGCCTTACGAGAACATTCGAACATGTATATAAAATGTAATTAGGAACGGATCATTCCATTCTATGGATTTTTTTTTATCACAACCATAAGTCTGACTGCAGTTCTGATATGGGATTATGGTATGCGATATGAGGATCTTAAGTGCCCGTGAAGGTATCAATACATGTATATACTTAGATATGTACATGCTTCCATTAGGGACAACAGGAGATTCAGTCTTTGGGTCTATCTGATTTTGTTACCAATACTCTTTAAATTGTTTTAGAAATTGAACTAAATATGATTCTGTATGTATCTCTAATTATGATTTTCACTCGATCTGTAATAAAACGTTACATTATGTTACATTATGTTACTGGTTAATATTAAAATATAAAGACACAACGATCGCTAGCTAATCCATCCTGCACAATCCTTACCATTTTAATAAACAACTAATGGGTTGTGGAGTTGGCGCAAAGGAACTCTTTGTACATAAATAAGGAAAATCTATGAACCTGAGGTTGCTTTTTAGTATGCTGACGACAATATACCTGGCAGGCCTCTGTGCATTGACTAACTTATGACATAACTGAAAACTCTTCATTCAATTATAAATTTCGTTGTAATCAAATGTGTATCTTTCATTTGTATACGAGTATTGTTGTGCCTTATCATAAAACATGCGAAAAAAGTGAATCCGTATGTTAAAAACCTCAGGCATTTGTTTGCATCATAACTCAGATCATGCGATTTAATTCAGAAATTCGAACAGGATCGTGTTGTTGTTTACTTGATTGGTCAGTATTTGTGAATGCCGAAATAAATAAAAGTAAAAAAAATGGCTTTTGTATTTCAATTGTGCAGAAACCGAGTTCTTTCATATAAAAATATACCTTAATCCTATATTATGACCACTACTCGGAGTCCATTTGCTTGGAAATCTTAATATTCGTCGATGCAAGAGATTCTCAGCATACAAATCCATTTGTGAAGTTTAAGGGCACAAAAACCTGGACTTATTTTCGTAGAATCAGAGACGTAATTACAAATATTTCTGAGAATGCACCCAAGGGAAAGAACTTAAGAAGTGGGCGTGCTCTTCTATTCCATCAACTGCTAGACTCAACAACAGGTATTCTTCCAAAAGGTCAAAAAGATGAAGGCTTGATCATATCAGGTATTCTTGGATAACTATTTACGTCGCATAACTATTATGATATATTTCATACGTCAATAGATGCGAAATATATCATGCATCTTCGGCGTCATCAGTGGCAACAGTAATTGACAAGGATATCCAACTTTTAAAATTCGGATACCCTTGTGGACTTGCACTGTAATGGGACATGCTGAGGATGGAGGAAAAATTACACAAAGTGTTTGGTATCTAATAATGGGTGGAATACCTTAATCGTCTGCCAGATTTGACAGCGCTTTTAGGGAGACCTCTTTTTTTTAGGATTGGAGGATAAAAGTCTAGAATCGCATGGTAGTTTTGTTTCGTGATCTCTAAAATCTTTAAAATTGAATCTGGGTATTCTCTCGAGATAATGCTGTGTACCATGCAACTTAGCCTGGGTTCTAGTATAACAATGTCTTGCTGTTTCTCTATTCCTGTTTACAGGTACCACAATTTTACATATATCAATGTCTTTGAATCATATTCTTCACATTGTATACCGATGACTAGACCCAGGCTACACACTAAGTTCTAACTGTGCATAGACTGTCTGGTCTGAATCAAACTTAGCTGAAGAATCATTTTCGTCACACTACGAGAACGGGTGGTCCAGTAAAGGCGTTCCTGCTTTCTCGTTTTTATGGTACAGTATCACGTTTATAGTGCTATAGAAATATTCAAACAATGTTATCAATAGCTTTCCAAGAAAAAAAAAAAAACACGATAAAGTGGGTATTCACTTTAACCTACAGTATATACCGTGATTCTGCCATTGCGTGTTAGTGGGGGATCAAAACGTTTTGAGCCTCGCACAGACAGAACCAGATATTTGTATTAAAACGTATTTGTTTTTTCCATTTAGCCTTCTCCGAACTCCATACAATACTATTTTTCCATCTAGTTTGCCAATCACTAATACTTGATCTATTGAAGTCCTCTACAGTAGCAGTCATTAATCAATGCTCATCTTAGTCACCCCCACTTCCCGCATTCCTGCATCTCTGGATGTCTTAGCCAGAGTTTGATGGTAGCAAAAAGAAGAGGACTCGCCATAAACTACAGGCAATTGCTCTTCAACACATTTAGCAAATAATTCCAATGGTTCTTGTGGACGTACTTTCTGTCAATTGTCCGTAGAAACAGACTATATTGCTTAAAAGAATGGTTCATAGTGGATACAGCTGTCGGATGTGCCTAAATCATAAAAGAACGATTGTCTGGCTTGCCCTTAAAAGTTTTTTCACTTGTGAAATGTGTAAGCCTATGGAAGGATGTTTGAACGAAGGTTCTAGCCACTCGAATCTTATCAAACTAGATCATTGAATTGTGGGACTTACTAGAATTGTCCTGGGCCCACCTACTTTAAAGCTGTTTTGAATCTAAATTTTGACCAGGCAATCAAAATTGATTTTGTAAAAAAAACAAACTTATTGAGAAAAATCCACCAGGTTCTATATTTTTCTCCCCTGTGCCTGGTTCTACTGTTTCAAGATAGCGCAATGCTAGAAAGAATTGAATACCGGATGTTGCTTTAATGCATCATTAAACAGTACTGATTTCATAAAATATATCATTTTTCTACTGCTTTTAACTGAAACCTGCCTAAAATATTGAAGATCTCTCTTGTTTTTTTTAATTTTGGTGTTTGCTCCCACTCTGTTCTTTAAATCTATAAACACGGTCTGAAGTTAAGCAAGAAATATGAAGATACAAGTTAAAGCCTCTATTACAACCCGTCGTGCGTCTTTTTAAATCGTACGTTTTTAAACGCTGCAAAATCGCACGATTTATAAAGTCACACGACGGGTTGTAAGAGCGCCTCATAATAATTGTCCGGTCAATTCTTTGCTGCGTGCAGTCTGCGTCGTGGTTGCGTCTAAAACGTACGTTTAGTCGTGCGATGCACGCACGTGCAACGTACGATTTTGATGGACGCAACCACGACGCAGACTGCACGCAGCAAAGAATTGACCGGACAATTCTTAAAGCCTCTCTTACAACCCGTCGTGCGTCTTTTTAAATCGTACGTTTTAAAACTCTGCTCAATCGCACGATTTATAAAGACGCACGACGGGTTGTAAGAGCGCCTCAAAATATTGTCCGGTCAATTCTTTGCTGCATGCAGTCTGCGTCGTGGTTGCGTCCACCAAAATCGTACGTTGCACGTGCGTGCATCGCACGACTAAACGTAAGTTTTAGACGCAGACCACACGCAGGAGCACGTACGACCGGTTGTAAGAGGGGCTTTAGCCTCTCTTACAACCCGTCGTGCGCCTTTATAAATCTTTCAATTTTGCAGAGTTTTAAAACGTACGATTTAAAAAGACGCACGATGGGTTGTAAGAGAGGCTTTAATGGCAAACCACATCGACGAAATTGACTTACTTTTCCAGTTCCTAAATATTTTTTAGTTTGACCAAAAATCGATTTTCAATAAATAGAAAATGCCATTTTTGCTACTTCTGCATACATGTACATGTCAGGCCCGTAGAAAGTAATTTTATATTGGAGTGCTGAAGCCCTTGTTTTTGAATATAAGGGGGGGGGGGGGCTAAATTTGTTTTTCTCTAAAATTTCGCGTAAAATAAGGAAAAATCGGCACTTTTGGCCATTTGGGGGGCAAAGACTCCGAGCCCCCTGTTCCTACGGGCCTGAACGTAACAAGTTACCATGCCAATCATCTTTTTTATTTATTGAACAAGCTTTTCTTTGTCTAATGGATTGTAGTCATGCCTCCAGTCTTTCCAAACTGAGGCTTTTTATTGTACAGTACCCATCAGAATTTATAGGTGGCGAGGCGTAGCAGGCCTAGGCCTATGTGTTCTTCGTGAAACAATGTCAACCATTTCCGAACTAGTGATTTTTTCTTTTTTATACAAAAACAAATTGTTCTAGATTGTTAAATGTTTATTCATTAAATTACTTGTAATGTTTTGGGACCCAAAGTAAATTGTACCAATTTCCTATGTTATTTGAGTGGGTGGGGTAACTCTTACTCACTTTTTTAACATTTACACCGTGAGAGTCATTGTTTTAAATGTTATTTTCGCAGGGATTTACTAATATGATCTATTCAGAGTCAATATCAAGACAAAAGAAATGATATCATTTAAGTTCCATCAATACTGTTGAAATGCCATGTACACTGTGTAAAAGCAATGGTCGTTACAAATCTTGACCCCAGCTGACTTTGAGCTGTACCTGCATTTAGAAATGGTGATTTTTTACCATCAAACTTGATTTTAAATTTTTGCTTAGGGTTTATAGACATTTTTGAGCGTGTTTGTGTAATTGAAATCGCAATAATATTTCACATTCAGCATGATTTCCATTTACACAGCGTTCAAATTTTGCACATTTTTGCCATTTTTTACATTTTGCCAAATATTAATGAATGTGCAAATGAGAAAAGTATCACTAACTATATTTTATATGCATGACAATTCATTGGGCTTTCATTTAAAACCGTTTCCATGCATTTAGACATATAATTGACAGAGTTATACGCATTTAAAGGGGGCTTATGTGAATTTTGCACCCAATGACCTTTGACCTTGTTTTGTGACCTTAATACGGCCGACTGGAGGCGACTACCGGTCTAAGCAAATCAGGCAAGCCTTATACTTTGCAAATAATACATCAAAACTCCATGTTCAAAAAATGCCTACGAAAATGTTTTCTAGCCACTTTTTCAGAATTGGTAGGTAGACTATATTACATAAACAAGTAGGATTTTTAAACATCTATTTTACGGCTTTGAATTTTGATCATTTTAGCGGACGAATTATTCCTGCGAATTTACGTACTTATATTTATCATATTCTCATGGCATAGGACCCAGGTTACAACCTGACATATTGTTCGTTCATTTAGTCCTTTTTCCAAACACAACCTGGATTTGGCATCCCAATCAGAAAAAAGGCATAGGAAAACATTGAGGCAAAAGAAGAAAATGCTGATGATCAGCATTTTCTCCTTTTGCCTCAATGTTTTCTTGTTTAATTAATGACACACAAACTCAATCTTTGTCAACATTCATTGTGGCGTCTACAACAGCTCTTAAAGTAGAACAGTGAAACAGCTGTCTTTAAAAGTGTAAAATGGTCTTTAGATCTCGCAAAGGTCCCTTAACTCGCGCCGAGACTGCAAATATCTTATTGGGGATATCATCGCTTTTCTACCCAAACCTCGTAAACACAGCTTTAAACAACCTGTAGTTACGATGTTTTGGAAGAAAAGAAGCATTATCAATCTGTAGAAATGGGCTATCTAACGTGAAATTATCTAACAAGTACGCCTTGATAGTTTGATAAATTATTTACTTTGATATTTCAAGTTCTTTTGATAATGTATAATTATGACAATTTTGTTTAACCCATTTAATAATCGGACGTCAAAATGTAAGACTTGTCCAAATTCAGAGATGATGCAGTTGACCCTTTGAAGTAAATTAACTTCTACATATTTTGCCGGGTCTTGAAGGGAAGAAAACATTGTGGGAAATGAATAAATTGCTTGTAAAGCAATTTTTCCATTTTCCACCATGTTTTCTAAAGGCATTACTGGTTGAAATTCTAATCGATTGCATACGACATGAGATCATATTGATGGCACTGTTTTTATTTTTAGCGCATAAATTGTAAAAGGATTAACGCATATTTGGACTATCACCATTGTTTCCTTTGCTCTCGAAGCACGGAAACTATAACGGATAAAGTAACAAAATGCTTATGTCAAAACCACCCATAATTTGCAAAAGGCAGCTTTTGGAACAAACGAAACCGGACTTTACCGACGAAGATAAAGTCCAAACGCCAATCGACAGATCGCTCCGCCCAACATAGAATTTAAGACAAACAATTGGGGTGTGATCGTTAATAGGGAACGATTTTATCCAGTTAATCGTGACGTAAATTCGGACAAACAAAATAGTATTTCGAAGGTGTTGTTATAAAATCTCGTAACTACGGCTTAATTTGAGCCGTAGTTACGAGATTTTATAACTACACCGACGGTTTATCAAAACATAACAGTAAACCTAGTCTATTGTTAGCACAAAATTCTTTGCCATTGGCATGTCGATTGTTTTGATTGTCAGTCGATAAATCGATACAATAACACGTGCAACGAAGAACAATTGGGGCATGACATTTTTCCGATCGCCCATTGGCTAATTGACCAAACGCCGACTGTCAATCAAAAACATCGATTAGCCAATGGACGATCATCTTCGCAAGCCAAGGGCGACATCTACGACGTAACGTCGTTTCTGTATTCACCCTTGGCGGATTTAGTCTTGGTGTGCTGGAAAGCGTTTTCATTGGTTCCAGCGAGGTCTCGCTGGAACCAATCAGATTGTCGACTGTTACATTTGTTATGAATACCCAAATCATGACAACGGGCGGGAAAAAGCATTACATTTGTAACTCAAAAACGCGAAGATGGGCGATTTTTCCTAAGAATTTCACTGCAATAGACAGGAATTCCATAACTTTAATCGACGAATTATTGTACTTTTGACAATTCGACCAAAAAAGCAGCTAACTTTTAAATAATCCGCATGACGTATGACGCGAAAGACAACGCGCGTTAATGACGTCATCAATGATGGACGTAAACAACCAGCAGAACAACCGCTAGGCGGCGCTTCGCGATTTCAAGAAAGTCGGACTAAATCCGCCAAGGGTGAATACAAACGTAGGTGGGTTCAACCTTGGCTAGCGAAGATGATGGACGATCAGAAAAACTAGGTTTACCGTTATGTTTTGATAAACCGTCGGTGTTGTTATAAAATCTCGTAACTTCGGCTTAAATAAAGCCTTAGTTACAAGATTTTATAACAACACCTACGAAATACTACCGGATGAATACTACTGGATGAAATCATTCCCTATTAACAATTACATCCTCATTGTTTGTCTTAGATTCTATGTTGGGCGGAGCGATCTGTCGATGAATGTCTAAATCAAGTCTTTATGCTGTAGCTTTATCTTTCGGGTTTTCCTTTTTATGTGGGAGGGGGGGGGGGGGGGGTTGGACGAGAATAAAATGTTAGAGAAGGACTGAAATCTGACGTGTTTGTTTACCACAATGTTGTCTTTATATAGATCCATGTGGTCTTTGAGATACTAAATGTTGAATTGTATAGGAAACTGTTCCATCATTCATCGACTGGAATATTATCCTTGATAAGGCTAACCCATTGTTGCTCTAACCCTATTTTCCAAGCGGCATAATAATAGGGTCGTCCAATTTGAAAGCTGCTGGCTGGAGACAACAACATGGGTGTTCATAAAGATAGAATATGTGTATATCTTAGCATACAAAACATTGAGATAAAAGGGGAAAATGATGGTTCTCAGAATTTTCTTCTTTCGTCTGAATGTTTTCCCAAGCAATTTCTGTTAGGGACGTCAAAACCAAGTTTTCTCTAGGAAAGGTTTAAAAGTCAGCCTTTTCAAATAATCCAAAGTTGAATCCGTTGTAAAGACGAGTGCCTGAAGAAATGTTACTCTGTATATAAAAACACTACACAAATTATGGAACTATGTTAAAAATTAAGTTGCTAGCACTATCTTCCTTTCTCACACTTGTTTCAATTTATTCTCTTCTACAGATGTTTAAATTGTGCTTTGTCTGCGATAGGGTTAATCCTTATACAAAAGGAACAAAGTTTTCACGTTGTCATAACCCATTCCAAACCACTGAC
Organism: Fragum sueziense; assembly: GCA_963680895.1. Lineage (NCBI taxonomy): Eukaryota > Metazoa > Mollusca > Bivalvia > Cardiida > Cardiidae > Fragum > Fragum sueziense. The sequence goes on from OY804592.1 coordinate 57,880,470, forward strand.
GATTTTTGACACCCTTCAAGATAAAAGCTTAGGAAAACATTGCCGAAAATGAAGAAATTGCTTGTGACAAGCAATTTTTGTATTCCCACAATGTTTTCTACTCAAAAAGACCAAAAAATATAAAATCATATTTACTTGAAATTGCCGTCTGCATCATGTTTGAATTTGGAAAAGTCTATTTTTCCCGTCTGGTTATGGGTTAAAAGCGTCTGTAAATAAATAATTATTCACCCTACCAAGAAGGTCTCTTTTAGCACGACTGTTCATATCATTTATTTTGTCACACCTGCATTTCTTTCAAATGAATGTTTTTATCGCCTGGTGATTGGTTTATATCTTGTACATAAGGGAGCTATGAGCCCAAGGACAGTCAAAGGACGCGGGTTATCTTATGATGATAAAGGCCGTTCTCATCATGAGACTTCGCATTCCTTTAGATAGTACGGATGATTTCGATGAAATGGACCAACAAAACTTTGGACCCTATTCACGGAAAATGACTTGACCCATTACCAAACCCTGATAGTCTTATAATATAATATTATAGGATATTAGTTTTGGAACCATCGAACGAAAAGAATAAGAGGATGAAAACCATTTGCGGCAGTATTGACATTTGACCACCCGAAAACTTCCGCCACTTCAGTCTTGTACTATGATAAAATATGCGTATAGACAGAACATTTCAAACATACACTTAAAGGCATTTCTAACGCAACACTTACCTTTTTGAAAATAACTTGAAATCTAATAAACCATGTTTCATCAAATTTTCAGCATAATTTAATTCATTTATATGTGCTAAATATCTGTAATTTTCATAAAGAAATATTGAGTAGAAATTATCAAATTTGCTTTCATATACATGTAATATGACTAGAAAACAAAAAGTCGCAATAAAGCCGCTCGAGCTGATAACGTAAATTCATGTTATTCATGTAACAGCAGTAGAGTTTATGACATTCAGTTGACATTTTGTGTGTCTGCCATGGGCCTAGATGACACGAGGACATCTCTTCTCATTGACAGAGCCTAATTGATGATGAATCTTTGCGGGATAGTTCTTCACTCGTCCCTTTTAAATGCCTGTTCAATTTGTGGAAAATTTCAAAACAAAAAGGCGAAAAACTAATCTCTGGTAAAGATCCAGTCACACTACAGCGTATATAGCCAGCGTATGAGTAACGTATAGATATGTGGGGCACACGCTGATATACGCTAGAGATACGCTCGGGGTACGTTGTTATACGTTACTCATACGCTGGGGGTACGTCGGTATACGCTGATGGCCAAAATAATTTTTGAACATGCAAAAAAAAAAAAAAAAAAACCTTCTGCGTATGCCAGCGCATGAATTTTACGCTCGTCATTCGTCTCTCATACGCTGAATACGCTAGAGGTACGCTAAATATACATAACTCATACGTCGAGTACGCTGAATGTACGTTACTCATACGCCGAGAAGAAGAAGAAGAAGAAGAAGAAGAAGAAGAAGAAGAAGAAGAAGAAGAAGAAGAAGAAGAAGAAGAAGAAGAAGAAGAAGAAGAAGAAGAAGAAGGAGGAGGAGGAGGAGGAGGAGGAGGAGGAAGATCTTAAGATAACACCATTCGCTGAAAAGTTGTGTGTATAGATAATTTTCCGAAATATACGACACGTTATTATACGCTGGCTCTAGTGTGACTGCAACATAACAAATTTGATGATTTTGTGCAATGCTGACACGTGCAAACCATTATTTCGTAAACACAATATTTTCGAATTCTAGTATTGCTTCGCACATGTAAGCATGTAATCAGATCTTATGAAGCAGGATTTCGAGATATGAGCATGCTTTGGTGAGGCTGCTTTGATGCTATTGATTCCTGCAATCGCCTGTGGTTTTGTGACTTTTCATATTTGAGTCTTGGTAAAAAGCCTAGATATTTTCTATGTTTGGATCAACCGATTTGGATGAAACTTTCAGAAAACATGTACTCTAGTATACCTTATTAATTCATATTTATTGAAAAATTTAAAAAAAAAAATAAACTTCATTATTTATTAATTGCTGCGTTAGAAGTGTCTTTGAGTGTATTACGAACATTTCTTAAGAACAAATCTTCATTCGAGTTCTATGATAAAAAATATTTTTTCCTTTTCCTTCAGTCTTGTCTGGGCTGTATTGGACACAAATGCTAGCTTCACCAATATCAATTTTGTCGTCAACAGCAACTTTCAGATCGGAAGTCTAATTTTTGCAATTTGCGAAAGGTTTAATTGCACAAATATGGCAGTGTAGAAAAAAGCTGATATCTGAAACAAGGTCCTTGTAATATTTGGCACCCAGTAAATCTAGATCTTACATGTGTGACCTGTCGCACTAAAAATGACCTTATTATTGGAAGCCCATGAAACCAAATTTGGAGAAATAGATCTGACTCAGCAAAGGGCAACCAGATGTTGTATTTGGAAAATTAGATTTAATTAACACAAGGAAATATAAAAGAAACAATCTAAATTCAGTAAATTAAATTAGAGTGAAAAGTTTCGACCTTAGTCAGGCTGCGCGGACTGCGCAGACTGACTAGGGACGATACTTTTCACATATCCCATAATGTCCCTTTTAGCGTAATGGGTCATATATCTCTTATAGTTCCTATGATCAATGACAAAAATATAAAAGATCAATATGGATCTTGGTCAGACTTTGAGTATACGCAGGCTGATCAGGGTCAATGCTGGTTCTTTAATGAAGTCCATGCTAGCTTGTGAACGTACGAGGGCTGTTTATAAAGTATCCGGAAAGGTTTCATAACTTTTTAATTTGTGCGCTATCTGAGATGAAACACACATACTTTGAAGCATTGTGCATTTGATCCTGCAACAAAAACTACGCTATAAATATCAGATCGTAAGACATACTTTTCCGACGTTGTGTCCGTCACAGAGGTAAGTTGCCCCGCTCAACGTGCCCTTCGTTACCATAACGACTAAAACGCGTTTTAATGCAAACAACCTAATCTTTGTTACTGTATCAAAATATAATTTGCCAAAATATTAGTGTAGAAAATATTACTACAATTTGTGCATAAATAAAAAAAGGTTATGAAATCATTCCGGATACTTTATTAACAACCCTCGTACAAACAGGTAAAAGGTATTTTAGAAACATCAAATGAATTAGTCAACCCAATTAGTAGATCGTTTCTGTGCAGCATCAAGCTCATTTTGGCCCGTCTTAGTTTAGTATGACCCCCCCCCCCCTTTTTTTTATCTACTGATACTACTGTATATAATTCATGCAACTTCGGATGTCATTCTTGCAAACGGCAATTGGCGATGTTATACCCTCGTCAAATTCCTTGCATCACCCATGGTAACGGAAATTGACGAGAGGGAATACCCTCGTCAATTTCCGTTGTCACGGATGACGCTCGAAGTTGCACGAAGTGTTTGGCATCTATTGATGGGTGGGATGCCTAAAGGTGTTTCACATATCCCAGCTCAAATACTTCATGTAGGAAGTAAAATAAAGGTGGAAGGACATATCTATATTATAGAGGACGTGCCTATCTGATACGGGAGATACGGACTACTCGATCCTTTTTGCCAACCGTTCTAATTTGTTGCTCCTGCAAGAGAAATATTTTAAAAACATTGAGAGATGAGAAGACAATGTTAAAGTTCAGCATTTGTTCCTTGTCTTTAAACATTTTCCGTCACATAAAGTGCTAGAACACAAAATTCCATTTTTATGAACATGTGTTTTGTCGTCTTCAACAGGTTTCATATTGGAACAGACTAAATTTCGACATTATCATGGAAAATGGAAATTGGACTGATGTTTTATACCAATCCTTCATTTTCCGTAAATACGACACCTAGATCTTTGAACCTTATTCTCCAAAAATGTCAGATTACTTTTGTGATATTCCCGAACTAAAAAAGTGCCTAGTTTATTCAACATTTTGGGAAAATCATAGTTTTGAAAAGGTAGAAGGGAAATGATGATGATGATGATGATGATGATGATGATGATGATGATGATGATGATGATGATGATGATGATGATAAAGATGATTAAAACAAATTGCAGTCCCACTCTAGCGCATAAAGCAACGTCATCGGTGGACCATAAAAGTAGAAACGTGCACGCAAGACTGGTTCTAATTCTGCAACTAGATTAAGACCGATCTCATTTGGTAACACCCTTTTCACTGTCAGATTTGGGAACAACACGTTGTACTAAACAGGAAAATAGATACTTCATTGCTCCAGATCATATTACAAATGACAATGTTGTGTTTGTTTTCTTATAAAAAGTATCAGCAGGAAACAGTCTGAACACTAGTGAACATTTTCCTATCGTCCCATTTTGAATTGTGCAAATTCTCAACATTTAAATGGGCCTTTGTTATAAAACAAGACCTCGTTTTGACGCCCCCAATAGTACTGATTGAGAAAACACCGGGACAAAAGAAGAAAATACCGAAGGAAATCAAAACAAAACACTCACAATACACAAACAGATATCTAATCGTCCTCTATGTATTTTTTCCCGGTGCCGGTTTATCCAAAGTGCCACAGCAAATATCAGAGGGACACATCTCAATTGCAACAAAGTTGAACTATAATGATTACTTTCACCGGAACGAAAACAAAAGAAAATGTGATACTCTCTCTATAAGAATATAAAAATAACTTAAAGTGACATTTCACATTTAATTTTTCACAAATTTTACTTTTATTTCTATCTGAAAGAACAAATTTTCTCATGTAAACAAATTGTCTCACATTTAAAGGCGTATTTTTCGCTTATAAATAAGAACTTCAAAAAAAAAAGACAAAAAAAAAAAAAACAAAAACAAAAAAAAACAACAAAATAAAAACCAAAAAGAAAAAAAAAACTGCTAGCATTTCTACGCATTAGATCAACAAATCTTTACATCAAGACATTTTTTTTGAAAAAAAAAAAAAAAATGAAAGTCAAATGTTATGTCCCTTTAAAGAGACATCCCATTCCAATTTCAAATGATTTACATTTGAAATGTGATTAATCACAATTAAATTTGAATTTTAAGAAAAATATAATAAACGACACAGCAGTTTTGATAGAAAATTTCAGAATCATCTTAAAGAAATATCCTCTTTCAGATAAAAATAAAAGTAAATTTTACGAGAAAGTATGTTTTTAATTTGCCTTTAAGATTTGTCAACACTTTAGAATAGTTGGTTTAGACCCTGAGCTAGAAACATGTTTGCTCCCCCCGCCCCCCCCCCCCCCGAGGGAATTTTGTAGACATGTTTTTTCTTAAAGTACATTATCTTACAAACATTTTGAGCGTTGTTTGCACTCTGGCCGTTGGGGCTTTTGGCTGTAACCCTTATCTAAAACCCTTAACCTTATCATTTTTTTCATAAAAAATTACATTACTTATTTGGTCATATTTTCATCAAATATTGACCTACAGATGTCAAAGTGGTATCAAATGAAAGCTTATGACTTGCTCTTCATTTTGTAGTTATTTTATGCAAATTAGCTCATTTGCATATGCATGAATATTAATGATTTCCCTTAAAATTTGCATTTTGGGGCGAAAATTTGATAAATAACTTCTAAAACAAGGCATTTCTGTCCAAGGGGAATTTTGTAAACATGGTTTATCTTAAAGTATATTTTATAAGAAACATTTTGAGCCTTGTTTGCACTCTGGCGGGTGGGGCTTTTCGCCGTAACCCTTATCCAAACCCTTAACCCTACCAAATTGTTCATTTAAATTTTGAAAATGACTTTGGTCATATCTTGATTGAATATTGACACACAGGTGTCAGAATGGTATCAAATGAAAGCTTATGACTTGCTCTTTCATTTTCAGTTATGTTATGCAAATTAGCTAATTTGCATATTCATGAATATTAATGATTTTTCCTAAAATTGCGATTTTCGACAAAAATGTGGTAAATACTTTCCAAAATGAGGCGTTTTTGTGCAGGGGAATTATGTAAACATAGCAAATCTTGAAGAAAATTATACAACAGACATTTTGAGCGATGTTTGCACTTTGACCGTTGGGGCTTTTGGCCAAAACCCTTATCAAAACCCTTAACCCTATAAATTGTTCAATCATTTAAAAACGTTTTTGGTCATATCTTGGTTGAATATTGACTTAGAGATGTTATAATGGTATCAAATGAAAGGTTTTGACTTGCTCAATAATTTGCAATAAATTTTATGCAAATTAGCTCATTTGCATACTTATGAATATTAATGATTTTACTTAAAATTGTGACCTTTTTGCTAATATTTGGTAAATAGTTTCAAAAACATTGTGTTTCTGTTCTGGGGGAATCATGTAAACATGGTTTATCTTAAAGAACATTTTATTAGAAACATTTTGAGAGATATTTGCACTCCGGCGCTTGGGGCCTTTGGTCATAATCCTTATCCAAACCCTTAACCCTATAAAATTGTTCACTCAAATTTTCAAAACATGCTTGGTCTTATCTTGATTGAATATTGACCTACTGTAGTAAGAATGGTATCAAATGAAAGCTAATGACTTATTCTTTAATATGCAGATATTTTATGCAAATTAGCTCATTTGAATAAGCATGCATATTAATGATTTGTCTAAAATTTTGATTGTATTGCAAGTTTTTTTTTTATTTTAAATACGTACCAAAAGGTCCGATTGTTTCTTTCTCGTGAGTTTTCAACCATTTAATATCCATGTTCACTCTTTTAACAACATCTAAGCCTTGTTTGAAATCTATTTGATGTTTTGTTTCGAAGTAACAGTAATTTTACAGTGTGCAGCCCATAATATTTTGTTCCTATAAATCTTATTTTCAATGTATGTATTTAGTTTCCATTTGATCTTTTTAATCTTTATTGTTTTAAGTGCAAATAAGTTAAATTGATTTCTTTTATTGTATTGGTGTTCTTGCTTATATCTAGTTTAGTTGACAGAATGTTATCCTTTGTAAAACTGCTACATGAATCCAAAATTGACACAAAATAGGACTTTAAACATAACCATTTTATCATATGCCATAGAATGGTACAAAATGGGGGACTTTATTCTAATACACATATAAAATTAATCATTCCAATTATTTTTTTAAGTTTTATGGATGAACAGAGATCCAGGAATGTAGACAAATTGCATACATATAGCAAAATAACATTGTTAAGCAATTATCAAGGCCTTACTTTTGCCATTCACATGGAGAAAACAGCATGGTTTTTCTCCATCTGGAGAGCCCTTCCTTATGTTTTCCTCATAGACAAGTCAATTTGTTGGCCTTAAGTGTATTTGATATGTGGCTGACAGACCAGGGACGCTAGTGTAACCATTCCTTTATGCTCTATTAAGGCATTTTCAATTCAGATAAACTAAGCTTGTGGTGCCATATGTAAAGCCTATGTATCAGATACATAAAATCAAGAGATGTACGCGATGTATGTAGCTAGAGTACAGACAATTACTGGTTGTGATCAAACGATTATTGCATTTATTACGATGCATTTATTTATCTGTATCAGATCAAAACAGATGTGAACTGATCCATACTACCGACAGCGCATGCTGAATGTATATTCATATTCTTCCTTATCTACACATATTTCTTATATGTGCTTTCAGCATAGTACCACCTCACAATAAATTGAAAATAGTTCCCTTGCGATACACAATCTCTTTCAATATGGCATATGTTTTCCAGGATGGCATTCGATGACCATAGATATCTTCAGTTCAATATTTTCCTGATATTTAAATGCTACAACTATGCTACCAGGTTTAGATCAGCATGTGAAATTCCATATTAAGACACTTACTTATTGCACTGTTCTAGAACAATTTGACCAAAGATGATTCACATCGCACTTGGTGGCAATCTTGGAATTACTCAAACTGTGGGAGTTGGGCAAGTTTATCATGATGGAAACCGACATAGACCAATTACTAAACATAACAGGGTTACTATGTACATAACATAACAGGATTACTATGTAACATATAGCACTGTCAAATGGAATACATTTTATGGATTTTCCACAATAAATGTGCTTTTGTCCCAAACATTTAAGAATCAATAGTATTTACGAATATGTAAAATGAGCAAATCGACATGAAGTAATTGCAAATATACAAGCAATTCACTAGCTTTCATTTGATACCATTTTGACGTTTGTAGATCAATATTTAATCAAGATATGACCAAAACCGTTTTGAAAATTTGAATAAACAATTTGATAGGGTTGAGGGTTTAGATAAGGGGTTTGGGTAAAAGACCCAAATGCCACAGTGTGAACATTGCTTAAAGTGTTACTCATGTAATGTTCTTTACGATAAATTATGTTTGCATAATGCCTTTGAACAGAAACACCTTGTTTTTGATAGTATTTAACACATTTTCGCTGAAAAATCACAATTTTCTGGAAATATATATGGCAATGCAACTGAACTAATATGCATGAAAAATAACAGCACATGGAAGAGCCAGCCATAAGCTTCAATTTGATACCATTCTGATATCAGTAGGTCAATACATAATCAAGATATGACCAAAAACGTTTTGAAAATTTGAATGAACAATTTGATGAGGTTAAGGGTTTAGATAAGGGTCACCGCCAAAAGCCCGCATCGCCAGAGTGCAAACATTGCTTAAAATGTTTCTTATAAACTGTTCTTTAATTCAAACCATGTTTACATGATTCCCCCTGAGAAGAAACACAATGTTTTTGAAAGTGTTTACCAAATATTCGGAAAAAAGGTCACAGTTTTAAGTAATGTCATTAATATTCATACATATGCAAATGAGCTAATTTGCATAAAATTTATAGCACATCATTAAGCAAGTCATAAGCTTTCATTTGATACCATTCTAACATCTGTAGGTCAATATTCATCCAAGATATGACCAAAAACATTTGAAATGAATGAACAATTTTATAGGGTTAAGGATTTAGATAAGGGTTTTGTCCAAAAGCCCCAACGGTCAAAGTGCAAACATCGCTCAAAATGTTTCTTATATAATTTTCTTGAAGATTTACTATGTTTACATAATTCCCCTGCACATAAATGCTCTGTTTTGGAAAGTATTTACCACATTTCTGTCGAAAATCGCAATTTTAGGGAAAATCATTAATATTCATGAATATGCAAATTAGCTAATTTGCATAACATAACTGAAAATGAAAGAGCAAGTCATGAGCTTTCATTTGATACCATTCTGACACCTGTGTGTCAATATTCAATCAAGATATGACCAAATTCATTTTCAAAATTTAAATGAACAATTTGGTAGGGTTAAGGGTTTGGATAAGGGTTACGGCGAAAAGCCCCACTCACCAGAGTGCAAACAAGGCTCAAAATGTTTCTAATAAAATGTACTTTAAGATAAACCATGTTTACAAAATTCCCCCTGGACAGAAACGCCTTCATTTGGAAAGTATTAACCAAATTTTCATCAAAAATTAGCAATTTTAAGGAAAATCATTAATATTCATGAATATGCAAATGAGCTAATTTGCATAAAATAACTACAAAATGAAGAGCAAGTCATAAGCTTTCATTTGATACCATTTTGACATATGTAGATTAAAATTCAATCAAGATATGACCAAATGATTGTCTGTATATTTAAATGAAAAATTTGAAAGGGTTAAGGGTTTTAGATAAGGGTTACAGGCTTACAGCCAAAAGCCCCAACGGCCAAAGTGCAAACAATGCTCATCTTGTAGCATTTGTTATAAGCTTTCAGAAAATCATACCCTTCAAAATTCCCTCTGGGGGGGGGGGGGGGGAGCAGGGGTTATTGGTGGCTCAAGGTCTAGTTTTTGTTCCTGTAAATAAGTTAACCCATTTTTTGAGAGAAAATAAGAAAATGCTGAAAACCATTTCACAATTTCCGTTATTTTCTATTTTTATACTTAATTCTATCAAGTACCTGCATTTAAAAAGAAAAGATTGGTTCTGTTGTTTGGAAAAGCATAAACCATTTTCAGAACGACAAAACGTCTGATAACACGGTACGGAAACTCCAAAGACAGAGTCAATGGCTACGCACAGAAAATCCTGTGGAGGCTTCTCTTTGGGGCACGATTTTTAGTGCATTTTTCACGTGGTTGTCGAATTATTTTCTCTTTTTCGAAACGCAAGAAAAAGACGATGTCATGCTCCGCTACAACCATATATATGTCTGTTAAAATCAGCAGCGTTTTCACAGGATCATTGTAGTCGTGAGGTGACCCTATGGCCACATCATTTATCTCTTAGGTATGCAATATTTCTTAGGAATTGCTATCTTAGAAAGGATTCTCTGACCAATAGAAGCTTTCGACTACCAATACGATGTTTTTGTGGTAGTTGTTAGCATAGAAATGCTCATAAATACATGATGTAGGCTTAAACACGAAAATCACAGAGGATTGGACAAAGGATTTTCTGTGCGTAACAATTGACAGCTTCTGCGGAGTTTCCGTACCGTGAAAAAGGAAGCCGTTGAATGCAAAAGTCTTTATGGTGCACGTATTTGTTTATATGCAATTTATAACACAGAAAATGTTGAAAGGAAATAAGTAAATACAGTTGGAGACGTGAAAACCAGGGGTTGATTGTTAAAGGAGTAAAATAATTATGACAGTCTAAGCTTGTTTGGTAAGGGACAATCTTTTACAGATAACACTATGATATAAAATGGATCACCACTACCTCATTTATCAGTTTGTCAACAGAGATATTGGAAGAGGTATATTCTTATTTTGTAAAAAGAAAAAAGTGGTGGTTATCACAAGTGACAATTTGGAAGGGTACACACGAAAAAATCGCTCGCTTCAGGGAAGTTTTTTCTCCTTCCTTTGTAAAATTTTATTTGCACTAAATTAGATACTTTATCAAAAGATTTTTATTTTTTTTTTTAATATTTTAAGCCTTTTTTCAAAGGTGTAAAAATGAATCATTTAGAAATAAACATGCATATTGCCAGACAGTTGTGTGCGTAAAAAGAAAATAATAACATTTCACTCGTATAAAGATTAGCCAAGCTGAAGCATCTATAAAGGATTAGGTGTAGAAACTTGTTTAGTTTCTGAGACCACCATCATTTAAGATTAGACTGAATGGTGCCCATGGTACATGATATTCTGTTACATATCCAGCAGGTAATGAAGAAGATAATGGAGAACATAACAGGCCTTGGTCAGACTGTGCGTATACACTGGTCGATTTGGGTCCACGTTGGTCTCAAATGCATATAAAACCCCCATTCAGCTCTCGGCTCAAATATACAAATTGCAAAGCTCCAATTTCACCATTGTTCATGTATTTTCGGTTTAGTGTAATTATGATGAAAGGCGTTTTACTTTTACGTCTGGATTATATACATGTTTGATTGCGTTTATTCTTTGTAGAACGGTCTTCAGTGGACTGGTATGTTGTGTGTTATTCAGCCCCATACCAAAACAACACATTGTTACCTGTTCAAATTTGGAGCTATTGCAGAGGACACAATATATTTTGACTAATAGCGAACAGTTTTCCCGCGTTCGTGTGCTAAAAATAGATTTCCGATGGGAATACCCCAACAACGTTTGCCGGGTACCAGTCTAATATTTTGTTTATCGGTCAATGAATCGGACAATTTTTCGTAACCGTGTTAGCAAAAAAAAATTATTTTCAAGCGCGATATTAGTCGATCATAGATAATGCAGACGGGAAGTAAAACTACGAAACATTGCGCATATGCAACATGCAACATTGCTTCCAGATACGGAGATAGACCAGAAATGGCAAACGTTTTTTCTTGAGATTCCTCAGCAGCTTAACCAGAAAAAACATCGAAAAGTCTGAAAGTAAAGTAGCTATGATCATGAAACTTCTCTGGTAGATAGATCTCACCAAGGAGAAGTGCAACGTACAAGGAGCATAACTCTATCTTGCTTATTTTGTGAGTTATTGCCCATTGTTGTAGTGAAAGCCTATGGGGTATCAAATCACATTCAGCGACAAATTCTAGTTTTTTTTCTATATTAACCCTTTCCCAAACAAGACCAGTTTTGACGTCCCCAACATAAATTTCTTGGGAAAACATTGAGGCAAAAGAAGAAAATGATGATCGACAAAATCGAAAAGGCAAGCACAGCAGACAAAATGGGTGTGAATAACTTCTTTGGATATTGATGATCATCCTTCTTTTGCCTCAATATTTTCTCCGAGATAAAACACTAAAGATATTCACATCCGTTTTGTCGTCTGCAGACTTTTTTTTCAATTTAGCCCAACATGACATTTTGTCGTTTTGGAAAGGCTAAGCGAGCACGCACGAGCGGCACGATGAAGTCAGGACATGTCCGTATGTGTAAACATTACTTGTCAACTGCTTATTTCATAGTTACCGATCTTAGAAAGTACACGACAGTGCAGCAACCTTCTCAACTCGGAATTAGAATGTTTCTCAACAAATGATTACAGCAGTCAAGCTCTTAGAATGTTATCTCCGGTAAGTTGAACGTGGAAAATCTTCGCGAGATTTTTAGACCAGTGATGCGTGACGATGACGTATTTGTTCACATGGAAAATCGAAGCCTATTGAATATTTCTAAATAATGCGATAAGTGCGTCCATATGTGAAATATCAAGACTGTATATGTAATAGGACATGAGACGAAGGCCCGGTTTAAGTTATTTAAAAGTAGGTCAAATTCTAAGGTCAAGGTCCAAGGTCATGGTCAAATGTAAACGGTGTTGGTAGGAGGTGTCCATGTGAGAAATATCGAGGATGTATGTGTAAAATAAGATGGGATAGAGGCCAGGTTAACGTTTTTCAAAAGTAGGTCAAACTCCTAGGTCAATGTCACAAGGTCCAAGGTCATGGTTAAATGCGAACAGTGTTGGAAGCAGGTGTCCATGGGTGAAATATCAAGGCTGTATGTGTAATAGGACATGATATTTAGGCCAGAATAAAGTATTTTTTAAAAGTAGGTCAAACTCCAAGGTCAATGTCACAAGGTCCAAGATCATAGGCAATTGAGATAGGTCTTGGTAAGATGTGCCCATGTGTGAAATATCAAGGCTGTATGTGTAAAAGGACATGAGATAGAGGCCAGGTTAAAGCTTTCTAAAAGTAAGTCAAACTCCCCAGGTCAAGGTCACAAGGTCAAAGGTCATGGTCAAATGTAAACCGATCGACCGACCAATTGACTGACCAACCGACCTACACTTGCAAAACTATACATCCCCATTTTATTCGAAAGGGGGCATGCTTATGGGTTTCTTAGAGCCCTTTATTTCTGCAGGGTCCAAATGAGAGGTTGTTGTTGTTCTAAAATTTTATCAAGGACATATACGAGGGGTGATCCAAAAGTTCGTAAAATGGGTTAATAAAATTTCAGGAGTTTTGACTATCAAAACAAAAGTTATTAATTGTGTACATATAACAGTTTTTGTACAGTGATGAATTTTTGAGAAAGACCATGCGCGAGGCGGGGGAGCAAGAACGTCAAATGCGACGTCATCTTCACACGATTATGAACCCTTATTTTTAAAGGCCCTATTTACTCTCATACAATTCTATGCCTAAGATAAACTTGCGCTGAAAGCGTTCTCATACTATTTAGAATCAGAATGTTGAACGATTTTCAGTGTAGCTGTTTTAAGATCGGCCTACTATCAAATCGAAGCCTATGCCTGTTTACCACATTTCTTACGTCGTTAATCAGGTTGTGGCTGATTGCAAGACCATCTCTGCATCCATCATCCACTATTAAAGTTCGAATCTCGAGTGCAACTTACACACAATTTCTCTACAGCACCTTATACTCGTTTTCTTTAATATTTTAAACGTCTGCGTTGGTGTATGACGAAGATCGATGCAGGATTTTATGCCTGACCGATATTCTAATTAAGTGCTGACGTCATGTCGCAGTTCTATCTTATAGAAAATCTAGTGTTTTCGTAGCAACTTCTACAACAACATATCAAACTTGACGTAAGGATGTCATACTAGTGTTATAATAATTTGCGTCAAAATATCTTAGCTGAAATTAAAGAAAATTCGATTTAATCAACGACCATGTATTATCTTTTTGCGCTCCCCCGCCTAGGCGTACCTGTGTTACTATGGTAACACAGTTTACGGGCACTAAATTTTGTTTGGTAAATCTTATTCATTTTAATAGAGTCTATATATCTTAAACTACAATATTACTAATTTATACACTGTCTAAGCTAGTAATATGGAAGTAATGGGTCCATTTTACGAACTTTTGGATCACCCTTCGTACAGCCAACGCCGCCTGTTGGATTTAGGTTAGTCCAAGAAGGTCAAGTACTCGTCCCATTATAAGTTATTTTCATTTTGTGGTTTCCGTGGTCGACCATTATCTAGGCCCAAAAAGAAAGGAATTTTAGCGCTGATATAAATTGTTTCACTATTTATCAAAGCCCAGTTTCCAATGAATGTTACTATAAATACAAGTACAAAATTGCTGCATGAGGCAGCATAAGATGAAGCACGGCCTAAATAAATTTGTGCCCCGAATTTTTCCGCATTATGGTTAAATTCCAAGGGATCAAACAATAGTTTTTAGCTCCACTGGCGGACAGGCCAGCGGGCTATTGTCATGGCGGTGTGTCCGTCGTGCGTCCGTGCGTGCGTCTGTCCGTCCGTCCGTAAACTTTTTCTTTAAAAATCTTCTTCTCAGAAACTACCAGATGGATTTCAATCAAACTTCACAAGAATGATTCTTGGGTGACCCTCTCTCAGATTCCTTCAAAGAATTTGGATTTAATCAGAATAACATGAGTTATCTGCCCTTGAATGTCAAAAATAGCTGGTTTTGACTTTAATTTTACTCTAAAATCCACAAATATTAATTAATCAAGACAAAACTAAAAAAGAATGTTGGTGACTATAAGATCTTACCTTGGTATAATTTTCAGCTTGATCTGAATTTTACATCATGAGTTATGTGCCCTTGAAATTGACAAAATTGCCATTTTCGGCTCTATTTTAACTTTGTTTTCACTCTAGCTAATACAAATATTGACCGATCTAGACAATACTTGAACAGAATGTTGATGACCATAAGATCTTGCTTTTGTATAATTTTAAGCTTGATGAACTCAACATCATGAGTTATGTGCCCTTGATATTGACAAAATCACATTTTCGGCTCTATTTTGACATTGATTTCACTCTAGCAACTACAAATATTGACAAATCAAGACAAAACTGAATAAAAATGTTGGTGACTATAAGATCTTGCCTTGGATTAATTTTCAGTTTAATCTGAATTTTACATCATGAGTTATGTGCCCTTGAAATTGACAAAATTGTCATTTTCGACTCTATTTTGACTTTGTTTTCACTCTAGCAACTACAAATATTGACCAATCAAGACAAAATTTGTACAGAATGTTGGTGACTATAAGATCTTGCCTTGGTATAATTTTCAGCTTGATCTCAATTTTATATGAGTTATGTGCCCTTGCTATTGACAAAATTGCCATTTTCGGCTTTATTTTCACTTTTATTTTCACTTTTACAACCATTAGTATTAATTAATCAATACAGAACTTTCACAGAAATCTTACTAACCATACGATCTTACTTGTGTGTAATTTTTAGCTTGGTCATGCATGCATTTGGTTGTTTGCGCAGCCTGAACCTTTGAAATTGCATTCAACAAGACAAACAATCAGGCCTGTGGAGCGCTTCCAGGCCGCCAGGACTGTCTAATTTCTTTAATGTCTGTGAACTGGTAGGGTTACAATCATATCTCTATTATCTAGGTGTAAAAATAGTGAGGGCTTGTTTTTGGAGATAATGGCTAACAAAGTTGGTAGGGTGAATTGACACGAGAAGCATTTTTTTACTTTGAAGTACATGTATAGTTTTACAAATTGACCCTGCTGGTACTCTACTCTACAGTAGTGGTAAGAGAGTTTTAGAATATCAACAGTACTACTTTACTTTATCCCCTTTCAACCAGCATCATGTGTCTTCACCAGTCCTAAAAAGCATTAAGTGCTTTTTTAAATTGTGAAAGGACTGGCCGTTTTACGATAGGTGACCATAGTAGGTTCTACTGAACACTTTAAGCCGAAAAAGGCAATTTTGCCAAATTCAAGGACAGATAACTCAGAATTTGCATTTTCAATCTGGATAAAATTCTAACTCACGTACATGACGTACAAGACGTACATGCAAACATTTGTCTTTGGCTTTACATTTGATTGTGCAATATTTGTATGTATTACGCCAAAATTGTCAAAAATGGCATTTTATGACATTCAAGGGCACATAACGCAGCACTTTCTACAGATTTCTACAAAATCAATCTTACACAAGGGCTTATGACCATACACATTTTGACAAAGTTTGGAGAAGATCTAATGATATTTGTGGATTCTCGAGTGTAAACCTGGATATTATAGACGAGCAGACCGACGGGCAGAAAACAGACAAACCTGGTCGCAATAGCTTATTTGCATTACTTTCTTCTGAGGCCAGCTAAATTTTAAGCTAAGTAATCATTTATGCCTTTCTGTGCGAAGGAAATCCAGAAAAAAATGTATTTTGTAATTTATTCCACAATTTGTCATGGGTTTTTAGCTCAACTAAGCACAAAGTGCTCAAGGTGAGCTATTGTGATCACTTTTTTCTGTCGTCCGTATGTCTGTCTGTCCGTCCGTCTGTCAACAATTTGGTGTTTACACTCTAGCATCTACAAATATTAGGCAATCTTGACCAAACCTGGTCAAAATATGTATGACCATTCGCTCTCAGATGAGTTTGATTTTGGGTCAGATCGGACCAGAAAGTCTGGAGTTTTCTGCCCTTGAATGTAAAAAATAGCTACTTTTGGCATTTTGTACAATCTAGAATTTATAAATATTGACCAACCAATACAAAAGCTGGACACAATGTTGGGGACCATAAGATCTCAAATGAGAGTGATTTTTGGATTGATCGGACCAAAACGTATTGAGTTATCTGCCCTTGAATTTGACAAAATTGTCGGGTTTTTTTTTTACTGTTTTCGACTTTGTTTACACTATAGCATCTACAATTATTGACCAATCAAAACAAAACTTGGACGCAACGTTAGTGACTATTAGATCTTGTATTTTGGTTTGATCAGACCAGAAAGTCTGGAGTGATCTGCTCTCGAATTTGACAAAATTGCTGTTTTTGACATTGTTTACTCTCTAGCATCTACAATTATTGGCCAATCAAGACAAAACTTTGCCACAATGTTAAGGACCATAAAATGTCAGATGGGTTTGATTTTCAGCTTAATCGGTTAAAAAATCATGATTTATATGCCGTTGAATTTGACAAAATTGCCGTTTCGACTGTTTTTGACTTTGTTTACACTGTAGCATCTACCGATTAAGTGACCAATTAAGATAAAATTTGTACATAATGTTGATGACCATTAGATCCTGCATGACATTGAATTTTAGTGTGATTGGGTGAGAAAGTCGTGAGTTATATGCCCTTGAATTTGACAAAATTGTTGTTATCGACTGTTTTTCGACTTTGTTTACTCTCTGGCCTTTACAATTATCGACCAATCAAGACTCACAAATTATGTTGGTGACCATAAGATCTTAGATGACTTTGAATTTCAGTCTGATTGGATGAAAAAGTAGTGAGTTATAATAATACTTGAATTTGGCGAAATTGCTGTTTTCGACTTTGTTTTTACTCTAGCAATCACAAATGGTGACCAATCAAGACAAAACTTGGATCTTGGATATAATGGTTGATTACCATAAGATGATGGATGAGTTTGAAATTCAGCAGAATTAGACAAACAGTTGCTGAGTTATCTGTCCTTGAATTTAACAAAATTCTCGTTTTTTACTTTGTTTTCACTCTTCACAACCAGATATATTGACCTAAGTAGATGAAATACAGTTGATCTCCATAAGTTTGTTTTCAGTCTTACAATCACAAATAAATATTCATTAATTCAAACAAAAACTGTGTCTCATATCATATTGGTTCAGGTGAGCGATGTAGGACCATCATGGTCCTCTTGTCGTGTATTAAAGGGCCCATGACTCGTTTTCCCGACTAGCTATCAAAATTCCTAATAACTTTGTGCTGACAAATTATTTTAGTACTGGCCTAAAATATTATTCCAATATGTCGCTTTAAAATAGAAACGTGTTGATGTTTTCCCCAGTCGGTTACTAACAATCCAGGGGTCTCTAGTTTGAACCCCGGCCCGGCCAATATCCATTCTGACATTTGACAAAAAGTCATTTGTCTCTCACCAATGGGTGTGAATCATCTATGTGAGAGAGCAGCTGGAGGCTCGGTTTGGATATTGTGGTTGTACTGGTGCGAGAAATACCAGGAACCCACGGTTAGGTGCTCCAGTCGCCGCAATATGACCATAGAAGTTGAAAACGGCGTAAACCCCCAATAAAATCAATTTTCCCCAAAGCTGGGATATGAAAATATACAAAAAATTGAAAGATTGCATAAAATGCTTATTATTTTGAAATTGATAATAAGCAAGCAAATGGACCTCGTGTCGTGTTAACATGGGCTCATATACAAAGCATTTTGTTTTAAAAAAAATCGCCAATTATTTACATATAGCTAGAAAATTAATGAATAAGAACCTTGGGTAGCGCCGGAATAGAATTACCCACCAACTTTCAATAAACATGTACAATATACACCAAACCAAATGTCCGTTTGCTTCAGACTTTTCGGCAAAAGATGTCCCCTTTATGTATCTATTTATACAACGAATATTATTGGAAAACTTAGGTCCCAGGACCCCCCTTTAAATGTTTATTTTCACCTTTTCCCACCCACATATTGTGAAGTAAACTGGTTATAGAACCAGTACTAGAACAGTAAGTTCTAAAACTGCATTTAACGTTCAAGAACTGGTTCTTGAACTAATTATTGAATCAGTTCTAGAACTTTTGAGTTTTAGAAATGCCATTTAACGTTCAAGAACTGGTCCTATAACTAGTTCAAAACTAAGTTGTAGAACATTAAGTGACAGTTCTAGAGCTTCAGTTCAGGAACTTGAGTCCAAGAACTGATTCTAGAACTGGTTCTAGAACGTTCTAAAGCTGATGTTTTAGAACATTCTAGAACAGTTCTTGAACTTCTTTTGCAGGGGTATGTCTTTACCACCTTTTTGTTTGTTACTTCCCGTATAGTGTTAATGAAAATTTGTAAAAGAATTTACGAATATTTTAGACTGGTAGGCCTAGTTGACGTGACTATCGAAATAACTAAATCTTCTTCTCTCTCAATCTTATCTAAAAATTTCCCATCACGAACAATACCTGATGTTGACGTTCCTTATAGGAACGGAGTTGACGAAACATTGCGGCAAAAGAAGTAAATGCACAATATCATTATTTCCCTCTTTGCCTCAATATTTACAGTGCTACATTTTACACCAATCCTTTCTTTTTTAATATCCATTTGTCATCTGCAGCACATTTCAAACTGAAGTTTCATTGTTTGTCAAAGGATTAACAAAGGCATAGACATAATGTTATGTTTGAGAAAGAGTTAAAAAATTATCTCTGGAGCTCTGGATTGACCCAGTCACGCTCGGTCACCTGATTGTCCTACATAGCTCACCACTCGCACTGTGCAATCCTTTTCCAAAAAGCGAACCTTTGTTTACTGCTCTAATTCCAAAACTGTTGCAGACAACAAAATAATTAAAGCTTTAAACCTTCCTATTATTTACATGATATTCCTGATGTGACCAAAGCTACGGTAGATTAAGATCAGTCTAGTCAGCAATGCAATCTGATCCTAGTCTACATATTGGCTGCTTTCTGCTTGATTATATGATGAAAACTTAAGACAAAAAAATAAGATCAGTAGGGCAAATGTTAAATAAAAAAAAATAATTGCGTACAATGCATTACAGCACAAACGGGATACATTCTGAACGCCCCTCAAAGCTGTTAATGTGATTAATGGTTAAAAGATAAAACGGAATTTATGTGATAGGCTAGAAATAGAAGGGAGTTTTCATTTTCGAAACACAGAATAAACTCAACAGAAAGATCCTTTAACGAACTTTTGTGATAAACACCCTTTCTTTACTCTTACTTATATAAATATCCTTGCCTCTCAAATGAACATAGCCATTGATTATGGAGATAACAATTCATTGAGAACAGAAAGGATTATATTAGCTTATATCCGACACCACTGACATTCCCAAAATCACCTTATTATGCACGGCCTGAGGGGCCGTGCAATAAATGGCGGTCAGTCAATTATACAGGTTTGATCTAGAAGGACTAAACGAACTTCATTTGAAATTTCATTGGACGAAAATAATCTAGCTATGCAGGTTGACCATAATATACGATATTTCTTGAATATTTTTTTACCTTTGACGAGCTAGCATGGGTCCCTTTAGAATGTCTTTTCATGTAACCAACTTACATGTTGCATCGTAATGACGTCGCGCACGGTATTGGGGAACTTTTCAAAAACGCTACCCTCTACGATTCATAACTGAATTTCGCAAGACTCATTTGCCTTCTGAACACTTTGTTGTATATCAAAATAACCATAAAACAGTAATCTTTTTCAATGACATACTTTTTTTAACTTGTTAGTTTATATGAATTTGCTAGAAAGACTTTTTGTTTGTAAATTAGGCGACAAACGCGTGTAACATGTACATGTAACATAAATTTTTAACAGCGACGGATATTTATAAACAACTTTACGATTAAGTAACGTCAAATATATTGAAAAATATATTTAATGACAGTGGAAATGCTGTAGAATGTTTTACCGAACATAAATTCAAATTTCGATGTTGATTACGCAAATAAGCCCATTTTGTTTGGAAAAAATCGCAGTGTAACAATAATAATTACGTCGCAGAAAAAATGACAATATTGTTAAAGGGACATTTCATTCCAATTTCAATTTTTAAAGTATGTCTTGATGCCAAGATTAGTTATTCTAATTAGTATAAATACTATTGGTTTGTTGAAGTTGTTGCCAATAAGCGAGAAACACGCATTTAAAGTTGGGACGTAATCGATAAATTGCATATAAATCCGAACTGTTGTCCACAACAATTTGTTCAATTTTAACACAAAAATATAAATTTCTCGTAAACGGCGCAATATTTTAGCTTGAAATTTTCAGAATATTCATAAGGAAATATGCTCTTTCAGATAAAAATAAAAGTAAAATTTATGTCAAAAAATTCTGAAATGTCACTTAAAATATTTTCTTAATTAACCCTTTCCCAAACAGCAAAATTTTATGGCGACCAACTTCAAAAACTGCCACAAAGACAAAATGGGTGATGATTAAAGATAGAATTTGTGAAAATATGGCATGGAAAATATTGTGACAAAAGGAGAAACTGCTGGTTATCAGCAGTTTCTTCTTTTTTCTCAATATTTTCCCAAGCCATTTCGATTAGGGACGTCAAAACAAGGTCTTGTTTGGGAAAGGGTTAATGACTCTTGAAATGCACCACAACGTGATATAAGAAATATTATTTTTCTCTATTTCTGTAATATAAAGAAGAAAGTCAGTTAGCATAATAAACGAAGCATTAATTATATAAAATGCGTGTGGACAGAAATTGTTCAGGTCGTTAAAAACTCTACTTTTTTACCCTTTAGAGTTTAGAAAATACCTGATCTCGTAATCATATAAAGAGTTAATTTCAATGTGGAAATATTATTTTTTTCTTGTTTATCATATCAAAAATTCAACGCAAAATAATGAAACGTAAAATAAGATATTCAAATTTGTTTGTGTGGACAGAAATGTTATAAATATAAACGTAAACTTTTGTATTGGCGTAGCCTTAAAATGATCTAATTGGCGCATTTTAAGACGAAAATAAAACGATTCAAAGTGGAGTTAAAGCTAAAGAAAGGCAAAAGACAGAAACAATGGAGTATTTCTTAAAACATGGCCCTGTCTTTATAAATCATATTAGTTTGTACAGAGAGCAAACATTAAAAGCACAAGACAACCGTCTGCGCAAAAACTTCAACGTTACGCAATATTAGAATAATGAAGTTCGCTAGTTTGACGTTACATTTAGTTCCCCAATACCGTGCATAGTGCGCGACCTCAATACGACGCGCATTTGTTGATATTAGACATAGACATAGACAATTTTATTAGACGTAAGCTCCTTCGAGCTTCTTGTCATACAAAATATACAATGTTTTACAATTTCAAAGAATAACAATAAACATGGCATATTATAAACGTGAAATGTTTTTGGTTAGTAGAGATGTGTAGGTGTAAATATGGAAGAGAGGTAGGACTAGAGTGACAGATGAAGTTTAAGTTGTTGAATATGCTTAAAAATGCATTCAGATTTTATAGTTAAGTACAGTCATTCCTCTTTAGACCTATCATCAAACTCAATATTTCAAATGTTGGTATCCTGTCAAAAAATACCACGGCGTTATATAATGTTGACAAAACTAAACAAAATAGTACAATTACATTCATATATCTGCATATATAATTAGATTTATATCTTTTTTTCAGTTTGGGCAAGGTATAGCTTGCATTTCAAAGAGTGCATTTTACAAGTAGCGCATAATGCCAGGACGGTGTATCCCAATTATCAATCAGCTTTGTCGAAACGAAACACAAAACTGATTTTTGGGATCTCTTGAAATTTAATGTTGCACAATGTAGGTAAGGAACAGTGTGTCAATAATGAGCACACTGTGCATTTCCTACGCTGCCCGATAATATCACATGCTTTAGAGTGTTTTATTAAGGTATACAACCCATCAATAGAACCATAAAGATACATAAGTAACTATATATATATTTAAAATCAGCATGGTATCCCGCATCTAATTGCAAATTTTTATCAACTTTGATCGTTTCGTTAGTGAAATTTTGATAATTCTATATCTTGCATCAGGGTCATACAAAATCTTGAAATGCCAAACACCCCAAGTGGGCTTTTAAACACAAAAACTGCATGATTAAAAGCAATAAACATAAGTGTTTGCATCTAATCAATAGCTGATATTATCCCCAACAATGGACCAACAAGTAAATAAATAAAAACCAGCAAAAATATTTTTTTTTGCTTTTGTAATACATGGCTACCATACTTTCGACAGGCTTTTCGGACGAATCTGAAACAATAGTCAATTTTAAATAACATAAATTCCAATGATATATCAAAATGCATGGCACAAAAGGAAGATCATAATTTTCATATGTTTATATTCTTTCAAATAAAGTGAAAAATAAACAGTTTTGCCGTACACAAATTTAAAAAAAATCACTTTGACTAATACACCCCCTTTTTACCACCGCCCAATTTCTTTCAGGAAAATGACATTCTATGTTCATTATACTTAAAGTGTCCGATGATTGGCAAAATTAAAGTCTTGTGCCGAAAGAACACCTTACTATTAACCAAATATCAAAGTTTCTAAAATTTTCCAACATTAGAAGTGTTTTTATTTCGTCTTTTGAATTGGATATTTTGGTCTTTTCCGATCTTTGCCGAAGAAAATACGCTAAACTTCCGACTTGAAATTATGACGTCATACCGGCCACTGAATGACGTCATTGCGGGAAAAACGGGCAGTCATGGGTCATTTCCCGGAAAGTCTGAAATTTCTGAAAAAGTTAAATGTCCGACTTTTCTGTCATAAAGCGACTTCCCCAATCGATACTCAAAACACGGAATTCGTCCTCAGTAAATGTTAGAAAAAAAATGTTAAAACAGTCAAAGAATAGGTCGTAAGTGAATTAAGGAATGTGCCAAAGAACGGTTTAAGTTTGTCTGTATTACTCTTACGATCGAGAAATGGATATAAACTGAGACTTCGCTATATGACAGAAAAGTCGAACACATTACCTTTGTCAGACACCTCATGCTCTAGATTGGGGGGCGGAGTCAAGCCATTGATGACGTCAATCCGTGGCAATTTTACGGGAATTGCCGATCTTTATTTTCTTGAAAATCAGTTTTTCAACGATGTAAAAAAAAAGCAAATAAAATTTTTAAAACAACCGAGTTTGGCGGATCTTTTATAAAACACGTTAATTTAATGATTTTCTTCCAATATACGGTGCAATAAACTGCCAAGCTTGGTAGCCTTTAATTATAACACTCTACCGTAAAATTCATATATAGCGAAAGAAGAACTGCGTCGGGTTTTATTTGACCAATAAAGACTCTATGTAATTATGCCTTGTGTATGCGCCAAAACGTCACGTGGCGTTAAGGTAACGTCAAATGACGTCATCAATGACGTCACTTAACCGGCAATGCGTTTCCTACGCCGAAAACTAGATCATGACAGAATTTCCACAAAATAACACATTTAAAATGTGCGTTTTGTTATTTAGAGTGTTATAATGGAGATAATAACAGGTTTAGAGGTCTTTATTTGCCAAATAAAACCTCTATGCTCTGAACTACAGTCAAAACTGTGTTAGCGGCCACCTGTGTATAGCAGCCAAACTGTCGTATGCAGCCAGTCCAGGTCCTCCCAAGCAATTTTACTCTTTAAAGTAACTGTGAATAACACCAAACTGTCTAATGTGGTCAGTGGCCAGCTTTAATTGTCCCAATTGCTCTTTACCTATTATGTTTGCAGATTGACATGATTGAGTTTTACCATGCAAATAAAGGTAACACTCAATCATGTCAATCTGCAAACACAATACATCCCTTTAACCCTTTCCCAAACGACAAAATTTTAGGGTGTTCCACTTCAAAAACTGCCACAAATGACAAAATGGATGGTATTGAAGATATGATTTGTGTAAAATATGGCATAGAAAATATTGAGACAAAAGGAGAAACTGCTGATCATCAGCAGTTTCTTCTTTTGTTTCAATGTTTTCCCAAGCCTTTTCTGTTAGGGACGTCAAAACCAGGTCTTGTTTGGGAAAGGGTTAAGCAGCCATGCATAACTAATTGGTGGCAGGCAATGTGTGAAATATTGATAAGACATCTGGCAATTTGCCTAATCATGTGCATAAACCATGAAAAGGTGTGATAAACAGTTGAATGTCATATAACAGTGTACCCTTTTTACTTTGCAACACTTGTCTTTTCTTCATATTAATGGGGCCAGTCATACAAGTAGACATTTACATCCAGCCTTCAGAATATTTTTTTCTGTGTTAAGCAGCCAACTGTCGTATGCAGTCAATTTTGGCGTGTCCCTTTGCTGGCTGCATACAACAGTTTCGACTGTACATGTAAAGGCAAATACCTCGGCGCGGAGCGCCTCGGTTTTTACCTACACATGTAGTCCGTCGCACATCGGGTTTTATTTGGCAAATAAAGACCTCTAAACCTGTTATTATTTCATAAATAAATTGTTCCATACGAATTTTACAGGTTCTTTATTGTTTGTATTGGAATATTTATATAATAGTAAATGTTACTATCAAAAAACATATATATAAACAAAAATGTTTATAGAACAAGAGTTGTCAGTGGACAGGATAGCTCGACGAAAAAGTGTTGGATTGTGAAATGTTATAGGGTGAAAAGAATAAAAAGTCTACCCAAATAGAAATTTGAAAGGGTAATGAGTCTTTACCCAGTCTTTATCCTTAATAAGGAATATATACATGTCTGACCGCAAGCATGTGCGCAAAGTTTCAATACTTTAACAATGGTAGAAACAAAAATGTTACAAGTAGGGGAGACCGGGGCAAAGTGTTACATTTTTTTCGACTTTTCAAAATTTTGACAATATTATATATAGTCCTTGGGCCAGATATGGTTGGAGTTACCACTAAAATGGACAAAGGGACGCCTATATATCTTGAAAGACCTATCCAAAGGAAGAACAAAAATGCAATGATATCCACTCTGCAGAGTAGCTATACCTCAGAATGTGCATTTGAAATTTGATAGGGTTTGGATAGTTGAAAATCAGTGCAAGGTTTTGAAATGTTTAAAATAATGTGGCTTTACTGCTTTCTATACTAAGCACGCACTGCATATATAAACCCGATGCATAGAAATACAATTCATGTTGAATAATTTGTCCTACACAGCATGTATATGGAAAAAAATCACAACAGGTATATCCATAAAGGGAGGTAATAAGCCGAGCAAATTACATGCTTTTCAATATGGAGTATGGCGTTATTATGTCAAAAGTCAAAAATGAAAACCCTATGTATTTTCTTGAACCTATTAATGAATTCTGATTGTTGTTCCATTTCAAAGTGCCGGATAAGCAAAATTTAACAACCTTATTTCCATGGCAACTGTCTTCTTATAGAAGTTTCAGCATTAGCTTCAACTAATCGCAAAAAAAAAAACATTTTAAAAATATTATAGTAATAAAACATACATTTTAGTTTTGAAATGTTATTTTGTTAAGACATCTCTTACACAAAACTAATTAGTATGCTTTTAAATATTAATAAGAATTTTAATAACAAGATCGTGAAACACAAATGCCCAAGGAATGGCAATGTTAAGTTTTTATGCTAAGTTTTCGAGGTAAGGATTGATAAGGGTTAATGAATGACCTTGATGAAGGTCATATTGATATTGCACGAACAGATAAATATAATTGTTCAAAAGAAGGTTACATACAAAATTATAGCTTTGTATGTCAAATATTTTTGGAGAAAAGGCCAGTTTTAAGTTTTCATACAGACAGATGGACGGACAGACAGACAGACAGACAAGAGTAAAACAATATGCTCCTGTGTGTTTAGATTGCTGAAATGAGACATTTCTAGTTGCAATGTAAATGTGATGTGTGTTTTATACCGTAATTCAAAAGGTAAAATAACACAAATAAATTAATTATTACTTCGTTGGCAAATTATGGACAATTATGGGTAAACTGCATGTAGATCTAAAAGGAGACAAGAAAGAGATGGGGGACTCAGTAAACAGTGTTTTTTGACAGCATTTGGGGTTAAGGATAAATTCCTGTTGTAAGCCCTTTAAAGTTTAAGTTTTTTAAAAGTAGGTCAAACTCAAAGGTCGGGTAACTAGGTCAAAGGTTATGGTCCCAAATAAATGGGCGTGGTGGGAGTCCTCATCCGGAAGGTTTCAAACCAAGGCCAAAGAAGTTCAAGACTTAACCATCTGCATGCAAAGTCGCATAACTATCACCTTTCCACTTCTGTTTGTTTCTTGCCCCTCTCAATACCATGCTGAATGACACTGGACATGGATATGACATCCAAGGCAAGAAGATCAACCATCTTTTCTACATGGATGACCTAAAGACCTTTGCCAAGAACGATCACCAGCAAAAACAACTGCTCGAGACAGTAAAGGTCTTTAGTGATGACATATGTATGCAATTTGAACTGAACAAGTGTCTAAAAGCCACCTTCAAAAAAGGAAAACTAACATCAACATCTGACATACAGCTAGAAAGAGACAACATCAAGAAACTAGACCAAGACTCTAAATACAAATACCTTGTGTTAAAGAAGGTGACGGAATTCAACATGCAGCAATGAGGGAAAAGATCAGAAAAGAGTATTACAGAAGAGTTAAGGCTTGCCATCAAGAGTGAGCTAAAAGCTGCAGATAAGAATGAAGCCATAAACACCCTGGCAGTCCCAGTTGTCACATACAATTTCAATATCATAAACTGGCAAATGCAAGAAAATTTGGAAAACTTGACACAAAGACCAGACAGTTACTAACAACAGAAGGAATGCACCACCCAAAGGTTGACGTTGAAAGATTGTACCTACCACGAAAGATCGGTGGTAGGGGCCTCTCATAGATTGAGATGGCATAAACACGTATTTGGAGACAATACAAGACAATCTGCTACATCTGATCCGGGAACATGAACGTAACAAGAAACTTTACTCAATCTCAGAGCAAGCCAGAAAATTCATTCAAGAACTGAACATTGCACAAACGACAAGAAATGGAGAAGAATCCGTCACAGAGTATGCCAAAAGAACAAGACGGACAAAGGCAAATGCCCAAAAGGGGATGACACAAACATGGAAAGCCAAACCAATGCATGGGCAATACCCGTAAGGTTTGACAAACCTGATGTTGACCAAGATCAGACACATAAGTGGCTCTCTAGTGCAAGTCTCAATGCAGAAACAGAGGGAATGGTGATAGCAGCACAAGATCAGAGTTTGGCTACAAGAGCATATCACAACAAGATCATCAAAGATGGTACAGATTCAAAGTGTAGACTATGCAACCAATATGATGAAATTGTCTCGGGCTGTCCAACATTAGTGCCAACATAGTACATTCAAGACATGACAAGGCAGCAGGGTATATTCATTGGAAAATCTGCAAGCAATTTGGACTCCCAGCAAACAAAAAATTGTATGAACATCAACCAAAAACTGTCGTAGAGGGACATGTCAGTGAATAATGGTACAGATATCAAGGCTAACAGACCAGGCATCATCATCAAGAACAAAATGGACAAGACGTTCATCATGATTGACATGACGGTTCCTTCTGAAAGAAATGTCTCCGTCCAGGCACTTGAGAAACTATCAAAATACAAAGACCTTGAGATAGAAGTAGCCAGAATGTGGGGTATGGAGACGACAACTGTATAAGTCGTTGTAGGTGCACTTGGTCTCATTAAGAAGGGACTTGACAAAATATTCAAACAAATCCCTAGTGCACCAGTTATCGAGGAACTGCAGAAGATCATACTCCTCGGAAGCGCACATATCATCCTTAATTTTAAACGATGTCAATAAACTTTCAATATACATGTATTGCAGTTGCCCTTTTTGTTAATCCATGTGTTTTGATTCTACTTTGAATTCTAAAAGTATCAAACGAGATCATTTGAACCATCTAATCAGTTCTGTTCATCATCATAATCATTCAATCATTAGTTCAAATTGTGCAAAGTGTTAAAATATTTAACAATCATTTATAATAATGTATACAGTTTACTGTATCAGTGTTGTCCTAAACTTTAGGGACATTATTTTCTATTTGATGTTGGATTTAGGGTGTATTATTTTACGTTCAAAAGGGTTGTTGAGCCCTTATACTTAAGCAGATTTACAGTAAGATGCAAAATTACGGATGCTAAAAATGATTGAATCTTGCATGAAAATGAGTGAATATGCCAAACGAATGAACATTAACTGTTACTAGATAACATAACAAATGCTGATCTTAGAAGCAAGAGCAAATGCCAAGTTTGAAAGCAATAGTTATGGCAGAAACAAACTTATTTGTGGCAGATGTTTGAAAGATGCTCATTAAAGTTTGATGAAGAATTTCTAGGCAACAAAAAGGTAAAAATTGCTCGTCATTAAATGCTAGAGCAATAGATATCTGTCTTGAGGTTGGTACCATGGTCATAGAGGTATGTGCAAAGTTTTAGAGTAATGGCGTCAGTAAAATAGAGATATGACACTTTTACCAAACAAAAACCTAATTCACAAAAAGGGTCACAGTTTTAAGTAGTGTCATTAATATTCGCGAATATGCAAATAAGGTAATTTGCATAGAATTTATGGTAAATTATTGAGCAAGTCATTAACTATCATTTGATATCATTCTTACATCTGTAGGTCAATATTCAACCAAGACATGGCCAAAAACTTTTTGAAACGACTGAACAATTTTATAGGGTTAAGGGTTTAGATAAGGTTTATGACCCAAAGCCCCTACGGCCAAATTAAGTGCAAACATCGCTCAAAATGTTTGATATATTAATTTTCTTTAAGATTTAATATGTTTACGTAATTCCCCTGCACAAAAATGCCTCGTTTTGGAAAGTATTTACCAAATTTCCGCAGAAAATCGCAATTTTAGGGAAATTCATGAATATGCAAATGAGCTAATTTGCATAACATAACTAAAGTGAAAGAATAAGTCATAAGCTTTCATTTGATATCATTCTGACAACTGTGTGCAAATATTCAATGAAGATATGGCCGAATTCATTTTCAAAATTTACATAAGTAATTTGATGGGACTAAGGGTTTAGATAAGGGTTATGGCAAAAAGCCCCAACCGCCAGAGTGTAAACAAGGCTCAAAATGTTTCTAATAAAATGTTCTTTAAGAAAAATCATGTTTTCAAAATTCCCCCTGAAAAGAAATGCCTTGTTTTGGAAAGTATTTATCAAAATTTTCGCCAAAAAAGGGAATTTTTAAGGGAAATCATTAATATTCATGAATATGCAAATGAGATAATTTAAATAAGATAACTACAAACAAAAGAGCGAGTCATAAGCTTTCATTTGATACCATTTTGACACCTGTAGGTCAATATTCAATGGAAATATGACCAAATAAGTGTTATAAATTTGAATGCAAAAATGATAGGGTTAAGGGTTTAAGATAAGGGTTACAGCTAAAATCCCCGACGGCCAGAGTGCAAACAACGCTCAAAATGTTTCTAAGATAATGAACTTTATGAAAAACCATG
Organism: Fragum sueziense; assembly: GCA_963680895.1. Lineage (NCBI taxonomy): Eukaryota > Metazoa > Mollusca > Bivalvia > Cardiida > Cardiidae > Fragum > Fragum sueziense. The sequence continues at coordinate 57,910,876 of OY804592.1, forward strand.
TCTTCTTGCATTAGAAATAAATGATAATTATAGAAAAATACTTTTTCGAATATTTCGGCCAGTTCTTATACTTGATTACACATAAAGCATATTTTGAAGAGGAGTAATGACGTCATAATAATTACATAATTTTAAAAATCATGATTCATAAGTAGTGAAATACATGCTCATACATATGGATTCAAATAAATAGATTTAAACATTCATTTGATATTTTTTATTAATTTTTCCCTTTCCCTTACCCCAAACCAGATTGTCATTCACGTCGTGAAGGGTACCTATATAAAGGTAAGGGTAAAACATATTTAGCTACTCTTCAGGTCGGATATCATCACTGAAAAACATCCGTCAGATGTATATCTACCAATATATATAGGTGTCCTTTTGTCCTTTTTTCTGGTAATACTTACCCCATTTTCCTGGTCCTGGCCCAAGGACTAATACCTTAATGTCGTGTAAACCATAAAATCTAAAAATGTATAAAATTCTGACCAAATATAAGTTTTTGCAACATAATTTGCTAATTCATTGATATGTTAAGAAGGAAACAAAAAATCTGAGAAAATGTAACACTTTGCCCCGGGCACGGGGCAAAGTGTTACAGTGCCCGGGGCAAAGTGTTACAAAATCATTTTTTTCTTTCTACGATAATCACTTATTATCTTAATTTCATTGACACTTAAGTTAACGGCGGGGACTTAAATCTGAGGTAAAAAGAAAGTAAATAAAACTGATCAGTATTGCAGAAATAAGCGTACAATTTTCTTTTTTTACAATCTTGAAAAGAAAACACCTCATCCGAGGGTGACTCAGCCAGATTTCCTTTCTTTTGTCTAAAATTGTTCATAGAATAAAAATATGTCACGAAATACTGATGATTTAGTGTTTTATCATTACTCGCCACAGCATTACCCAAAATGTATTTTCTTTTGAAAGCAAAACACACAAAAAATAGAGTGTAACACTTTGCCCCGCATATGATGTAACACTTTGCCCCAACATATAGTCATGTTGAAAATATGGCAACAAGTGAAAACCGCGTGCAATTTTTGAAATAGCTCGCATATCAAATTAATAATAAGTGATGACTCTAAACTATGACCACAAAATTATAAAAATAATTTTGTCACGAGCATTAGATAAACCCATTTTTGAAAATATTGGAAAATTTACTTTTTGACCCCAAAAAGTAAATTTCGCGATTTTAGAGCTCCCCTAAAGACCATGCCAGCCACAAAAATCAGATAATGTAGAAAATCCGCTTAGTATTAATTACTTAGTGGAGTTATCGTGGCAGAAAACATGAATGAGCTGAAAAATGAAAAATCAAATTTGCCCCGTGTAACACTTTGCCCCGGTCTCCCCTATATAATATCTGCATGTAAATCGTTAGCCAAACATGTCTATGTCGAAAATTGTTTAAATGCCCCATAAAATTGTGTGTCTGAGTGTGAGTTCAGGACGGTATTATCATCACAAGAAACATTTTGAAAAAATAAAGCCAGGACTGTTGTAGAAAGATAGGTCTCTGCCAAAACTATAGATGTCTTGTTTGGGAAAGGGTTAGGTGAACAAGCAACTTTTGAATATCAGTTTTCTGATGTCATGTTTGAATCGTGTTTGCTGCCTTATTAGTAGCTAAAGAGATGCAAAAGACGAGACAGAAACACAAAAATATAAAATCAAATAGAAATAATACAGAGAAAATGAATACAACTGGTTGTATCAGTATTTGCTTCTTTTCTCTCATTGGTTTCTTCACGCAAACCTAGCGTAGAGAAAGCATCAGATGGTCTTATCTTATGTCTTGTTGTTTGGGAAAGGGTTAAACAGAAAGAAATGGCAAAAGTCAAGCTTACCTTTTCCTAAAGAAAAAGCCCAAATTACGGTAAACAAAGTGACCAATTATGGAACGAAATCTTTATGGTGCGAATCAACCTCCAAACAGTGACATATTACGTCAGAGGTACTAGTACGTAATTCTGATTCAGGGGAGATCACTGGGTGCGCTGCAGTTGTTCTTGTTGCAAAGGGAGGTAATTCTGCCAAAATATTTTAATTTTTTCGTCTATTGTTGTTTCATTTGACGTTTTTATAAATTCATCTGCTGGGATTCGTTGTAGAAACTGTTCGTATAAATTCAAATCTAATGTAGAAGCGTTTATACACACAAAAAAAAAGTTTTAAAAAAATCCTCGTAAATCCGAACATGCTCGATTATTTCCGTTGTTGCAGAAACAGCCGACATTAAACGAACCGTTTAGAGCTAATGATGGGTCGTAATCCTTAATACATAAAAGCAAAATTAATGGGTTGTACACAGTGGAGTCTATTTTTAGTTTCATGGTTGTCATTATCGCTGATCAAGCGTTAAACTGTCGCATGTGAACACAATGATGTATTCACATGCGACACTTTAACATTGATCACCTTTTTTCCACATTTCGTAAGCCGTTTCCCAATACAATAAAAAACCTGGATTTGGCGCTCAGTGTACTTGAACGTGGTTGTCGGAAAGATTCTAGAGAAATGGAGAAAGCTAGTTACTAGCGTTTCTCTCCTTCTCTTGGTGCTTATCCCTGTATGTTATTGAAATGTACCGATGTACATTAAATTAGTTTCATGTTGAATTGTCTGTATTCTTTTATTTTCAGGCTTGGGAAGAGTAAACAGTGATATTTTGACGGAAATATGAAGCTTTTTGTAGCCCTTGTTCTGTGCACGTCGTTTGTACGTATTTTTTGTATATACATAAAGCCTACGTAGCTACTATAACCTGGTGATTTTGTCTAAAAAGAAAGCTTATACAAATATTTTTCAAAGCATTATATAGAAAATAATGGTGTACGTGAGATTGATTCTAGTTTATTTACTATTCGATATCCAGCGTAAAATGTTCAAATATTTTTCATATTTTTAAGATTTCGAAATATCTAAAAATCTTATCTGCCAGCTGTTAGTAATATCAGAAAGAGGCAGTGGAGCCACATAAAAAAATTATAATGTTCTCCCTAGGTTGCGTTTATTTTTTCGTTGGCTTGTAGTCCATATTGTGTTTGTTCGTCCATACATTTAGGAACTGTAGAAGCCATTTTTGCTCAACAAACTTGAACATGTGTCCTGTGTGATCGTAGGAAAAAGTTCATGTGGTCACAATCTGGGGTATACTACTTTTGATAAGCTCGATCTAGATGTAGCCGAAAATAATCGCTTTACTGACATTCTTGGATACCTTTTTGTCTCAACTTGTATCTAGCACACAAAGTAAATCTGTATTTCTGTGCTAGATTTATTTCATTAACACATTTTATCTTTAACCCTTTCCCAAAAGATAAAATTTTAGGGGGGTGCACTTCAAAAACTGCCACAAATGACAAGATAGATTAAAGATAGCATTTGTGTGGTTATCAGCAGTTTCTTATTTTGTGTCGATGTTTTCCCAAGCCTTTTCTATTAGAGACGTCAAAACCAGGTCCTGTTTGAGAAACGGTTAAGTACATCCACTTCGTCGTCTGTGGCAGCTTTAAAAGGGGACTATCGTAATATTTTGTAGTTTGGGAAAGGTTTGATAGGAGACAGTAGGTCGAGAAACATTGTCGTAAAATCCTTTTTACAGGTTTTAGTAGATCTAATAGCTGCAGGCGATGACTCGGGATCAGGTGATGGTGGTGTTGGTAGAGTAACTACACTAGCACCACATGGCAAGGAAGTAAATCCACCAAGCATAGATTACAGTAAGTAATATAAGATAATCTTTCTCCACATGTTATTCTCCATACAGGGATAATACCTTTCACAAAATCTGGCCACTGTTGCTTGGTCACATTCACCTGCTGCTGATAGTATATCTCCCATGTAGCAGAAGGATGCTACCACCTCCAGGGAACTGATTGATCAATTTCCGTCTGCTTTTTATTCGAAATAGAACATGTTCTTAACCGCCTGCTTTAGAAGATAATTATGCGAGTAGAGAGCCCATTATCTGGGGTTTACACTGCATGTTTTAGTAAATGTGATAAAGCATTAGGCTAAAGCAGACCGTGCACACAGAAAATCTATCTTTTGATGACAAACAAAAACACAACAATAAAACGCAATCTTACAATGAATATATTTTACGCTGTGGAAAAAAAAAAGGAATTTGACAATATCATGTGTCTCTCAAGCAACCTCATGACAGCATTGTGTGTGTTATTTATGTTATTTATGTTTATTATACCTCGCGTGACTTTATCATTCAATAATTACAAACCTAACATTTCGTACTATTCACCGCTCAGATAATATTAACCGGTTAATAATTTCTATTATTATACCTCACGTGACCTTATCATTCAATAATTACAAACCTAATATTTCGTAATATTCACCGCTCAGATAATATTAACCGGTTAATATTTTTTCATATTACCCGCTGAGCGTACTATAAATAGAAATTTTGGGTTTTTATGACGTCACTGTGACGTCACAATGTTTCAAACCCAATATTTGCTGAATCATAGTTAGTTTAACATAAATATGCTTAAATGACGTGGCTTAATAAATAAGCTAATTTACTGAAACTAGATTTTTTATTCTGTCTTAAAGTTCTACTTTATGTTTTTTTCCAAATGCAAAATCAGTTTACCTCTACTTAGCCTGATCTCTTTCTCATCTAGATCAAGATCATGGAATTAACCAGGCAAAAGTGATGGCAGGCCTGCCTTTGCGTGCATGTCACAAATACGAATGGATAAGGCATTCAGTTGATTTTAACATTTTTTGATTAACGGTGAAGGACTTATAAAGTTAGATAAATTATAGATTAAAAGTTTTTATGTTGTTTCTTTTTCGGTATAATAAAATGAATATCGCATGCCTCTCGGGACAATAGTACATATCGTCCACCCTCGAACCAGTAATATTGACCTCGGCTGAAGCCTCGGTCAATATTACCGGTCTCGGGTAGACAATATGTACTATTGCCCTGAGAGGCATGTGATATTTATATAATATTACCCGCTGAGCGTACTATAAATAGAAATTCTGGTTTTTTATGACGTAACCGTGACGTCACAATGTTTCAAAACACGATATTTGCTGAATCATAGCTAGTTTAACATAAATACGCTAAAATGACGTGGCTTGTTACGCAAAAAGGGACCATCAGGAAAATGTTAAAAAGTATGGATCCTTGTCACTCTGTGCGAACTGCACATGCTGATCAGAATCGACACTTTTCATTCTAAGCTAATTTACTGAGACTAGATTTTTTATTCTATCTTAGCCTACTTTATGTTTTTTTCCAAGTGCAAAATCAGTTTAACTGGATGTTTAGCCTGATCTCTTTCTCATCTAGATCGTGGAATTAACCAGGCAAAAGTGACGGCAGGCCTGCCTTTGCCATCTTCGCTAGCCAAGGTTGAACCCACCTACGTTTGTGTTCACCCTTGGCGGATTTAGTCCGATTTTCTTGAAATCGCGAAGCGCCTCCTAGTTGTTCTGCTGGTTGTTTACGTCCATTATTGATGACGTCATTAACGCGCGTTGTCTTTCGCGTCATACGTCAAGCGGATTATGTAAAAGTTAGCCGCTTTTTTGGTCGAGTTGTCGAAAGTATAATAATTCGTCGATTAAAGTAAGGGAATTCCTGTATATTGCAGTGAAATGTTTAGGAAAAATCGCCCATCTTCGCGTTTTTGAGTTGCAAATGCAATGCTTTCTCCCGCCCGTTGTCATGATTGGTTACTAATAACAAATCTATCAGTCGACAAACTGATTGGTTCCAGCGAGACCTCGATGGAACCAATGAAAAAGCTTTCCAGAAGACCAAGAAAATCGGACTAAATACGCCAAGGGTGAATACAGAAACGACGCTACGTCGTAGATGTCACCCTTGGCTTGCGAAGATGTGCCTTTGCGTGCTTGTCACAAATATAAATGGAACAGACATTCGGTTGATTTTAACATTTTTGATTAACGGTGAAGGACTAATAAAGTTAGATAAATTGTAGATTAAAAGTTTTGATGTTGTTTCTTTTTCGGTATAATAAAATGAATATCGCATGCCTCTCAGGGCAATAGTACATAACGTCTACCCTCGAACCAGTAATATTGACCTCGGCTGAAGCCTCGGCCAATATACCGGTCTCGGGTAGACAATATGTAGGGGAGACCGGGGCAAGATGATACACTTTTTCGAATTCTTCAAAATTCTCTTTACATGGCTTGCTTTACTGTTCAATATAGGACTAAAAAGAAAATTTGGTTTCTTGACTATCATTTAGACCGAAATCCGCACTCATGAAATGTTTGCAACATATGGAATTTTGCGTTTGAAACAGACTGGTAAGATGTATCATCTTGCCCCGTGCTCGGGGCAATATGATACAGATGGTGGGGCAAGATGATACAGCGTCGTTTTTCGATTAATATAATACATTAATTATGAGAAAAATACTACGAGGTTGTTCAGAATTTATAAAGGGTCATATTTCATGTCAAAACAATAAAGAAACTAATCTATTTTAACAAAGATGTGGGAATAAAAAAGTAACCATGCCGTATGGCGCCCTGAAACGGTTTAAATTTTTATTTTCGTGTCTTCATAAAGACATGGGTTAAAATATTTAAAATTCAATATAATCAAGTCAACAAATACTAGAAAAGATGCAAAATGGATTACATTTTCATTAAAACGGTCTCTTTCTTTCTGGATCAACTTACATTTGCAAGGATATAAAATGGTTTCATCATAAAATATCTATCTATGGATAGGAGAAAATGTTTAAAAAAATAATTGAAATGAAAAAATAATAAAACAAAAGAGCGCACGTATTATGAATTCCACTATTTAAGTAAATTGATAGAATATAGCCTAGTAGATCTTTACTCTCTTGAAAAGATTAATTGATTAATTCCTTTTAATATTATACATATAAAGCCACTCTTAAAGAAATCTAAATTTGAATGATCCTCGAAAACAAAAATTTGACAAATGTGATGTGTACATCAGAATTACCAGCAGAACCACTCTTAAACAAATATATGACCTTCATAAGTTCTAGGGGACTGTATTTATGGGTTGAATACATCTTTTGCAAAACATGGCAGTCACCAGGACAAGATGGCAGTCTGTATCATCTTGCCCCGACTATGCTGTATCATCTTGCCCCGTCACACCTCGTTACCCTTCAACTCGTATCATTAGAAAACAAACAATATTTAGATGAAAATAAGAATGGCAAATAAATATTGAAATGACATGTTCTAACCTTAAAAAGATTTCAAAAAAATATTCTCGTATTCTTACGTTACAGAAGGAATTGAGTAAAAATGAAATAAATTACTAAAATACCCCGAAAAACGATATTTCTGTATTATTTCTGTATGTGTTGTTGTACTCCTGAGATATTTTTGCCAAATATAGATGATAAAAAAACGCTGCCTTATAGAATATAGATGGAGTCATACGTAGAGTCATATTGCCTAAAATTGCTCTGTATCATCTTGCCCCGTGTATCATCTTGCCCCGGTCTCCCCTACTATTGCCCTGAGAGGCATGTGGTATTTATATAAAATTACATAATATCTTATATCCAGGCCGGTGGCCAATGTACTAAATAAAGATATTTGAATTAGTTGGAGGTCATCTTCGAAAGCGGCATGAAAACAGATGTTGATAAATATTAGATACTGATTTGTGTATGATATATTAAACAGAAAATATCGAGACAAAAGAAGAAAATGCTGGATATCAGCATTTTCTTCTATTGCCTCGATGTGTTCAAATGGCTTTTATTTTAGGAACGAACTCAGATCTTGTTTGAGAAAAGGTTAAATGCAACATCGATACAAGTCTCAGAAAAAATGGAACCTGCTGTCCGTACGTTTAAAACATCTGCAAATGGAAGCAGACTATGTTCAGTAGACAAAACGTTCGCTAACGTTAGCAACTGTCGCAACTTCTTTGAAACATATTTCACAGAACTGACCGAGTATTTCGAATGAAACGGCGAACGTTAGCTGACGTTTTGTCTTACTGAACGCAGGGCAGGTCTGTCATTGAGCCACTATTTTGTTATGAATTTGACCTATCAAAACAACTGAAATTATTATCGTTTTATAGTGAATTTATCATACTTCATTTACCACGGTGGGGATTGTGCATCATGGGATTGATAACAACTACGGTTAAATTAGCCCCGGTAGTTAAGAAATTGTGCTTAAGCTTTTTTTTCTATTTCTGCTGCAATTTTCAATCGTTTTGTTGCATTAACCGCCCCTCTGAGCCTTTTCCTAAGATGTATGACTTATTTGTAGGATCCTTTTACATGTACCTTTTCCAAAAATAGATCCCAACCGAGCAGAAAAACGACAAAACATTCAGATTGTTTTTCTGGTGGGCTGGGATCGATTTTTGGGAAAAGTACAACTTTTACATCCGAAGAAAGAGCTATAGTATCGTTTGTGTAAATGCAAAACCGCGTATGTCATTTTTTGTGATTTTCAAAGGAAAACCTCGTTTGTCCATTTTAGAAAATTCTTGCAATCTAGCAGGTTTTGGGAATTTTTCACTTCTTAGTATTAATGACACATTATGATTATGTGAACAATATTTCAGTATTTCAAGTTAAATCTTTCAGTTTCGGAAAAGTTATTAAATCTTTGGTTAGTATAGTATATATTTTCGTAGGATTCGTTGTCGTCTTTATATTTCCCAGTAAAATACACCAAAGTATGGCGAGTAGGCCTTATTACACGTACGATTTGGGTTGATCAACTTGCATAATATTAAGAGGTCGTCTCAAACTGATCAGGCTGGTATATTGCTGGGGGAACAGATGTGTTTTTTTTATATAAATTGCTAGTACTTTTTCTCACTTCGTAAAACATTGTTAGCTGATTTAATTTCAACCAGATCAAAAGCCTACATTCTGGCAAATCATTCCGGCGCCGAACATGATATCTGCATCACCAATAGACAAGTTTCCACCAAGACACACACAACAGCCTCCGAAAGTCGTCCTTAGAGGCAAACGGCGAAATTTTAAACGGGAACGGTTGACTGTAAATCCAATAAAATAGGCTATTAACGAATTCATTTAATTTTATAGTTTTTGTTCCACTTAAAACTTCGTTTTATCGCTACATATATGGCATGCACGCGCGCTTTATCGCTGTATATATTGAATGCACGCGCGTCGTCATTGTTTTCTCCGCATTTTTGGGAGCCTCGTTTTGATTATGTCGATTTATTATTATTTTTAGTAACAATTCTGTTATACCATGTTAATTTCCCATAAACCCATTGGTTGCCTTCGGAAGGAAATTTCGACACTTAAGTTATGTCGCTGTGTCGGACTTTTCTTTTGTTTTTGAATGGGACAGCGCTCTGTTGTAAATAGCGACATCCAAACATCACCGAGCGAATTTTTATCAGAGAAGACTCTGATTACCGGAAGTGTTCTGCAGGTACGGACTAAAACATAAATGAAAGGAGTCTATTAGTCTTGTGTGTTCTGGTTTTTTATGGTGGGACAAACAGGAGTGACCGCCGTTTACATAGTAAATAGCGCACCGCAGAGACAAGACCGGGATTCGCCATTATCTTCCTCTATATAAATACTGCACTCAGTGTCGCTCACGTTTGTCCCACTATACTGGTTGCTCAACGGCGGTATTCATGTAATAAATAAAGCGTTCATTCATCCCTTTCCAATACACAGACGATTCCAGAAACAGTAAATAGACTGCTGCCATTTTGTACGCCATGTGATCTGTCCGCCATTAAGGTGCTGAAGTTATATAGCGTGCTAGATAAAGTTACATACGCCATAATATTAAAATTCATCGTAGATCTAACAATGTGAAAAATCAAAGAATAAGATTCTATATAATTATTTTATTTTATTTGTGTGGATGACGGTGCAGATTTAGCATCGTTAATCCTTTCCCAAACAAACGAAAACTAGAATATAAAAGATATTTTTAATTCAAATATACTGACGTCAATTAAAAACGCTCCAATGAAATCTGTCGTTATTTTCCTTATGCCTATTACAATGTTGTTGAAATTTATACTGTATATCATCATTTTGAACGACAATTGCGGCAAATGAAAAGATATGCGTTTCTATCCATTAACATGTCCATTTCCGGTGACTGGTCACGTTTTCTACGTGCGCTTCGTGTATGTAAATTACGTGATGAAATTTGTCACATTTTACACAGTAACATGTGTTAGTGGATAGGCAACCACGAATTCAAAGATTTTCTTATGAAACATCCGAATTGAGGGATTCCAAGACTGAATTCTAAAAAGAGGATCTCGTAATAAAGCCATTTTTGAATGCGAAAAATGCACAAACAAGTCGGGAGACCGTTTAACATATTGTGTATCTTGATTCGGTGTCTTGATCAACGCGTTAGAATTCTGCGCACGTTTAATGATCGGCCACGCTCAACTAGACCTCACGTAACGCCTGTAAACCAAGATAATTCTCCACGTTAATGTCATGTACGTTTCAGGTTTGTGACGTTTTGATCGACGTTCTGTTGAATAGTCGGTAAATGTGGGGGCCAAATTAGTGTTTTTCTGGCAACTGTTGTTGCTGCAAATTACGTTTGAAATAGACACACTGCTCGGAAAATATAGCTCGTAGATTAGCAATTTTCGAAAACGGGATAAATCAAGAACAAGTCGCCTGACGTTTTGACGCTTTGCACTGCACGATTAGGCATCTTGGTCGACCAGTAAGCGTTACAGAAACATTTGCCAATCGGCCAAAGTCAGATAGACCTCATGTAACGCATGCAATACAAGAAGCTTTCTTACGTTAACGTCATATGCGTTTCAGGCTTGAGACGTTTAAATCGACGTCGGGACTAGTATTCACTAACTATGGTCACCAAAAAAGGCAGTTTACGGTATCTTTTGTCTTCGCAAGTAAAGTTTAAACCACGTGCTACTGCTTTTTAAATGGAAATTCTGATACCGCTCTATTTAAATGTGCCGTTTTTTGTAAACTGTAACAATTTGATGATTTCTTTATCATCATTTTTCAACAACAGATATTCAAATTTACAGATGGAAATCAGTATTTTTTATATCAAATAAGATTTAATGAAAAATCGGACATTTATCAGTGCTGAGGCGTTTCTATTTGACGTCAGTATATTTAGAGAAAAAGACAGAACTACATCTAGACTAGATTTATTAAGGCCCGGTCACATGCGATAATTCCAAGGCCGTTCCACGGCCATACCACGGCTAAAAAATCTCAAAATATTTCGGACGTGGTTGGACGCGGTAACTTTGGGTCAATTTCGTTTTAGCCGTGATATGGGCGCGAAATGGACGTGGTATGGCTATTCCACTGCCGAAGCACTGCCGTATCACGGCCTACAACTTCCAACCGCGTCTAGTGTTGAAACGCGCGACAAGATACCGCGTCCAAATCGCGTCTGAATCACTGCCATAGCACGGCTATAGCACTGCCATTCCACTGCCTAATCGCGGCTAAACCGTCCGTAACGCATATAATGCTATTTTCCCACTGCAGATCAGATCAAAATGAACAGACCATATCAAGCGATCTTGAACAGATCGAGTTCGGTCGGCATGGGTGATGGAGAGTAGTTAGGGTGATCAAGCTTTATCTACATCGCTCGAACTTCCAACTCGAGTATTTTGACATGTCAAAAATTCTCGTGTGCGATCGAGCAGGAGATTGATCTGGAAACGAATGTGTATTGATCGCTAGAAGATCGATCTAATCGAGAGTCAGTCGTGTCTGAAGGTCAAGTGTGATCGGATTGATATCTTTTACCCGACCTGTACCCAACCTGCATTCGGTCACCCCGTATAGTACTCGATTCACCCTATCAAAACGACTGTAGGGGATATGTTTTGATTGTCTAAAGATCTAGAAGAAGTCATTTTTCCTAGGTTCCCACTGCCAACCAGATCAACTAGATCAAGCCCAATCAAGCGATCGAGTTTAGATTGATAGCGATCGGCATAGGTAATCGGAAATGGTCTGGTAATCGAGTTTGACCTGAATCGCTACGGCTTCTTTCTCGATTTTTTATTGTTAAAATATTGGTGTGCGATCGAATATAAAACCGATCGGGAAGCGGCTGTGTATTGATTGGCTAGAATGTATTGATTGGGTAGAAAATCGACCAGCTCGGAAAATGATAGTGTCTGGGAATAGATTGTGGTCGGGTTAACATCTTTCGCTCGACCAGCACCCAACCTACACTCGATAACCTCGACTTGTACTCGAGTGAATGCAGACACTTTTTCGATTAACTCGTCCTCTGCTTCATCTGCCAATCCGATCAAATCGACTATTGAAGTCTGGTTGATCGGCTAGAAATCGAGAAAAAGTTGTTTTGTGGCAATTTGTCGAGGAATTCAGGCGATCGAGTTGATTTGATCGACAGTGGTAACCAATAATTAGTTGGGTTTTGACAGGAGAACTTAATTCTAGAAACACTGCCGATCAGAACAACTAAGTTTCCCGTTAAAACCATACCAAATTATTTTTTCTCGATCTCTAGTGGATCAACCCCGACCTCTGAAGTCGATTTTATCGATTGGCCAGATGACGCGGAGGGAGTTAAGTATCAAACAAGTACAATATATCAACTCCATCACACTCAATCTCCAGACATGATTGATTCTTGATCAGATATATCTATATATCTACCCGATCCAAAAATCACTTCCCGATCAATTTTCTACGTGATCGCCAACGAATATTTTGAAATGCGTAAAAAGAATATGACACCTGAGCGATGCAGATCCAGACACGATTGATTCTTGATCAGGTATATCTTCTACCCGATTACAAAATCGCTCCCCTATCAATTTTCTACGTGATCTCTAACGAATAGTTTGAAATGCAAACAATCGAGTGAGAAGCCTGACCGGTGTAGATCGCGCTCGATAACCCCGACCAATTCTTATAACCAATGTCGACCAAACTCGATATGTAATCGATCGAGTTGATCTGATTGCTAGTAGGGAACTAGCACCAAGGCAGTCGAACACGGCTAGTCTTTACAGTTTACAGAAAATCTAGATATCGAACCAAAACTTATCATACTAGAACAGAAAAGTTGTCAAGCAAGCTAGCAAAAAGATGTAAGGATCTTAAAAAAAGATACCAAGTCAGTACAGGGAGGGGCCCATTTTCCTGTTACTGTTGCTCCCAGTTAAGACATTGCCCGCAAAGAGATTCAAGAGAAGCTTATTCATTTCAATACATCTTATCTTCCGCGTCTTACCGCGTCCATAGCACTGCTGGAGCACTGCTTATCGCGTCCATTCCGCGGCCATTCCGCGTCCGTTCCACTGCCTCATCGCGTCTGTCAGCCGTGGTTTGGCCGCGATAACATTTTTGTGCAGTTCAAAAAATTTTACCACGTCCAAAATAATTACGATTTCATTCCGCGTCCTACCACGTCCATACCACTCCCATAGCACGGCCGTATCACTGCCGCATCGCGTCCAACAGCGTCCATTCCACGGGTGGTTTATTTTAGCCGTGATACGGCCGCGGAACGGCCGTGGAATCGTATGTGACCGGGCCTTTAGATATATATCAGGATCTAACCTATTTACCCATGTTTCCGAAATGATCTATTCCAACAGCATTTATTTCAGATTTCGAAGATCTCTATGAAACGGCGACGTAAAGAGTATCTACGGAAAATGAACCCTATAACACGATTTTTGAACCAGATGAGATGATCTAGATTACTTCCAAAATTTCAAATATTAAGTGTTTACAAATTCAATAGGAACAAATAGATCTAGATCTACTTAGATCTAATTATTTTTTTTTCAAACGAAAACAAAATTTTGACGATAATTCTGAAGTAGAAAATGTTGGCCACATCATTTTCATCTTTTCCTTCAAAAAGAATATTATGTCATCATATTGCAGGCATAGCCTGCAACTAGTTAGATCTATTCCTGGGGTGGGTCAGTGAATTAAAGTGACATTTCAGAATTTTTTGTCATAAATTTTACTTTTATTTTTATCTGAAAGAGCACATTTCCTTATAAAAATTCTGAAAATTTCAAGCCAAAATATTGCGCCGTTTACGAGAAATTTATATTTTGTGTTAAAATTGAACAAATTGTTGTGGACAACAGTTCGGATTTATATGCAATTTATCGATTATGTCTCAACTTTAAATGCGTGTTTCCCGCTTATTGGTAACAACTTCAAACAAGAGGGCCATTGGCCCTGAAGCGCTCACCTGAGACTAGAGTGCACACAAGGTTTTCCTAAGATTTGACCCCGTGACCTAGTTTTTGACTCCAAATGACCCAATTTTAATCTTGTCAGAGAAATCATAAAAACACACTTCCTGAGCAAAAATGAGTACATTTGGACAAAAAATATGGCCTCTAGACTGCACACAAGGTTTTTCTAAGATTTGACCCCGTGACCTAGTTTTTGACCCCAGATGACCCAATTTCGAACTTGTCCGAGAAATCATCAAAACACACTTCCTGAGCAAAAATGAGTACATTTGGACAAATAATGCGGCCTCTAGAGTGCACACAAGGTTTTTCTAAAATTTGACCAAGTGACGTAGTTTTTGACCCCAGATGACCCAATTTCACACTTGTCCGAGATTTCATCAAGTCACCATTTGAGACCAATTTTCAGGTTGATTGGGCAAAAAATGTGGCCTCTAGAGTGCACACATGGTTTTTCTAAAATTTCACCCCGTGACCTAGTTTTTGACCCTAGATGACCCAATTTCAAACTTATCGTAGATTTCATCAAGACAATCATTCTGACAAATTTTCAGGTTGATTGGGCAAAAAATGTGGCCTCTAGAGTGCACACAAGGTTTTTCTAAGATTTGACCCTGTGACCTAGTTTTTAACCCAAGATGACCCAATTTCTAAATTGTCCGAGATTTTATCAAGACAATCATTCTGAGCAATTTTCAGGTTGATTGGGCAAAAAATGTGGCCTCTAGAGTGCACACAAGGTTTTTCTAAGATTTGACCCCGTGACCTAGTTTTTGACCCCAGATGACCCAATTTCGAAGTTGTTCGAGATTTCATCAAGACAATCATTCTGAGCAAATTTCAGGTTGATTAGGCAAAAATGTGGCCTCTAGAGTGCACACAAGGTTTTTCTAAGATTTTACCCCGTGACCTAGTTTTTGACCCCAGATGACCCAATTTCGAACTTGTCCGAGATTTCATCAAGACAATCATTCTGAGCAAATTTCAGGTTGATTGGGCAAAAAATGTGGCCTCTAGAGTGCACACAAGGTTTTTCTAAGATTTGACCCCGTGACCTAGTTTTTGACCCCAGATGACCCAATTTCGAAGTTGTCCGAGATTTATCAAGACAATCATTCTGAGCAAATTTCAGGTTGATTGGGCAAAAAATGGGGTCTCTAGAGTGCACACAAGCCAAAGGTTCACGCACGACGGACGACGGACGACGGACACAGCGGTATCACAATACCTCACCATGAGCACTATCGTGCTCAGGTGAGCTAAAAACTAATAGTATTTATACTCATTAGAATAACCAATCTTGGCATCAAGACATACTTTAAAAAATTGAAATTGGAATGAAATGTCCCTTTAAGCTTCCCAACAGAATCAAAATGAAGAGTCCCAATATGAACAGCCTCGGAGAACATTGTGACAAAAGAAGATAAATTGCTGATGCTGTCTTAATCACCATTTGTCTAAATATTTTTGTGCCACCGATAGAAATTGCTCAAACTTTACGTTTGCCAATCATTTCTAAGGTTTTGTTACATGGGAAAGCAATGTCTGATCGAGATTATCCCTCAATTAGTATATCACATGTTTTGGCTGCAGCAATTGGCTATTTACCGTTGAAATGTACATGAATACATGATGTAAACAAGAAAAAATCACATAGGGTCGACCCACGACGACAATGATCCTGTGAAAACCCTGCCGACTTTGAAGCCCACAGAATTAGAACAGGCAGATAAATGGTCTTAGGGGAGCATGACATTCCCGGTTTTTCGATTTTAAGCACCAGAAGAAAATAAATGAACAACAAAGTTGAACACTCACCTGTTTTTGTCAAAAAATCACGACCCCAGAGACAGAGCCACACATGGCCGGAAGCCCCCCAGAGGATTTAAGCGGCAGAGCCAATGGCTCTGTCTCTGTAGTTTCCGTACCGTGATACTGCCAGATAGTGTTTACGAAATGATGTGATATTGGGTTTTAAATCCGTCGTAATCTAAGCCAATATAGATCAGACAGAGCTGACATTTGGCACAGAGGAAAATTAAAGGCCATATTTCATTTATGTACAGTTATTTCTACAGCAAATTATCCAGAAAATAAGTAAGTAACAGTAAATGTGTATTTTTAAGGGAAATAGATACATGTATACATTTACCCCGTGAGCGATTTTTTTTCTGAAATCGAGCATTTTTTTTATTTGAACAATCCATGATTTCTCTTGGTTTTCCACGGTTGGATTAATATTCATTTTGGCTTAATTATGCCACAAATATCCAAGAAAAGCCCGGAATTAATGTATATAATTGTCAACAGCTTCGCATTCGAGTACTGAGAAGTTGATAATCTTCAGCACTATAATGGCGGCGGCAAAAGAGGTAATTATATCTTCGATTGCAATAAATATTTTAGTCTTGTCAAGTTTTGACTTATTAAAAGTAGTCCGATGTGTATTGTTCAGAAATGCGGAAGAAAATGCGCTTTTGTTTACACTAATTTAAGTTAGGATGCTTCGCCTGGGAGCCAAACTTAATGACATTGACGGTGTAACGTAGTAAAGTGACCCCCATAGAATACTGACCCCCGGTCACTTTACTATATAGAATACTGACCCCTTTCTATAAAATACTGACCCCCATGTAAAATAACGACCCCCCTGATTTTTTCTATAAAATACTGACCCCCACCTAGTTTATTGCTAATTTAACATACACTACATGTATACATATCGTTTCAAATCACATCCGTGTTTATTATGCTTCTTGAAAAAAGTTTCGGGGAGCATTTAGTCGCCATGTTATCCGTTCGTTCGTACTTCCGTCCGTCTGTCTGTCCGTCCGTTTATATACAGTCAGATGTCAGCAACCTTAAGGCCAAATTCAATGACACTTCACATGTGTAATCCCTGAATACATTTTGAGTCTGTGTTCTCGGTTTTTTTTTTTTTTTTTTTTTGTCAAATTGATGCTGCGTCACAGAAAAAGGGGCCTTAATGTAGAAATTAGTGTTTCTCTAATTTCTCTTCATTCAATGAACATAATTTAATGAAATTTTATTCTTCAGTGATGAATGAGATGTTCTGTAGCTTATATAATTAATAATTCATGTACAAAAATTATGTCATGTGAAAAGGGGACTAAATGTATAATAACATTGCGTCTAGATCTTTAAGTCTGCCCGAAGCAAAATCTCCACAACTCTTGCACCAAATTGGGCGAAACTTCAATATGAACTTCGTGAAATTCTGTCAAGAATCTTTTCTCTCTATTTCTCAATTTGATGCTGTGTTATAGGAAAAGGGGCCTAAGTGTAGAAGTTTTTCTCATACATGTATTTCTTTTAATCTAGATAGAATTTAATGAAATTATATATTCGATTAATTATTTTGTTCATATCTTACATCTTTATTTTCCAATTGCGACAGCTGCTTGACGCCTTTTTATTCTGACTTATTTCTCTAAATTAAGTTTTATGGACTTCCCATTATGTCCCCTTTTGGGTGACGGGTAACTTATATCTTCCCATGACAAACACATGGTTCTACACTGAAATGTGACATCATCGTGATGAAGCGTTGAAGCGTTTATTTGATTGGTCAGAAAAAGGGTCACAGAAGATGATCCCTGCTGGTGCCTGTCAGATTTACTGTCAAGTCAACAGAGGATTTTAATTAGATTGAGAAGCCTAGATAACTATCTCGCTATTTAAAGTGACTAAATGTCAACACAAGATTTCATTCTTATATGCAACCGCCAGGTAGGAAAGTGCGTATGGCAGACACACATACATAACTCTGGTAGGCTTCGAACTCACAACGCTGAGGGACAAGTGATTTCGGTCAGAAACCTTTTAAAACCATTTACCCTTTCCACACAAATATACATCGGAAGTAGTTCTATCCATGAACATACTGTAAGCCTACTGTGCATACGATTAAAAACCAATACTGCTGCTCCGAGACCGGATAGCTTAGTTGGTAACGTCGGGGTCTGTCAATCAAGGGGTCGTGAGTTTGAACCTGGCTCGGCATGTATCCATTCTGACATTTGACAAAAGTCATTTGTCTCTCACCAATGGGTGTTAATCATCTATATGAGAGAGCAGGAGGGTCTGTTTGTATTTTTTGGTAGTACGGGTGCGAGAAATATCAGGAATCCATAGTAGGTGCTCCAGCCGCCGCAATATGACAATAACAGTTGAAACAGCTTTAGATAAACGCCAATAAATCAAATCAATTCAGATGCGATGGAAGCATCTAAACAGCCAGTTTGAATCGGGTTCCCCCAATATCGAATAAAAAGTTGCGGTCAAAACACTTTGTATGTACGGACAGACGCATGCACGGACGAGTTCCATTGCACCTCTGATGCCTATCGATGAAGATAATTATGTTGTACGTCTACCATAGTTGGGTTTATATTAGAGGAAGACTTTTGGTGTGTATGTGGAGAAGGGGGTCGGTATTTTATGGGGGGTCACAATTCTACGTGAGGAGTCACTTTTCTACGTGTGGGTAGGTCATAATACTATGACCCCCCGGTCATAATATTATGACTGGGGGTCAGTATTCTATATAAAACAGTGACCGGGGGGTCAATATTCTATGGGGGTCACTTTACTACGTTACACCGGAACTGCTGTTCCTGTCAAATACGTCACATAATCAACATGTCATTTTATTATTCTTAAAAGTTGTGTTATGTTGTTTTTTAACTGTAGAATGTTGAATTTTAAGCGATTAATGTATTTTTTCAAGCAGGCGTGAATAAATAAATGTATAATCAAACTTTTTATGAACCGCTTCACGGATTCATACACTGTGATTGGAATACAATAGTTATTCCTGAAATGTAAAACAGCAACATGTAACTCTTCTCTCAATCATGAATTAACCCAAAATTTTAGGCAGTCTCAATTTTGAAAAATACCTGTTGTAGAAGATGACACAATGTATGTTGATAATGATATGATTACTGTATAACATGGCACAAAGATTGTAAGGTGAAATGAGAAAATAAAAGTAACCAGTATTTTTCTTTTGCCTCAATGTTTTCTAAACTTTATTACATCAGGGACGTCAAAACGAGACCCCTGTTTCTCGAAAATACTTTCAAAAATAAGTTCTCATGCTCAAATCTTAGCACCGTACTCAAATCCCACGAAATCCACGTGCACTTCAATCGAATACCCTTCAACGCTCGACGAGAGTATTCCATTGTAGTTGAGCATGTACTAATGAGTATGTACTGAAGTTTTTCGAGAAACCAGGGCCAGGCCACGGTTTCTCGAAAAAACTTAAGTGCGTTCTCAGACTCAAATCTGAGCACCGTACTCAAATCACACGAAATCCACGTGCACTTCAATCGAATGCCCTTCAACGTTAGAGAGTATTCCTTTGAAGTTGAGCATGTACTCATGAGTATGTACTTAAGTTTTTTCGAGAAACTAGGGCCTGGCCCCGGTTTCTCGAAAAAAATTGAGTACGTGCTCAGACTTGAGTACTCAAATCACACGAACTCCATGGAGAGTATTCAATTGAAGTTGAGCATACACTTAGTCTCATGAGTATGTACTTAAGTGTTTTCGAGAAACCAGGGCCAGGTCTCGCATGGGAAAGGTTATGTGGTAACTGTGTTAAAAGGCGTGCTAGTAAACATACAAAAACGAGTTTTCCTCAATGCAAAAAAAATATATATTTATATATCAACTTTGGTATCTCTGCAACCAAGACAAAACTTCGCATTGAAAATTCTACCTTGCTGGATAGCTATTTTGAATTCAGCACATGAGCAGAGCAGCAACTGTTTCTCTCTCATTCTGTAGTTCTTTTTATCCAATGTGCAAGTGATGCTGTACATGTTTTATTCTTTACATGTAGTATGCGCAGAAGATGGGACGGTGACTATCCTGAATACGAGCCTTGCAAGCTACAAAACATTTGCCGTCGGTGAATATTCCATTGATTCCAGTCAAATAAACTTTAGAGATTCCAAAGGATGTCATCACCAAGACCTAGCGAAAATTTCGGGCAACATTACTATTACAGGATGTAACTCGGTACGTAGATCAACAATTGACTGCATTTTACAATCAACGCGCTGGTAGCACTGTAAATTTGGCGTCAATGAACAGAACTGTGGATGTTGTCGTTTAATTTGGGCTCATTGGATAAGTATTTTTCAAAGAAATTGTTCGATATGGCTTCAACATAATACAAAGACTGAAATATGACACACGAAAATGGTCTAAAGACACGATATCGTTTTACATACAATATATGTAAAAATAGGGGTAAATCGCTTAAATACCGGTTTATCGTCATGTTCTTAGCGGTATACGGATAAAATATAGGTATACCAACAAAATAAGGGTAAACCACCATCTCAATTGAAGCTATACCAATGCGAATCACCACTTGAAGTATTTCTTGTAAAGGGACTGCTTTTTGACTGGCTTTAGATGTAGCAGCATCTCGCACACTGTGAGCTCCATATTTCTTGATGTCTATGCCTGGCATTATTGCCTGCCGTAGACATTACTGTTTTTATCCATCGAGATATCGTGCTGGTTGTAACTGGTGAATGAGGCTTAACGTAACTGATAAATAGTCTTGTGCGATTCTATACACGCAAAAGAACGAGTTCTACGCAAGTATTGGTTCTTTTCGTAATTCCGGTAATACAGAGTTGTCGTTCCTGCGGGACGGTATGTTCACTTTCATTTGCCTGTATGACAAGCGGCAACTTTAATATTAATTTTTCATCAAATCAATGAGAAATAAACTGAAAATGATTATTATTGTAACTTTATAATGGAATCTAATAATACCTCTGCACCTTCCATCATTTTCAAACCATTCAGAGATCTACAACAAAAGAAATTTGCCATAATCCGATGATAGGTTATCATTCAAAATATTTTCCCCGTGGGTGTGCCTCAAATCAGGCGAGTGTCGATATGTGACGTCATGACTTTGCCTTACTTACTATAGTCCTATGACGTCATAGAAATAAAAAGTGGGGCACCTTAAAAGGCTTTGGGGAAAATACATACATGTATATACATGTACGATGCGAGTTTTTCCAAACGAATATTTTGTAATTGTTTGTAAGAACATTCCGCTCCACACAGTTTTCCACTGTCGGAAAACGATTGATATCGAAAATAGTTTAAGTGAATGTTAAAGCATTGAAAATATTGAGGAAAGAGGCGATATTTCTGTCTGTTATCAATTTGCCTCCTTTTTCTCAATGTTTTTTCTAAACAATAAAAAAATCCATCATTTATTCGGCACATTTGAAAACGAATTCTTCAAAATTTTAACCCCTTTGTTTATATTAAAGTCCTGTATTTGACCTCAGTAGATTTCTAGAATTCGTTTTCAAATGTGCCGAAAAAATGATGGATCTTTTTTTTAACCCTTACCCAAACAACAAAATTTGGTCCTTTCCAAATTAAGTCTTGTTAATTATAAGAATGATACTGATTTTGCTATTTGTGTGCTTCAAAACAACGAATTGGTTAGGAAAGGGTTAACATAATAAACCATCATTTCAAATTTAATTTAAATTTGAAGCAGGCTGTGGACTATAAGATATGTAGATCTACTAAGAAGAACAGTTTGGTGTAGATTGTAGAATACGAAATATTGAGGGAACATTAAATTGTGAGCAAAGTCAGCATGTTTTTCTTTTCTCTCAAAGTTTTGCGATTTCGTTCAAGTAGATCTAGATCTAGATCTGTCTAATTCATTGTTTGTTCGTGAAAGCTTTCCCAAACAAGCCTTGTTTTGATGTATAGGCCTACTAGGCCTACTGAAGAGAAAATTAATACTTTGGGAAACATTTTCCCCTTCTGTCTCAATAGACTAGATCTACTTGCAAGTTTGATATGTAGATCTATTCGCTTAGTGTAATGTGACTAGTATGTTGTGATGGGTTTTCTCTTTCTTCTCTCCGCTGAGGTAACCTCTGTTGGAATCTCCCAACGATCTACGCGTTTCGGCTTATATTGTTCTCTCAGACCTAGGCCTAGGCCAGATACGGTATTTTGTTCTAAATCTTACGACTTATTACACGAACCCAAGCTCGTCTTGTATTTGCCTCTTTCGATATACTTTGTGCAGTTCAAAATTTCCAATTCTATCCGCAAAATTATGGCATTCCTAAATGCAGTAGTGGTTCTTTCCCACTGATAGCGCTTGCTTACATTGACACCGGAAGACGGTATACCGTCCCGCATGAACGACAACTCTGTCACGACGGAATTACGAAAATCCGGAATTCTTTTAACACGAAATATACATTTAATCGCCTATCTAGCGGAAATACTTCAATCAACAAAACAGAAAAGTCATGACCTGGTCTGCTCTGCTTGAGTAGTCCTTCGATGTTCAATACATATTCAAATTTCAACTTTTGAACGTTTGTAATAAACAATTTACACAATGTATCTACACGAGGTTTATTTGTAAGACCCATTGACATTACCATTTTAAGAGTCAAGTCTTTTAACGACAGTTGTCTATGGAGAAAGTTTTCGTAAATATGATTGGACTAAATTCACGTCCCATATACTTGATTACCTTGGTTTCGGCGGCCCTAAGTTGTAGACTCCTTTCATAAATCGGATGATCAATGGATGCGATCCGACCGAATGGTTTTCAATATTGATCCCGATTGACGACAAACTTGACTTGGCTAAATTTAATGTGCTGTAACTGTTTCCTTGATCAAAAAGTTCAGTAAGAAACTCTATTACGTCTTTCACATTTGGAGAAACTGCACTAGTTTTCCGTCGATTGCAGAATGAAAGCCAATTAGATATGTATGACTTGTATTCGTGTCTAGTAGAGACCCGCCATGAGGAGACGAGAATGCTGGTAGCTTTTGACGAAAACCCTTGGTCGCGAAATGATCTCCCGAAACTAAACATGCGATCAGTACCAGCTTTTTTCCCAGAGGAAGTGCTTTGTTCGAGTGAGGCATAGTTAACAATGTTTTGTTGTTCCGAAGAATGCGAGGATGGTCTATCAGTATGGATAAAAGACCTTGAAACCATGGCTGTGTGGTCCACAGTGGTACAATAATCAGAGCTCGTGCTTGGTCTGTCTGAATCTTGCAATTGCAGCGACTGATCATACTGAAAGGGAGAAAAATATAATTTAGTTTAAAATCAGCCATTCTTCATATTTTGAGTAATCATCATATCGGCGTCAAAATTTCCATGATTTTAGGCCAGAGATTTATTTTTTTCCATTTCAAGTTCACGATAATACAATTTTCCAAATTCAACAGCAGAGAAAGATGCAACCACGAGACCTATAACTCTGGCCACTTGTCTTATAGGGGACTCTGAGACACTATACAACAATTTACATTCATTGATTATCAGTATTTTCTTTTCCTTAGGCAGATAAACAATCATCTTCTCAGAATTGATGACATTGCCAAGAGAGATAATAATCTTTGTGGGTTGAAGAACTGATTTTTCCTAATTCATTAAAAAAACCAATGTAGTCATCGAGCTTAATGTGTCTTAAATGTTTAAGTAGCAACTGTCTTCAGAATGGCCCTCTAACAGGCTATCATCAATGAAACCAGGAGTTATACGGCCGATGTTCCGTAAATTTGCATACACCGGTTTCACAATTTTGGTGAACCAGAGTGGCCCGTGACAGATACCATTGGGACAAACGGTAAATTGTAATATTTTGTCTCGCCATAATAAACCGGAGATTCAACTGATCTGCCTCAGCAATTTTAATACTAGTAGAGTAGAGTAGAGTAATAAGCATGTCGTATTTCCAAAGATGCCATGAACATGTCTTTTTTTTATCAAAGTAAGTGCATTTTCAAAAGTTTTCATCTTAAATTGACGGTAAGGAATAAAATGTATTTAAGGTTGTTACTGCGCAACTTACTGCGCATATCCTAAATAAAGAAATAAAGCTGTTTCAGTAATTGGCTTTTTCAGAAAATGTATTTTTAACATTAAGTTAATGTTTTGTTGATGAATGACAAGACCCTTTTCGGTTATTTCAAATTTCTCTGTTCGGTCAATCAAAGTGTAATAGTACTCGGATGGTACATTTCGCTTTCTGTTACGCGTTCAACATGTGGCGTTAAGCGATAGGAAACAGAACAACAAAAGCAAAGTGGCGTCTTTATGAGCTAGTCCGCTTAAGATGGACACAAAAGACGACACCTTTCATTATCTAAAGCTGGTAATAAGGAAGAAAATGGATAAAAGTAGTGAAACAATTTCGCTGCAACAGAGCTGAAAAAAGTAAACCAAATTTAACTTATATCTAAGAAAAACGCTTGGTTTGATATATTTTTCTTTTTTTGTTTTTGTAGGTATGACCAAGCACTATGTCTATACAAAAAAATCTTACCGCTGAAATATTTTTTATTATCAGAAACGTTGCGAAAAAAGAGCAATTTCAGCTACTTTTGAAAGAATGTTTTACTAAAAATTTCAAAATCATCACTAAATTTTCCCCAAATTAATACTCATTTCGACAGAATAAAATATATCGAACACAATAAAGACTTATTTATGTAATCCTAGTCATGTCGAACACATTTTTGTTGGTATTTAAGTGACACCTCGTTTTTGCAATTTGAGACAAGAGTAGCCTCCCTTAAAATCCAATATTTTTTATTCGCTTGGTGACCTATAGTTTGTAAGTCATTTTTTTAAATTCTCATATATTTAAGTGTCAGTGCAGAGAAAATAAAAAAATTCTTACCGTAGGAAATAAATGGATGATCTTTCCTTAATTCTTTTGAATTCAAAATTAATCGATAGTCTCCATTCTTTTTCTGTCGAAGAAAAATTGGCGAAATTAACTGATTTTCTTGAGAAGTAACCTCAATGATAAAATTTTGTTGTAGAAATTAATCTATTTCTTTGAGGTCCGTGAAGTTGGCAGCCCAGCAGCCTAGCAGCCTAGCAGAGTGAAGTTGGCAGACCGGCAGTCTAGCAGCCTAGCAGACTAAAAAAGATTTTAGCAAAAATTTTGATATCTGGCACTAGCATTTTACACGAGATATGAGTTTTACCCGGAAAAACTCAATTTCGAGTGATAATAGATTAGTTCCGGATATTTCGAATTTTTCAACTTTTCTGACAAAAATGTCTCAAAACTTGCCATTCTTATATCAATATGGTCCTTACAAAGATGGTAACATAAAACTTAAAAAAAAACGCGGTATTTTAATTCTACGAAGCTACTTTGTAAGGGGGTCGAAAATGTGAAGTTGGCAGACCAGCAGTCTAGCAGCCTAGCAGACTAATTTTTTTTTTTTTTGCAAATATTTTTATTTCTGACACTAGCATTATGCAAGAGATATGAGTTTTACCCGGAAAAACTGAATTTCGAGTGATAATAGATTAGTTCCGGATATATCGAATTTTTCAACTTTTCCGACAAAAATGTCTCAAAATTTGCCATTCATATATCAAAGAGGTCCTTACAAAGATGGTAACACAAAACATAGAAAAAACGCGGTATTTTTCATTCTACGAAGCTACCTTGTTAGGGTGTCGAAAATGTGAAGTTGGCAGACCAGCAGTCTAGCAGACTAAAAAATTTTTTTGCAAAAATTTTGATTTCTGACACTAGCATTATACACAAGATATGAGTTTTACCCCGAAAAACTCAATTTCGAGTGATAATAGATTAGTTCCGGATATCTGGAATTTTTCAACTTTTCCGACAAAAATGTCTCAAAACTTGCCATTTATATATCAATGTGGTCTTTACAAAGATGGTAACATAAAACTTAGAAAAAACGCGGTATTTTTCATTCTACGAAGCAACCTTGTTAGGGGGTCGAAAATGTGAAGTTGGCAGACCAGCAGTCTAGCAGCCTAGCAGACTAAATTTTTTTTTGCAAAAATTTTGATTTCTGACACTAGCATTATGCAAGAGATATGAATTTTACCCGGAAAAACTCAATTTCGAGTGATAATAGATTAGTTCCGGATATCTCGAATTTTTCAACTTTTCCGACAAAAATGTCTCAAAACTTGCCATTCATATATCAAAGAGGTCATTACAAAGATGGTAACATAAAACATAGAAAAAAGCGGTATTTTTCATTCTACGAAGCTACCTTGTTAGGGGGTCGAAAATGTGAAGTTGGCAGACCAGCAGTCTAGCAGCCTAGCAGACTAAAAAAAATTTTGCAAAAAAATTGATTTCTGACACTAGCATTATACACAAGATATGAGTTTTACCCGGAAAAACTGAATTTCGAGTGATAATAGATTAGTTCCGGATATCTCGATTTTTCAACTTTTCCGCCAAAAATGTCTCAAAATTTGCCATTCATATATCAATGTGGTCTTTACAAAGATGGTAACATAAAACACAGAAAAAACACGGTATTTTTCATTCTACAATGCTACCTTGTTAGAGGGTCGAAAATGTGAAGTTGGCAGACCAACAGTCTAGCAGCCTAGCAGACTAAAAATTCTTTTTGCAAAAATTTTGATTTCTGACACTAGCATTATACACAAGATATGAGTTTTACCCGGAAAAACTGAATTTCGAGTGATAATAGATTAGTTCCGGATATCTCGAATTTTTCAACTTTTCCGTCAAGAATGTCTCAAAACTTGCCATTCATATATCAAAGTGGTCTTTAAAAAGATGGTAATATAAAACACAGAAAAAACGCGGTATTTTTCATTCTACGATGCTACCTTGTTAGGGTGTCGAAAATGTGAAGTTGGCAGACCAGCAGTCTAGCAGCCTAGCAGACTAAAAAATTTTTTTGCAAAAAATTTGATTTCTGACACTAGCATTATACACAAGATATGAGTTTTACCCGGAAAACTGAATTTCGAGTGATAATAGATTAGTTCCGGATATCTCGAATTTTTCAACTTTTCCGACAAAAATCTCTCAAAACTTGCCATTCATATATCAATGTGGTTTTTACAAAGATGGTAACATAAAACACAGAAAAAACGCGGTATTTTTCATTCAACGAAGCTACCTTGTTAGGGGGTCGAAAATGTGAAGTTGGCAGACCAGCAGTCAAGCAGCCTAGCAGACTAATTTTTTTTTAAAAAATTTTGATTTCTGACACTAGCATCATACACGAGAAATGAGTTTAACCCGGAAAAACTCAATTTCGAGTGATAATAGGTTAGTTCCGGATATCTCGAATTTTTCAACTTTTCCGACAAAAATCTCTCAAAATTTGCCATTCATATATCAAAGAGGTCCTTACAAAGATGGTAACATAAAACATAGAAAAAACGCGGTATTTTTCATACCACGAAGCTACCTTGTTAGGGTGTCGAAAATGTGAAGTTGGCAGACCAGCAGTCTAGCAGCCTAGCAGACGAAAAAAAAATTATTGCAAAAATTTTGATTTCTGACACTAGCATTATACACGAGATATGAGTTTTACCCGGAAAAACTCAATTTCGATTGATAATAGATTAGTTCCGGATATCTCGATTTTTTCATTTTTTCCGACAAAAATGTCTCAAAACTTGCCATTCATATTTCAAAGAGGTCCTTACAAAGATGGTAACATAAAACATAGAAAAACGCGGTATTTTTCATTCTACGAAGCTACCTTGTTAGGGTGTCGAAAATGTGAAGTTGGCAGACCAGCAGTCTAGCAGACTAAAAAAATATTTTGCAAAAATTTTGATTTCTGACACTAGCATTATACACGAGATATGAGTTTTACCCGGAAAAACTGAATTTCGAGTGATGATAGATTAGTTCCGGATATCTCGAATTTTTCAACTTTTCCGGCAAAAATGTCTAAAAACTTGCCATTCATATATCAATGTGGTCTTTACAAAGACGGTAACATAAAACAGAGAAAAAACGCGGTATTTTTCATTCTACGTAGCTACCTTGTTACGAGATCTAATGGTTAAATTATGTCCAAATTTCGTCTTGATTGGTCACTAGCCTATTTGTTGTTGTTAGGGTAAAAACGTAGTCGATAATAGCAATTTTGTAAAATTCAAGGGCAAATAATTCACGACTTTTTCATCCAATCAGACCAAAATTCCATTTATTTTGAGATTTTATTGTAATCAACAATATGCCAAAGTTTTGTTTTGATTAGTGAATACAGTATTTGCAGTTGTCCGAGAGACAAAACAGAGTCGAAAATGGCAATTTTGAACAATTCAATGGCAAATAACTCATGACTTTCTTATACGACCTTACCGAAATTCAACCTCATCCAAATTATTGTGGCCATTAAAAATGGTTCCAAGTTTCATCATGATTAGTCAACAATTGTAGATACTATAGTGTAAAAAAATTAAAATAAATTTGAAAACAGCAATTTTGTCAAATTCCAGGGCACGTAACTCTTTACTTTCCAATCCGATCAAAATGGATCTCAAACTTATTCTAGATCCCATGGTCCAAAACATTGTGTCCAAGTTTTGTCTTGATTTGTCTATAATTGTAAATGATTGAGTGTATGTCTAAAGTAAAACAAAAATAGCCGTAAACGACAATTTTGTCAAATTCAATGACATATAACACGGGTTTTTCTGGTCAAGTCAAATTGAAAATCAAGCTCGCCCAAGATCTTATGGACATCAACATTGTGGTCAGGTTTTGTCTTCATTTGTCGATATTTGAAGATGCTAGAGTGTTAACAAAGTCAAAACTATCTATTTTTCATGTTCAAGGGCACATAACTCTGGACTTAAAAGAAAATACTAAAACTCTTAAAGATTTTCTGGTGATGTCGCAGGATTTTTTCCTAACAAATAATAGTTTTGAATTGTTTCTTGTATTCAAGGAATTAAAGCTAGAAGATTCCAAAAGAAACTCGTCTTGTTTTAGTGCACAGTCAATCGTGCAATTTTGGCAAGTACAGTCCACCGTAATTTAGAGCTCTAATACATCATTTTGGATTATTTCAATTCCTTAAATATTTCTGAAGATTAAAGTACGAATAGGTAGCATTCATTAATATAAGTTTCATTCGTGTTCTCGTCTAAAATTTTCTACAGATAAATGACAAACGTATTTAATAATGATAATTTAGGGTTTTAACAAAACCTAAATTTTAACCCTAACATTCCAAAATATTAACCATATTTACTATAACGATGTACTAGAATAGGTTTGCAAGAACAAAAGTGGATTTTTTTATAAAACAAGGACAGGACAGATATTACACGAAATGGGAAATTTTCGTTTAATCCAAATTGTTATATATTAGACGAAAAGGGATTATACCAACTGGGATGTAACCCGGTCACCAATGTTCTTCGGGAGGAGAACGAGAGGCATAATTTTTTAACTAGAAAGTAAGGAGGCGTTATCTTTAAACAAGCACGCATTGATCTCATATGCGCAAAAAGATAAAATGCTGCTTATCATCTTCTTCTGCTTTTGCCTAAATGTTTTCCTAATCCTTTTCTACCAGGGACGCTAAAACCAGCTCTTGTTTGTGAAGGGGTTAATTCGATTTAGATAGACATATTAGATCATTTTTTTACTCTAATTTTTCGAACTTGTAAGCAGAAAAGCATAACAAATACAAAAAGGGGGTCAGTTTCCTTGGTAAAAAAAATGAACGAAGTCTACTCCCAATTCGTCTACTATTTTTGACATCAGTCCCATTTCGTCTACTTTTCAGTACTTTACATATCAATAGGATATTTTGTTATTTTTATAAAATTGTTTTCATATCATAAAACAAAAACAAAAGCTGTTTATTGATGATTTAACATGAAAGTAGACGAGTTGGGACCTCAACGGCTACCTTCTGACCTTATAATTTACAGCAATCATGTAGGCCTACAGGAAAGGCTTATGTATAGTGACAGACGATAAAAACTGCACATTAGTTACAGCGCAGAGATTTAAGGGGGAATGCTCCAGTTTCCTATTTTTTTCCCAACAATAGAATTTACTTATATTTTTTATGTTGAAATTACATGTTATTACATAAAATAAAAATGGATGGTCAGCGATCTTGTTTGAATGTTATAGGCATTCGTGTCACATACCCATACAGAGAAAAAATGCACAATTTCTTGCACCTGTCCAAGGGCACTAAAATGATAATAAAATGCTGTATATTCATCGTTTAGTCCCGAAAACGGATTTAAAGTAACGTCTTACATTTAATAAGAACAGAAAACCCAAAATACGAGCTATTATAAACGCGTAAATGTATAAAATAGCATGCTCACGTGTTCGGTTAGATCAACGAAGCTGGAGTGTTTTATGCCAAAATTTGCATATTTTTGGAAATATTTTAAGTTCTACATAATAGAATTTGATAAAACTCCCTAATTGTATTAAGCAACATGTCCTGGTAATAATTCAAAAAGAAAATGTATAGGTCAGCGCACTTATTAGTGATTTACAGCAATTTATATCATCTACACATGAATGAAATGACGCAAAACAGTGGTAACTGCATACACACTTACGACTGTCTTGCTCTAAATAATCGATTTCCATCTTGAGGAAATCAGTTTCGCATAATAAATACACTTTTACCGTCGAAAATGGTAAATTTTAATGATGTGTTATATTATTAAAAATATGGTAGCGAAACATATTGGTACGAAACATTTAACTTACTACAGTAATGACCGAGTGTTCCGAAAAACTGGAGCATTCCCCCTTAAAAATATACTGACGCGACGTCAGCTACTGGTACTCATAAGCTTAACATGACGTCAAAATGCTTTTAACGTTAACCGCTTTATATCTTCTGTTGATCAGTCGGTTTTTGTCTACTAGAGATTGTTTATAATGAGAATTATATTCGGTTTAGAAGAGGAAGGTTTTGTTAATACGCAATTAATCGTCATTTATTCATTATGTAAAAAATTTTCCCTTGTATAACATCGTACCGAAACTCCACAGAAATTCTAATGATTATCATGTTACCGGTATTCCATTTCAATATTCATTTTAAACACCGCTCCAAAAGCTGGAATTACACGTAGTTTTCAGTAGTTGTGACTGGGTTAATTAGAAAATACATGTAAATGAAAAAAAAAAAAAAAAAAAAAAAAAAAGGTGACTGACGTTTTTCATTCAGAATTATCGGTATTATAAAGATCATGATTTTATGTACTCTCCAAAGCCGAGGCCTACATTGATTAAGGTATACGACCCATCAATAGAATCATAAAGATACATAAGTAACTATATGTATTTAAAGTCAGCATGGTATCCCGCATCTAATTGCCAATTTTTATCAAGTTTGATCGTTTCGTTAGTGAAATTTTGATAATTTTATATCTTGCATCAGGGTCATACAAAATCATGAAATGCCAAACACCCCAAGTGAGCTTTTAAACACAAAAACTGCATGATTAAAAGCAATAAACACAAGTGTTTGCATCTAATCAATAGCTTATATTATCCCCAACAATGGACTAACAAGTAAATAAATAATAACCAGCAACAAAATATTTTTTTTTGCTTTTGTAATACATGGCTACCATACTTTCGACAGACTTTTCGGACGAATCTGAAACAATAGTCCATTTTAAATAACATTAATTCCAGTGATATATCAAAAGGTATGGCACAAAAGGAAGATCATAATTTTCCTATGTGTATATTCTTTCAAATTAAGTAAAAATTAAACAGTTTCGCCGTACACAAATTAAAAAAAATCACTTTGACCAATACACCCCCTTTTTTACCACCGCCCAATTTCTTAAGGAAAATGGCACTCTTTGTTCATTATACTTTAACGATAAATTGTTCCATACGAATTGTACAGGTTTTTTATTGTTTGTATTGGAATATTTATATAATAGTAAATGTTACTACTAAAAAACATATATAAAAACAAAAATGTTTATAAAACAAGAGTTGTCAGTGGACAAGATAGCTCAACGAAATAGTGTTGGATTGTGAAATTTTATAGGATGAAAAGAATAAAAAGTCTACACAAATAGAAATTTGAAAGGGTAATGAATCGTTACTCAGTCTTTATCCTTAATTAGGAATATATACATGTCTGACCACAAGCATGTGTGCAAAGTTTCAATATTTTAACAATGGTAGAAATAAAAATGTTACAAGTACATAATATCTGTATGTAAATCGTAAGCCAAACATGCCTATGTCGAAAATTGTTAAAATGCCCCAGAAATTTGTGTGTCTGAGTGTGAGTTGAGGACGGTAATATCATCACAAGAAACATTTTGAAAAAAAAAAAAAATAAATAAAGCCAGGAATGTTGTAGAAAGATAGGTCTCTGCCAAAACTAGGTCTTGTTTGGGAAAGGGTTAGGTGAACAAGCAACTTTTGAATATCAGTTTTCTGATGTCATGTTTGAATCATGTTTGCTGCCTTATTAGTAGCTAAAGGGATGGAAAAGACGAGACAGAAACACAAAAATATGTAATCAAATAGAAATTCTACAGAGAAAATAATTACAACTGCTTGTATCAGTATTTGCTTCTTTTCTCTCATTGGTTTCTTTTCTCACGCAACCCTAGAGTAGAGAAAGCATCAGTTGGTCTTATCTTGTGTCTAGTTGTTTGGGAAAGGGTTAAATAGAAAGAAATGGCAAAGGTCAAGCTTACCTTTTCCCAAAGAAAAAGGCCCAAATTACGGTAAACAAAGTGACCAGTTATGGAACGAAATATTTATGGTGCGAATCAACCTCCAAATAGTGACTTATTACGTCAGAGGTACGTAAATCTGATTCAGGGGAGATCACTGGGTGCGCTGTAGTTATTGTTCTTGCAAAGGGAGGTCATTCTAAATGCCAAAATATTTTGATGTTTTCCTCTTTTGTTGTTTCATTTGACGTTTTTATAAATTCATCGGCTGGGATTCGTTGTAGAAACTGTTCGTATAAATTCAAATCTAATGTAGAAGTCTCTTTACAAAAAAATGTTTTAAAAAATCTCCGTAAATCCGAACATGCTCGATTATTTCCGTTGTTGCGGAAACAGCCGACATTACACGAATCATTTAGAACTAATGATGGGTCGTATTCCTTAAACCATCAAATATGACCTCTGCAGTTTTCGGTACGCCAACAGCCTATTTGGTCGTCATAATCTAATTATAGCACATCATTTGAATTATCGAATCAAAATCATTCAGTTTTATCTTGCATGATCATTACGTATACATTACGTCGCTTCTATTTTTGGCTGAAGCCGGTAACATTTGAATTATCGAATCAAAATCATTCAGTTTGATCTTGTTTGATTACGTATACATTACGTCGCTTCTATTTTTGGCTGAAGCCGGTAATTTGAAGCGTCAGCCAATGAAAGCTTGTATCAGCTTTTTAAATTGTTTTGTTGTGTATGGCCAACGATTGGATACTGAAATCCCGCCAAGGCCCCGAGATTAGACGTGAAATGACCCCGCGAGAACAGAGCTCATTCTATCGAAATGGAATGTAGAGATAATGTGATCTGTTCCTAAGAGAGTAGATTTTATGTAGACTAACATGATAGCAAAAGTAAACAATACCAACAATACTTCAGTCTGATCCAAATTCAAAAATCTTCGGATGACTGAATTGTGTTCTCACTTTTCCTGACTATGCATTTTAAGGTTCCCGTTCATCATATTTTTTTTTTTTTTTGAAAAACTTTGTGAGAAAAGGAGATAATGGTTATCATATATTAGTTGTTTTCACCTATTTAATGTGTTATAGCATTTTAAAGCTACTATTTCCCAGATTTGGACCCAAAAATTGTCAAATACAAACGAAATGTACACTTTTTAAGCTTTATATGACCTGATTAAATGATTACGAGAAACTATTGAAGCAACGACTCATTTTTTCGCAATTTGATACCAAATTCATGAAGCGATGTCGAAAGTAGGTCAAAACAGTAGGACATGCGACTTTCTTAAATGACGTCACAACATACATGATGACGTCATATTGAAATTTAAGTATGAATCTCGTTTGAATCATGGTCCGCGCTGTATGCGCATGTGCAACAATTTGAAAATAATTCTAACCCCATCAGTGATGGGGTTGAATTTAGGCTTGGATTCTCCCTAAATTCAGCTATCTGTCTTGTAATTTCGGCTCATTCTCTGTCTGAATCGCATATTATTAACCATCCCGAGGTGGTCAACACAAAAGTTTTGCATATTTTTTCAAAAAATTTCATTTTTTGCAATTAGACCATCTGTTACCGTCGCCCGTTAAAGAGCGCATTGTTTGTTTTTGTTTGCTTGCTGGTTTTATCACTAATTTGTCAATTGCACGAATTTTGAAATCGGACAAATATAAATATTTTAAGGCGGGGAAATGTTAATTTATAAAGAAACGACTTGAATAGACGGACATGAAAGTGAACGTGCAACGTCATAATATAACGTTACGTCGGAAAATCGTTGTGTTTTCGAAATCGCCTTCTTTCGTCTCAATATTTTCCCAAGCTTTCTCTATTGCACACGTCAATACCAGGTCTTGTCTATAAAAGGATCAAAATGGACTGGCATACAATGTAATCGTTTTGGAACAGATATGAAAATATTAGTAACATTGAAATAGGCATATAATGAAACCTTTCCCATTTCAACCACTAAAACATACTCTTGTAATTAGTTGGTGGAAAATAAAGTTCTGGATAACCAATGCGCAAACAAATGAATCAGTTTGCTTTCGAGTAATCATGTAATAAACTTAGCTATTTAATCAATTACTATAAGTTAACCCTTTCCCAGACGACAAAATTTTAGGTTGATCCACTTCAAAAACTGCAACAAATGAAAACATGGATGTTATTAAAGATAGGATTTGTGTAAATTATTTCAAAGAAAATATTGAGACAAAAGGAGAAACTGCTGGCTGGCTTTTGTCTCAATGTTTTCCCAAGCCTTTTCTATTAGGGACGTCAAAACCAGGTCTTGTTTGGGAAAGGGTTAAATAAAAGTGAAGGGTTAATAGCAAAACTATTGTAAGTGCTATAAATTCTATTTTCGCCTAAAATCACGGGTGGTAAATAGAGAAACTAGCTCCAAAAAGAGGTAGTTGCATAGAGCGAAAATTTGTAGGTCACGAACACATTTTCTAAAATCATTTCTTTTAAAGCGAGTTTTTGAGAAATTCGGCGATGCTGTAATATGAAGAAATGGTCGAAGTGTGTTGTGCACGAGAGTAAACGGTATTAGTAGCAGGGTTTTAATACAATCATTGAAAAAAATTTCCAAATCGAAAGTAAAAAAGGTTTTACTTTCGATTTTGAAATGTTTTTCAACAATTGTATTCAAACTCTGCTTAATAACACCGAATATTCTCGTGCACAACAAACTTCGGCCATTTCTTCATATTACAGCATCGCCGGATTTTTCAAAAAAACTGTTTGTAAAAGAAATAATTGTAGAAAAATGTGTTCGTGACCTACCTCTGTTTACAGATTTTCGCTCTATGCAACTACCTCGGTAGAGGCCGGATGTCACGAGGAAACAAAATACCGTTGACTCTTTTTGGAGCTAGTTTCTCTGTTTACCACCCGTGAAAATAGTCTGGCGGTAATCCCTGAATATTTATTCGAACGATTACCACACGCTTTCACACTTATTAGCGTTAAGCCATTCATTTTATTGCTTTAACCCTTTCCCAAACAAGACCTGGTTTGGACGTCCCTTATAGAAAATGTTAGGGAAAACATTGCAACAAAAGAAGACACTGCTGATAACCAGCAGTTTCTCCTTTTGTCTCAATACTTTCTGTGCCATATTTTACACAAATCCTATCTTTTAAAACATTCATTTTGTCATTTGTAGTAGTTTTTGAAGGGGATCACCCTAAAATTTTGCCGTATGGTAAAGGGTTAATATATGACCGTTACTGTACAGTCCGATTAGAATTGAAATCAACCGATTGTCTTTTCGCCGCCCCAAACGACAAAGTGCCTTTTTACTTGCCGAATTATTGGGGTAGCTATTGCCACCCATGCGCGGATCTAGGGGTGGGGTCACACCCCCCCCGCCTGGAATTGGCCGAAAATTGAATTTTGACTATATAGCTTTTTATCAAATGCCATCATTGGGCTTTGCTACTACCCCCCCCCCCCCCCCCCCCCCCCCCCCCTGGAAAAAATCCTGGATTCGCCCTTGCCACCAATGCCGCCCCGCACGCGACGCCTCTGAAGACGACAAGGGAAGTTTTAACAAAATTAGAAATTGAGTCGATAAAGAGGTTATTCCAAGTTGATATTATCCCATTTCGTTTACTTTGTGTTTGAATCTTGATCCCAACTCGTCTACTGTTTTAGCTCGTCTATTTCGTCTTTTGTGAATCGTTATAATTATAATATAATCATTTGTGCGTGTAGACATTAATACACTGGTAGAATTGTCGAGAGAAGAAGAAATGGCACTCTTTCTGTGACCCTGCATGTTGAACTTGAACATTTACCTGATTTTTTTTCTTTTCTTGCTTTATCTCATGCTACACTACTCTTTGCCATCTTGTTATAAAAATATAAGAAGAATGAATATTTCTATAGAAAACATCATTCAAATTAAGGTTTACTAAAAATAATTATATTCTTAAATAAGGCCCAAACAGTATAATTGTTATTTTCTTACCAGTTACTTTTTTCTGTTCAGTTTTTTCCCGTAAACTTTCTCTCCTTTAACCTATTTGCAGAGCCATAAATAGCATTATGTTGTACTATTTATAACAAATCAGACTCAAATTCAATATCCTTAAAGATTTTATGTACAAAATTTCTCCTTCTGCTTATAGTTTTAATATCTTATATTAAATTTATATATCATTTTAAAGATGACAAAAATGCCTTTGAGACTCGCAATTCCATTTCCTTTTTGGCGTACATATTTTCCGGTTTTACTATTTTAAAAATGAAACTTCAAACAAAAAAGCGATGTAGAGATGTAACACTGAATTGTTAAAGTTGAAATTAAAAATGCTATATGAAAAAGTGAATTGTCAAAATATAACCATTTTTGTACAAAATTTTCACTTGGTGTCAGAGTTTAACATACCCAAATACGAATGATCTAATACAATTATAAATGCAATATTTTTTACCATATAAGTAAATGAAAAAATGTGTAGAGATTTGTAAAAAATGGCGTAAAAAATAAATCTTTAATTTTAAAAGGTCAATATCTTTTTTATTTCTCAACATCTTTTAAAGAAAGAAACACCAAAAAATAGTTTTTTAGTTTTATTCACCAATTCATTCATTATATTTTGTTAAATGTTTTTACAAAGAAATATTTCAAAAAATGCTTTGTCTACAGAATTGTCCCATGCCGGCCAAATAACGTCCGTTCAAAATGAGTTGAATTTTCTCTTCACTAATGCAAACAAAATAAAATGTTGAACACATTTTCATTTAGATAGAAAAAATAGTTTTTTTTCTTAAGTTTTTAAAAATATTAATCTTTTTAAAATCGATTGAAAAATGCCTTAGTAATCGAATTTTTCCTTTGTCTACACAAATGCCCCATGTCGGCCTAAATAACGTTCACGCGTGCGAAACGTCAACATTTTAGCCGTCGTGTAACGGTATATAGTGTTTTCCCCACAGATTCGGTTTATTTGTTCTCCACAAACGAGTCTTATCCACATTTGACAAATAGAAAAAAATGCAAATATGAATTAATATTCATTTGAAAATCTGTAGGGACAATTTTCTAACAACGCCACTGGAAAAGTTTGCGTTCCTAGCCTTTCTCGCATCTCTAATTTGCATTATTTCAGTCTGAAAATTGCCAAAAATATAAAAATAGTACACGGACCATGTTAATGCAAGGGCATATAATTAAACGATTGTTAGGAAAAAGCTGAATTGTGTAATTCATTTTTACAAAAGCTAAAGCTGTGCCATGTCATTATAAAACAGTAATAATTCGAGAAGATTTGCAAAGTCTCGCAAAAGTTTAAAATGGATGTAGATAGACTAATTACGGTATATTAAACATTTTTTTCTTGATACATGTATAATATGTTTAATAAAGTCGTGCAAGTCGTCGCTTAAGTGTAGGTACACGTTTGTTGAAATATTATAGATACAAAATTACTACGGAAACTTTATGCCCGACGTGCTTTGGCGAAACGTTTAAAGAAGCGTCGACGTGTTTTAAAAGTCATTTCGGCGTTACGTTTTTTAGCTCCAACTTTTGACGTTACGTCAATATTTATTATTCGGATGTAACTTATACGACTTATTATGATTAACATTTTGATGAAATTTAAAGTGCCATATGCTCATCTCTGCAAAATAATACTAAAACATATCATAATCTAAAATTCTTTATAAAGACAAATCTCAAAATGTAACTTTGCAATTTGTTTTTCAAATTGACAATTCCACTATTCTCATCAAATAGCACTCAAATAAATGTAAGGATGAATATACTGTACTTACAAAAATGTGACAATAAGACCTTTCAATTTGATATACATTTACTTAGATTATTTGGAAATACACTATATTAGTAAATTACTGTAGGAAAAGCATTCCTATATATAGTATTTTTTTTTTGGTAATGTACCCTAGGCGCGATACCTTGCACTATTTCCTGATATGTTCAAACAGGAGTACGGACAAAAGGAATGTACATGACGTTTTGTTATGTTATGATGTTATATTTTGACCACGGACGTTTTGGCCAGTATGTTTTGGCCAGGACATTTCGTTGAAAAAAGGACGTCTTGGCCAAAGTCAACTTATGGGGAAGCAAATTATATTATGTTATTGTAGATGGGTGTAGGACAAAACCCCCTAGGACAAACCCCCCTAGGACATAAACCCCCTGGACAAAACCCCCTCAGGACAAAACCCCTCTAGGAAAAAACCCCCAATCCTTATTAAAATGAATATCGCATATATTTATTTTTTCAATTTTTCTTTGGGTTTTAAATTATAATTGGGGCATTATGAAATGATTTTTTGATGAATTTTATTAAAAAAAAGTGAACTTTGATATTATTTGGTTAAATATAGCAACATTTAACCCTCTATGATTAGACGACCAAATTTCAGAGTTGTCTGATTTTTAAAAAATCGCATATGACTGTTGTATGTAAATAAATCAGGCAATTTAGATCAGCAAGCAAAGAAACATTAAGAGAAAAAGAGAACTGTATATTGGAACACACTTTTTATCCATTTCCCTTAATCTTTACTTTATTTCCTGTTTGATGCACATTTCGTCAGACAATGAACAGTTAGATTGATCCGATTTGAAGGAAAATACAAATATTCTATAGATTTTACGTAACATCAAGAGAAAAGGAGAGCTTGATTGTTAGTTGTTACAAACAATTTCTTCATTTTCCAAAATGTTTTCGTTATGATTGATGCATAACAGTGCAGATTTTAACCGGTCAAAATATAAACAAATTGTACCAATAATATTCAATTAATAAAGTATTGATCAAATAACTAATACATTGATAATATGCATGTATATAATAATACTTTCATAAAGCACAAAAATATAACAGTATGTATGAAATCAAACAAGTTTTGTTAAAGTTATATCAAAGAAAGTAATTTTTAACCCCGTATCTTTGTTAAATTCAATTCATTTTCTTATCACTCAAAATATTAATTTGTGTAAAGCATTAGCACTGAATATTCATATTTTCATATTTATTTCATAAGATTTCTCTAAAGTATTCACAAAAAATCATTTTTCATAACCAAGGGGGTTTTGTCCACTTTTCAGTTAAGGGCATGGGAGTTTTGTCCATGGGGGGTTTGTCCAGGTGGGTTTTGTCCTAGGGGGGTTTTGTCCTAGGGGGTTTTGTCCGTACCTCTTGTAGATTCTTTGGTAAATAAATGCCACTTTCAACTATTTTAATTAATTGATTAAAATTACCTTACATCAATCAAAGAGGAGGTGAAACTTTTATTAAATTGAGTTTAGCCTAAATGTCCGCTTTTCCAATAAGGCTGGCCGAAACATCCGTCGCCTAAACGTCCTGAACAATACATACTGTCAATAACGCCTGTGGCCGAAACGTCCGTCCTGCGGACATAAGCCCAAGGGACAATGCCCCACTCAACTAGGACAAAAGCCCACTCTTTATATTAACCTTTGGAATAACTCAATTCATGGGAAAATATTTTTTCTTCACACTTCATTTCTTTGTATAACATTTCAAAACATACGAAATAATAAACATAATACCAAATGAAACATACTCATACAGGTTATGAGCTAGGGTAAGGATAAAATGGGATTTGAGAATATTTCTGTAACTAACATTATGGATGTTATGCATTTTTGTTTCATGGTAAAATTCTCAAAGATGGGGTCCCAGTCCAAAGAACCGGCTGCAACTATACAACTCTGACAAGATACACACGATTGGTTATGCAATTTTTCTAGAGAATGGTTCTCAACACTTAACGTAAAGGCTATATTTCCATACATTAAATATTGAGGTTTACCAGATATGGAACGATAAATATGTAAAACCAACCTGCACGACAGACACAACGCCATGACACTAGCCCGCTGACTTGAGGTCAGTAGATCAAAAAATGATTTTTAAAATTACTTTAACCCTTTCCAGAACAACAAAATTTTAGAGTGGTCCACTTTGTAAACTCCTGCAGATGACAAAACATATATTGGTAGAGACAGAATTTGAGTACAAAATAGCTAAGAAAATATTGAGGCAAAAGGAGAAAGTGCTGTTTATCAGCACTTTCTTCTTTGGTCTCAATATTTTCCCAATCCTTTTCTTTTGGGTACGTCAAAACCAGATCTTGTTTGGGAAAGGGTTAAGATATAAGATATATCTTTGATATATGAATGGCAAGTTTTGAGACATTTTTGTCGGAAAAGTTGAAAAAAAAATCGAGATATCCGGAACTAATCTATTATCACTCGAAATTGAGTTTTTCCGGGTAAAACTCATATCTCGTGTATAATGCTAGTGTCAGAAATCAAAATGTTTGCAAAAAATGTTTTTAGTCTGCTAGGCTGCTAGACTGCTGCTCTGCCAACTTCACATTTTCGATACCCTAACAAGGTAGCTTCGTAGAATGAAAAAATACCGCGTTTTTTCTATGTTTTATGTTACCATCTTTGTAAGGACCTCTTTGATATATGAATGGCAAGTTTTGAGACATTTTTGTCGGAAAAGTTGAAAAATTCGAGATATCCGGAACTAATCTATTATCACTCGAAATTGAGTTTTTCGGGGTAAAACTCATATCTCGTGTATAATGCTAGTGTCAGAAATCAAATTTTTTGCAAAAAAAATTTTTAGTCTGCTAGGCTGCTAGACTGCTGGTCTGCCAACTTCACATTTTCGACCCCCTAACAAGGTAGCTTCGTAGAATGAAAAATACCGCGTTTGTTCTATGTTTTATGTTACCATCTTTGTAAGGACCTCTTTGATATATGAATGGCAAGTTTTGAGACATTTTTGTTGGAAAAGATGAAAAATTCGAGATATCCGGAACTAATCTATTATCCCTCGAAATTGAGTTTTTCGGGGTAAAACTCATATCTCGTGTATAATGCTAGTGTCAGAAATCAAATATTTTTTGCAAAAAAAGTTTTTAGTCTGCTAGTCTGCTAGACTGCTGGTCTGCCAACTTCACATTTTCGACCCCCTAACAAGGTAGCTTCGTAGAATGAAAAAATACCGCGTTTTTTCTTTGTTTTATGTTACCATCTTTGTAAGGACCTCTTTGATATTTTGAATGGCAAGTTTTGAGACATTTTTGTCGGAAAAGTTGAAAAATTCGAGATATCCGGAACTAATCTATTATCACTCGAAATTGAGTTTTTCCGGGTAAAACTCATATCTCTTGCATAATGCTAGTGTCAGAAATCAAAATTTTTGCAAATTTTTTTTTTAGTCTGCTAGGCTGCTAGACTACTGCTCTGCCAACTTCACATTTTCGACCCCCTTACAAAGAAGCTTCGTAGAATGAAAAATACCGCGTTTTTTCTAAGTTTTATGTTACCATCTTTGTAAGGACCATATTGATATAAGAATGGCAAGTTTTGAGACATTTTTGTCGGAAAAGTTGAAAAATTCGAGATATCCGGAACTAATCTATTATCACTCGAAATTGAGTTTTTCCGGGTAAAACTCATATCTCGTGTAAAATGCTAGTGCCAGATATCAAATTTTTGCGAAAATCTTTTTTAGTCTGCTAGGCTGCTAGACTGCTGGTCTGCCAACATCACTCTGCTAGGCTGCTAGGCTGCCAACTTCGCGGACCTATTTCTTTGTCAATAATGGAGCTTTCAGCAGAATTGAAATGCCTTTGGGGCACATGATGATGTATAGGTTTGGAATTATAAATGAATGCTATGTGACAATTCAACCATTTCAAGTATGACTCTATTAGTCCTTGGGCCAGGACCAGGAAAATGGGGTAAGTATTACCAGAAAAAAGGACAAAAGGACACCTATATATATTTGCAGATATACATCTGACGGATGTTTTTCAGTGATGATATCCGACATGAAGAGTAGCTAAATATGTTTTACCCTTACCTTTATATAGGTACCCTTCACGACGTGAATGACAATCTGGTTTGGGGTAAGGGAAAGGGAAAAATTAATAAAAAATATCAAACGAATGTTTAAATCTATTTATTTGAATCCATATGTATGAGCATGTATTTCACTACTTATGAATCATATTTTTTTAAATTATGTAATTATTATGACGTCATTACTCCTCTTCAAAATATGCTTTATGTGCAATCAAGTATGAGAACTGGCCGAAATATTCGAAAAAGTATTTTTCTATAATTATTATTTATTTCTAATTCAAGAAGACATGGTTTTTCATAAAGTACATTATCTTAGAAACATTTTGAGCGTTGTTTGCACTCTGGCCGTCGGGGCTTTTGGCTGTAACCCTTATCTTAAACCCTTAACCCTATCATTTTTTGCATTCAAATTTATAACACTTATTTGGTCATATTTCCATTGAATATTGACCTACAGGTGTCAAAATGGTATCAAATGAAAGCT
The DNA here is from genome assembly GCA_963680895.1 of Fragum sueziense. NCBI lineage: Eukaryota > Metazoa > Mollusca > Bivalvia > Cardiida > Cardiidae > Fragum > Fragum sueziense. The sequence continues at coordinate 57,954,100 of OY804592.1, forward strand.
TATGACTCGCTCTTTTGTTTGTAGTTATCTAATTTAAATTACTTCATTTGCATATTCATGAATATTAATGATTTCCCTTAAAAATTCCTTTTTTTGGCGAAAATTTTGATAAATACTTTCCAAAACAAGGCGTTTCTTTTCAGGGGGAATTTTGAAAACATGATTTTTCTTAAAGAACATTTTATTAGAAACATTTTGAGCCTTGTTTACACTCTGGCGGTCGGGGCTTTTTGCCGTAACCCTTATCTAAACCCTTAGCCCCATAAAATTACTTATGTTAATTTAGAAAATAAATTTGGCCATATCTTCATTGAATATTTGCACAAAGTTGTCAGAATGATATCAAATGAAAGCTTATGACTTATTCTTTCATTTTAGTTCATGAATTTTCCTAAAATTGCGATTTTCTACGGAAATTTGGTAAATACTTTCCAAAACGAGGCATTTTCGTGCAGGGGAATTACGTACACATATCAAATCTTAAGGAAAATTAATATATCAAACATTTTGAGCGATGTTTGCACTTAATTTGGCCGTTGGGGCTTTGGGTCATAAACCTTATCTAAACCCTTAACCCTATGAAATTGTTCAGTCATTTCAAAACATTTTTGGTCATGTCTTGGTTGAATATTGACCTACAGATGTAAGAATGGTATCAAATGAAAGTTTATGAATTGCTCAATAATTTACCATAAATTTTATGCAAATTACCTTATTTGCATATTCGCGAATATTAATGGCACTACTTAAAACTGTGACCCTTTTTGCGAATTAGGTTTTTGTTTGGTAAAAGTGTCATATCTCTATTTTACGAACGCCATTACTCTAAAACTTTGCACATACCTCTATGACCATGGTACCAACCTCAAGACAGATATCTATTGCTCTAGCATTTAATGTCGAGTAATTTTTACCTTTTTGTTGCCTAGAAATTCTTCATCAAACTTTAATGAGCATCTTTCAAACATCTGTCACAAATAAGTTTGTATCTGTCATAACTATTGCTTTCAAACTTGGCATTTGCTCTTGCTTCTAAGATCAGCATCTGTTATGTTATCTAGTAAAAGTTAATGTTCATTCGTTTGGCATATTCACTCATTTTCATGCAAGATTCAATCATTTTTTAGCATCGATAATTTTGCATCTTACTGTAAATCTGCTTAAATATAAGGGCTAAACAACCCTTTTGAACGTAAAATAATACACCCTAAATCCAACATCAAATAGAAAATAATGTCCCTAAAGTTTAGGAAAACACTGATACAGTAAACTGAATACATTATTATAAATAATTGTTAAATATTTTAACACTTTCTTCGCACAATTTAAACTAATGATTGAATGATTATGATGATGAACAGAACTGATTAGATGGTTCAAATGATCTCGTTTGATACTTTTAGAATTCAAAGCAGAATCAAAACACATGGATTAACAAAAAGGGCAACTGCAATACATGTTTATTGAAAGTTTATTGACATCGTTAAAAATTAAGGTTGTAGGTCGTATACATGTATAGCAGATTCTTTAGGGGATAGCTAGATCTATGACAGAAGGTATAAATTTTGCAATTATAGTGTTTTCATTATTATTATACAGCGTTCTGTGGATGATATGTGCGCTTCCGAGGAGTATGATCTTCTGCAGTTCCTCGATAACTGGTGCACTAGGGATTTGTTTGAATATTTTGTCAAGTCCCTTCTTAATGAAACCAAGTGCACCTACAACGACTTATACAGTTGTCGTCTCCATACCCCACATTCTGGCTACTTCTATCTCAAGGTCTTTGTATTTTGATAGTTTCTCAAGTGCCTGGACGGAGACATTTCTTTCAGAAGGAACCGTCATGTCAATCATGATGAACGTCTTGTCCAATTTGTTCTTGATGATGATGTCTGGTCTGTTAGCCTTGATCTCTGTACCATTATTCACTGACATGTCCCTCTACGACAGTTTTTGGTTGATATTCATACAATTTTTTGTTTGCTGGGAGTCTAAATTGCTTGCAGATTTTCCAATGAATGTACCCTGCTGCCTTGTCATGTCTTTGAATGTACTATGTTGGCACTAATGTTGGACAGCCCGAGACAATTTCATCATATTGGTTGCATAGTCTACGCTTTGGATCTGTACCATCTTTGATGATCTTGTTGTGATATGCTCTTGTAGCCAAACTCTGATCTTGTGCTGCTATCACCATTCCCTCTGTTTCTGCATTGAGACCTGCACTAGAGAGCCACTTATGTGTCTGATCTTGGTCAACATCTGGTTTGTCAAACCTTACGGGTATTGCCCATGCATTGGTTTGGCTTTCCATGTTTGTGTCATCCCCTTTTGGGCATTTGCCTTTGTCCGTCTTGTTCTTTGGCATACTCTGTGACGGATTCTTCTCCATTTCGTGTCGTTTGTGCAATGTTCAGTTCTTGAATAAATTTTCTGGCTTGCTCTGAGATTGAGTAAAGTTTCTTGTTACGTTCATGTTCCCGGATCAGATGTAGCAGATTGTCTTGTGTTGTCTCCAAATACGTGTTTATGCCATCTCAATCTATGAGAGGCCCCTACCACCGATCTTTCGTGGTAGGTACAATTTTTCAACGTCAACCTTTGGGTGGCGCATTCTTTCTGTTTTAGTAACTGTATGGTCTTTGTGTCAAGTTTTCCTTTTTTCTTGCATTTGCCAGTTTATGATATTGAAATTGTATGTGACAACTGGGACTGCCAGGGTGTTTATGGCTTCATTCTTATCTGCAGCTTTTAGCTCACTCTTGATGGCAAGCCTTAACTCTTCTGCAATACTCTTTTCTGATCTTTTCCCTCATTGCTGCATGTTGAATTCCGTCACCTTCATTAACACAAGGTATTTGTATTTAGAGTCTTGGTCTAGATGTTGATGTTAGTTTTCCTTTTTTGAAGGTGGCTTTTAGACGATTGTCCATTTCAAATTGCATACATATGTCATCACTAAAGACCTTTACTGTCTCGAGCAGTTGTTTTTGCTGGTGATCGTTCTTGGCAAAGGTCTTTAGGTCATCCATGTAGAAAAGATGGTTGATCTTTTTGCCTTGGATGTCATATCCATGTCCAGTGTCATTCAGCATGGTATTGAGAGGGGCAAGAAACAAACAGAAGTGGAAGGGTGATAGTTATGCGACTTTGCATGCAGATGGTTAAGTCTTGAACTTCTTTGGCCTTGGTTTGAAACCTTCCGGATGAGGACTCCCACCACGCCCATTTATTTGGGACCATAACCTTTGGCCTAGTTACCCTGACCTTTGAGTTTGACCTACTTTTAAAAAACTTAAACTTTAAAGGGCTTACAACAGGAATTTATCCTTAACCCCAAATGCTGTCAAAAACACTGTGTACTGAGTCCCACGTCTCTTTCTTGTCTCCTTTTAGATCTACATGCAGTTTACCCATAATTGTCCATAATTTGCCAACGAAGTAATAATTAATTTATTCGTGTTATTTTACCTTTTGAATTACGGTATAAAACACACATCACATTTACATTGCAACTAGAAATGTCTCATTTCAGCAATCTAAACACGCAGGAGCATATTGTTTTGCTCTTGTCTGTCTGTCTGTCCGTCCGTCTGTCTGTATGAAAACTTAAAACTGGCCTTTTCTCCAAAAATATTTGACATACAAAGCTATAATTTGTATGTAACCTTCTTTTGAACAATGATATTTATCTGTTCGTGCAATAACAATATGACCTTCCTCAAGGTCATTCATTAACCCTTATCAATCCTTACCTCGAAAACTTAGCATAAAAACTTAACATTGCAATTCCTTGGGCATTTGTGTTTCACGATCTTGTTATTAAAGTTCTTATTAATATTCATAAGCATACTAATTAGTTTTGTGTAAGAGATGTCTTAACAAAATAACATTTCAAAACTAAAATGTATGTTTTTTTACTATAATAGTTTTAAAATGTTTTTGCGATTAGTTGAAGCTAATGCTGAAACTACTATAAGAAGACAGTTGCCATGGAAACAAGAAGGTTGTTAAATGTTGCTTATCCGGCACTTTGAAATGGAACAACAGTCAGAATTCATTAACAGGTTCAAGAAAATACAGGTTTTCATTTTTGGCTTATGACATAATAATGCCATACTCCATATTGAAAAGCATGTAATTTGCTCGGCTTATTACCTCCCTTTATGGATATACCTGTTGTGATTTTTTCCATATACATGCTGTGTAGGACAAATTATTCAACATGAATTGTATTTCTATGCACCTGGTTTATATATCCAGTGTATGCTTAGTATAGAAAGCAGTAAAGCCACATTATTTTAAACATTTCAAAACCTTGCACTGATTTTCAACTATCCAAACCCTATCAAATTTCAAATGCACATTCTGAAGTATAGCTACTCTGCAGAGTGGATATCATTGCATTTTTGTTCTTCCTTTGGATAGGTCTTTCAAGATATATAGGTGTCCCTTTGTCCATTTTAGTGGTAACTCCAACCATATCTGGCCCAAGGACTGTATCAGAAACAATTTTTTCACATTCAGACACAAAAATTCCAATCTACCGGCTGAGAAAAAACTGGTGGTACTTACATTTTGTAGCAGTTTTTTTCTAATTTCTCTGCAGGGGACGCACCCCTGGCCGTCTGTTGTAGTTTTGTGGGTCAATGCCGGTGCGGGAAGAAGCATATGACGACAATTGGCCAGACCTGGGTCTCGAAGAACCCCGAAAACGTCCACGGTTCCATGGCCTGGACCCGTAACCACCCCTCTGACTAGAGACACCCGACATTCTATCCCTGATTTTGGCAGTGTCCTCTATTTCTCGGGCCGTTTTCGACACACCACCTGCAAATAATTCGGAAGTAACTGGTAGGGTGTGGGTACACAGGTGCGCATATTCCCGTTTTAATTCAGGTCGTAGAAGGTCTCTGATCATTCCCATGACCCATAAGGTCCATTGCATCATGGCATTCATTAATAACATTTTTACTTCAATATCCAAGCCTTTCTCAACCAAAACACGTTCCATTTGTGCAGCTATCTTTTTGTTTTTGTGAGGCATACACCAGCCTTTACTATGGATGTCCCAATACACTGTAACTTTTTGTCTGTAGATCAACTTTGGGCAGACATAACATCCCAAACTTATATGTTCATTTTGGCAGTAACAGTGCCTTCACAATTGGCCGGTGTAACGTAGTAAAGTAACCCCCATAGAATACTGACCCCCGGTCACTATTTTATATAGAATACTGACCCCCGGTCATAATATTATGACCGGGGGTCATAGTATTATGACCTCCCCACACGTAAAAAAGTGACCCCTCACGTAGAATTGTGACCCCCATAAAATATCGACCCCCTTCCCCACATACTCACCAACTATCGTACTCAGATATAAACTCAACTATGGTACCCGTACAACATAATTATCTCCATCGATAGGCATCAGAGGTGCAATGGCACTCGTCCGTGCATGCGTCTGTCCGTACATACAGAGTGTTTTGATCGCAACTTTCCATTCATATTCGGCGAACCCGATTCAAACTGGCTGGTTAGACGCTTCCACTGCATCTGGGGTTTAACGCCGTTTTCAACGGCTATGATCATAATTGTGGCGGCTGGAGCACCTAATACGAATTCCTGATATTTCTCCCACCCATACTACCACAAAAATTCAAACAGACCCTCCAGCTGCTCTCTCATAGATGATTCACACCATTCGGTGAGAGACAAGTGACTTTTGTCAAATGTCAGAATGGATACATGCCGAGCCAGGTTCGAACTCACGACCCCTTGATTGACAGACCCCGGAGTTACCGACTAAGCTATCAGGTCTCGGAGCATCTGTATTGGTACTTAATCGTGTGTACAGTAGGTCTACAGTATGTTCATTGATTACGAACCACTACTGAAATATATTTGTGTGGAAAGGACAAATAATTTTAAAGGGTTTCTGACCGAAAATCTCTTGTCCCTCAGCGTTGTGAGTTCGAAGCCTACCAGAGTTATGTATGTGTCTCGTACGCATTTTCCTACCTGGCGGCTGCATATTAGAGTGATTCTGTTTAGTCACTTTAGCGAGATAGTTATCTCGGCTTCTCAATCTAATTAAAATCCTGTGTTGACTTGATAGTAAAATCTGACAGGCGCCAGTAAGGGAGTCATCCCTTGTGACCTTTTGTCTGACCAATCAAATAAACGCTTCAACGATGGGTGGATCGATTTAATCCGAAAACTAGGTCACGATGACGTCACATTTCAGTGTAGAACCATGTGTCTGTTATGGAAAAGTATACATAACCCGTCACGCTAAAGGGGACATAATCGGAAGTCCATACAACTGCATGATTTAGAGAATAAAGCCAGACTAAAAAGGCGTCAAGCAGCTGTCGCAATTGGAAAGTAAAGATGTAAGATATGAAAAAATGATCAATCAAATATAAAATTTCATTAAATTCTATCTAGATTTAAAGAAATGTGAGAAACAAACTTTTACAATAAAGCCTTTTTTCCCAAAACATTGCATCAAATTGAGAAACAGAGAGAAAATGTTCTTGACAGAATTTCACGAAGTTCAAATTGAAATTTCGTACATTTTGGTGCAAGAATTGCGGAGATTTTGCTTCGGGCAGACTTAAGATCTAGACGCAATTTTATCATATATTTAGTCCCCTTTTCACATGACAGCTTTTTTGTACATGAATTATTAATTAAATAAGCTACAGAACATCTCATTCATCACTATAGGACAGCATTTCTTTAAATCATGTTCATTGAATAAAGAGAAATTAGAGAAACACTAATTTCTACATTAAGACCCCTTTTTCTGTGACGCAGCCTCGAATTGAAAAAGATAAACCAAGAACACAGACTCAAAAAAGTATTTCAGGGATAACACATGTGAAGTTTCATTTATTTTGCCTAAAGGTTGCTGAGATCTGACTGTAAACGGACGGACAGACAGATTGACGGTCGGACGGACGAATGGAAGGTACGTAGCATGGCGACTAAATGCGTCCCGATTTTTTTTCGAGGAGCATAATGAACACGGATGTGACTTGAATCGATTTATACATGTACTAGTGTATGTTTAATTAGCAATAAGCTAGGCGGGGGTCAGTATTCTATAGATAAAATCTCTTTAAGACACCCTTGCTTAAAAGTATATCTAGCCTTGTCCGAATTGATCACGATACAAGCCGCCTTGTTATCGCATATTACTTGAATATTCTTGCCTTTCAACGAGTGACCCTACAAGTGAAGACTTACTACAATTGACAACAATTCTAACGCTCTAATATGCAAGTGTTGCTCAGAAATAAAGCCAGGAAACAATGCGTGGAAAAATGCGACCCGCACAGACCACAACAACCAGACAAGCAACTATCTGAATTAAATACAATATCGGGTTCAGACCAATGCAAAAGCCCACCAATCTATGTCCTTCCTCACGTCATCTTGAATATGGAATAATTTAACTGTATCCCCACAAAAATAACGCTCCTTCAACCAATTCCAAATCATATCGATAAATATCCTTCTTGACCTAACTCAAGTGCCAACAAAATTTAATTTACCCAAAAGTCTTTGAATTTCTCTTAAGGAAGCCGCATTCTTGGTTTTCCACAGAGTAACTAGCTCTGCAACCTCAGTCAACTTGTCAGGAGGAATAGACATGGTCATCTTTACACTGTCAAACAACACTCACAAGAAAAGCATTGAAGTAGAAGGAGAACAAGCCTTTTCACAAGCCCCCTCTAAATTGCTTCTGAAATTGCCAATTGCTATTTTTACTTTCGATTTTAAAATGTTTTTCAATGATTGTTTTAAAATCCTTCGCTCTATGCAACTACCTCGGTAAAGCCGGATGTCATGAGGCAACAAAATACCGTTGACTCTTTTTTTGGAGCTAGTTTCTCCGTTTACCACCCGTGAATATGTTTTGAGCTATGAAAAGAGATAAAAAGTCACATGTGGCAAGATCTGTCGAAAAAGAAGGGCGAATAATTTCAGAGATCTTTTCTTGTGTCAGATATTCGCGTTGAATGACTGCCTTGTCTTGTTTGTGAGACTAAGCATATTATGCCACAGCCTCACACAACGTTAGCCAATTACTTGTCGATACTTTCAGCGTTTTTTTTCCTTCTTTGGACGGGTCCGTAAAAAGGTCCCGTTCCCAATGCCAAACAGGGTAATTTTTTCCCAAAATCTTGAAAGAAATTCCCAATAAAAAAGTTATTCCTTCTTTTTTACAGAAAATTAAACATTCCCTTTCTTATGCTGAAAAAGGAAATACCCAGAGGCTATCATCTTCGCAAGCCAAGGGTGACATCTACGACGTAACGTATTCACCCTTGGCGTATTTAGTCCGATTTTCTTGGTCTCCTGGAAAGCGGTCTCGCTGGAACCAATCATATTGTCGACTGATACATCTGTTATGAGTAACCAAATCATGACAACGGGCGGGGAAAAGCATAGCATTTGCAACGCGAAAATGGGCGTTTTTTTCCTAAGAATTTCACTGCAATAGACAGGAATTCCCTAACTTTAATCGACGAATTATTATACTTTCGTCAATTCGACCAAAAAAGCAGCTAACTTTTACATAATCCGCATGACGTATGACACGAAAGACAACGCACGTTAATGACGTCATCAATAGTAGACGTAAACAACCAGCAGAACAACCGCAAGGCGGCGCTTCGCGATTTCAAGAAATCGGACTAAATCCGCCAAGGGTGAATACAAACGTATCTATAGGTGGATTCAACCTTGGCCAGCGAAGATGAGAGGCTATCTGAAAGTCCCATAAGTTGATTTCATATAGTTAACTATACACAGGACTCATTTTTTGTTGCAATCTGTCACGCAAATATTTTCCCAATTTTTGACAAAACAACACATTTTTCCCAATTTGCCTTGTTCTGGACCCGTTCCCAAAACTATGAGAAAAAACGCTGACTTTACAAAATATTTTAAAGTTATATTAGCCATTGCCTTTGCTAAAACTTAGACATTACTATTTTAACCATCGGTACGACAATTTCAATCTATTTTCATCTTATGGAAAGTTTATATAGTTTATCAAACGTACGGCGAGGCTTTAAAATAATGTGTACAAGACTGTCTAAACTAGCCCATGCTTCCATAAGCAGGCTTTATTTAACTGCTTGCATTGGGTTATGCCAATTCCTACCTGAACCAGTATCTGGAATAAATAGCCATTTGAGATGTACAAGTTTCCAGACCTGCTTGTTGCATAACACACCCTGATCAGGGTCTGTACTTCTGTTTTTATGATTTAAACAGGCCATACAGTGTTTGAGAACAAAATGGATCCTGATCTGACTGTGCGTATACATAATAATATTTTAATCTGGATTCCTATTGATCTTAAATGCCACAAGAGACCTTTACCAGATCTCTGCTTAAATGTTTTACAGCAAATTCCAGTACATGTGCACCTCATGAATGAAGGAAATAAAGATATATTCGGCGGTTTACACATTCACGAGTACATCCTCTATTGTAATTTACCAGTAGCAGGGGTAACTGCGAGGTAAGTATTGTAACGTTGTTCGAGACAATATTTTGAGATATTCTCTAATAAAATAAGACAGCACTTGTTGGTATTGAGACAAACTAAGAAACTGCTGACGATGCTCGTTTTCTTGTTTGAGGTAATAATATCCTTCACTTTTCACTTTTATTAGATTAAAGCCTAATTCCAACTTTTGAAAATGTAAGAATAAAATGCATAGACATAATGAGGCATACATGGATTGGTCATATATGTTTCACCAGATATACCACTCCTGTCATGGCGTAAGGTATCCCTGTATAATGTGTGATCTGGTCCCGGTTTCTCAAAAAACTTTAGTACACTCATGAGAACATGCTCAACTTATGGAATACTCTCCAATGTTTAATGGTATTCGATTGAAGTTCGCGTGAATTTCGTGTGATTTGAGCACGGTGCTGAGATTTAAGTATCTGAACGTACTTTTAAAGTTTAATCGAGGACCGGGGCATGGATTTAACAGTTATGTAGATAATTACATGTATGTCTTAGTTTTAGAATCTTGAGTCTATATTATAATGACAGTTGAAGTGCATACAATTACGTAATAAGTAATTATTTGTAACAAAATCAAATGTGTGCTCCCTCCTTAAACTCCTCATCAAATAAAAAGTTTATACTGCTCATCTCGTCACCTAGAGCTTAATAGAGCGGTAGTGGGGGAGTAGAACCTCTGAATCCAGTAGGTTTCTCTGGCCCCAATGATGCTCCCATTCATAGTTATTCCTATAATAGGTTTATTAATCAAAGGCATTGGCTTATAAATCTCACTTGCCTTGCTATTTCCAGTATGTGGATTCTCTCTTGGTATCAAGGTGTTTCAGCATTCTGTCATTGTGGTAAAATAATTCATTAAAAAAACATTTTAAGTCTTGCTTTTTTTCTCCTTTCACAAGTAGTAATCAGCATTTCCTCTCAACGATAAAGACTTTTAGGTAGTGTTGAACAAAAAAGGGGATTTCTGATTCCCAAGATTTCTATTCTATTCCTCAACATATTCCAACATACTTTTGTTACTTGTGAAATGGTAGAAAAACACAATAATTCCCTCTCAAAATTTCAATTTTTCTGTTCTATTAAACATTGATTATTTTGTCTAGAGAACATTTTATTTGAGCCAGTGTATACGTAAAACTCCGCGTTTATAACTGTATACTCGTATACAAAGACTTTGCCTCTTGTTGTTGAAAATGACCCCACACACTTTCTTTTTTGAGAATAAACGAGTAAGGACATTAATTCGCTCGTTTAGCTCACGATAAATGCTTTGGTAAATGTTAAAATTGTATACTTGGTTTTTAGCTCCACTGACCGAAGGCCAGTGAGCTATTGTCATAGCGTTGTGACCGTCGTGCGTGCGTGCGTGCGTCCGTTAACTTTTTCTTTAGAAATCTTCTCCTCTCCAACCAGTGGGCCAATTTTGACCAAACCTGGCAGGTATGTTCCTTGGGTGACCCTTTACTTAAATTATTTTTTTTTAAAAAATGATTGGTCCAAAAATGTGGGCGTGGCAGGGCGGGGCTTATCAGACTTAGAGAAATGATAAAATAATTCTTTAAAAATCAACCATTTGGTTAATTTTGACCAAACTTGGCAGAAATGTACCTTTGGTGACTCTTTACTTGAATTGTTTGTTACAATTTGATTGGTCCATAAATGTGGGCATTGCAGGGCGAGCGGGGCTTATCAGACTTGGAGAAATCACAAAATGATTCTTTACAAAAATCTTCTTCTCTCAAACAAATGGGCCAATTTTGACCAAATTTTGCAGGAATGTTTCTTGGTCGACCCTTTACTTAAATTGTTCAAAGAATTTTGATTGGTCCAAAAACGTGGGCATGGCAGGGCGAGGCTTATCAGACTTAAAGAAATGACAAAATGATTCTTTAAAAATCAACCATTTGGTTAATTTTGACCAAACTTGGCAGAAATGTACCTTTGGTGACTCTTTATCCTACTTGTCTGTGAAATTTTGATTGGTCCATAAATGTGGGCGTGGCAGGGCGAGGCTTATCAGACTTAGAGAAATCTCAAAATAATTCTTTAAAAATCAACCATTTGGCAAATTTTGACCAAACTTGGCAGAAATGTACCTTTGGTGACTCTTTACTTTAATTGTCCGTGAAATTTTGATTGGTCTATAAATGTGAGCGTGGCAGGCTGGGGCTTATCTGACTTAGAGAAATCACAAGATAATTCTTTAAACATCAACCATAGGGCCAATTTCAATTAAACTTGGCGGAAATGCACCTTAAGTGACCCTTTACTAAAATTGTCTGTGAAATTTTGATTGGTCCATAAATGTGGGCATGGCAGGGCGGGGCTTATTAGAATTGAAGAAATCGAAGAAAAATTCTTTAAAAATCAACCACAAGGCCAATTTTGACCAAACTCGGTAGAAATGTTCCTTGGGTGTCCAATTACTTAAATTGGTTGTTAAATTTTGATTGGTTCATAAATGTGGGCAAAGCAGGGCGGGGCTAATCAGAATGGGAGAAATCACGAAATAATTCTTTAAAAACAACCATTGGTCAATTTAGTACAAACTTGGCAGAAATGTTCCTTGGGTAATACTTTGTTAGTGAAATTCTGATTGGTCTATAAATGTCGATGTGGCCGGGCAGAGCTTATCTGAATTGGATAAACCATAAAATAATTCTTTAAAAATAAACCAATGAGCCAATTCAGATTGGCAGAAATCTTCCATGGGTGACCCTTTTCAAGATTTGGCATTGCAAGGCTCACAAGAAATCATGAAATAATTCTTTTACTTTAGCCAGTGGAGCGATTCATGCCCTCTTGGGCCTCTTGTTAGTGTTTGTATACAAGTCTACAGTTATAACCGACGAGTTATATATTGTCTTGGAACATCCTATAATATACCATGTAAAAAAGGTTTAGCAACTCTGACTTTGTTAATTGAAAACATGTATTTTCTGTGATATTTATTTCACAACCGTTATATACATTTTAGGATATGCATTTACGCACAACATTCAAAGATTGCTTTGTGGTAACGTTAAATATCGTGTGAGAAACATTGTCTTGACGTAGGTGAGGGGTCAAAACAAAAAGTCACAACAGAATTCGGTATCGATTATGAGGTCATTTTCGAGCAAGAACAACAGTGAAACGATTTCTAATCCACTTAAATTGTTTGTACACGGTATCAACATTCACTACTTTATCAAGAGACTGAACGTCATTCGCGTCATTACGATCACATACACGTCTTCTTTGAATGCACCAAATGTGCTCTATAAAGAAAGGGATGATTATTGGAGTACATAAATTTGTTTACGCTTAAAGCATTTAGGACTCTATGCCAGACCAGTCTGGTGCGTTCATGGTGTACCGTCAAGGGAATTACAACGTATGATCAACGTCTAGTAACCCTTCGTCTGTGGAGACGATTACGGATGGTAAGTGTGGATACTCTATGTTAAAATTCCTGTGGAAGCCAGTCGCAAGTTTTTGTGCTGATATGGAACATCTTTGTCGTGACGTTACGAAATTATGACGGTCATCGTCTCGTAGCGTTTTTCTTCGACGTCCTTGACCGGAACTATCTCAAACCACAAAAGTTGGCTCTGATAGCATCTTCAAACGGTAACTTATGCTTGGAGATACGCAAAATTCAGAAAGACATCTTTATCTCCGGTTCCGCCACGTCGAAACACATTAGCGATATAACACAGGGTTGCAGAAAATTCTTTTTAGTGGCCTTTTTCATACTGGGCAAAATGATTAAGTTCACAACTAAATGTTTTCTAGAATTATGCTCCATACACATGAATACCATCGCAGACATGAAAACCGGAAATGCGCACCTGGAGTGTGAGACGCACGCGATGGCGGTATGAAATTCATATGTTTGTGTTCTCTAGCTATAATCTATCGTGTAAATGTTTGATTTTACCTTAAAACAAAAATATTTTTGTAACTAAAGATATTTTCATTTTGTTGCTAAACTTTTTTTACTATCAATGTATACTTTCAACATACGACATACAAAATGAAAGAAACACAGTTGAACCAATATCAATCCGCATTATGGTGTGATTACATAATAATATCAATGAACATTGCACAAAAGGAGTGCACAAATGTGCGGTGACGTACACTACAATTTTTTTTGACACAAGTTTATCGAGTTTGAGTCCTTTGAACTGAACACTAGTGTTAATCTTCTTTTATTCTAAACAAGATGAAGACCTACACTCCAATCGGTTTAAAGAAACACATTTTAAATGGTTCACAACGGCATTATGATTTGTCTGTACTATGAAATTCATGTCATGAAAGATTATAATGAAAGTAATTCTTACTCCATAATTATTGTATTTAAGACCACCATGGATCCAGATCACATTGTGCTTAAATACGGTCTTGTCTGGGTCTATGCTGCTCCCTCACAGTTACTGTAGGTAATCCAAAACCTTGTACGAGTACAACAAGGATCTTGGTCTATGCTGGTCTCAAATGTTATTAATGCACTTTTCCGGAACAAATCTCGTTCTTTTAATTCTTCATTATTATCTTTTCTTTCATTTTAAATCATGAAGTGCCCAAAAGAGATATACAGCAACACCTAAGCCACCAGTAACGGTTACGGAAACGCAGGAATATCCTTCAGTGTCTCTTACGATGAGCATTACTCCAAATGAGGTCCACATTGGTGATAAATTAAAAGTAACCATAAGTATCAACTATCTACTGAGTAAGTATGATATTTGACTTTCCAAAAGACACGATTTTTAGTCCGTCTGAAGACCCAGGTAAAAAATAATTTCGCTGCAGCTCCCCCCCCCCTCCTTGGTACCCAGGTTGTTATATACCATTTTAAAAGCTTAAAATATGCTGGAAACGATGCACAATGTTGTCAAGTTGTAAACCTGTGCACGTCTCGTGATACATGTATTTCAAATAATCTATTTGTTATCTTACCCCACCCACATATGTGTTTGTTTACACGGGACATGCACAGTTGTAAACTTGAGAACATCGTACATTGCATTCAGCATATTTCAAGCTTACAATGGTATGCAAAGGCCTTGGTACATCGAGGGTTAGTGGTGAAACGATCTCCTTAAAAAAACCTTATTTGGATACTGGAAAAGAGGGGGGCATTTTCAAGAGCAGCCAAAAACTGTGTATTGTTTATATCTGTTAAGATATTGGATGAAGATGTTTTATCAAGATCCAAATAGGTTTTATCTAATCTAAAACCGTCGTACAAACGTTTCACGGAACAATAATGCAATTATTTGTTTGTGTGGCTATGTCTTTTACTGTGTATAAATTACCCCACCCACTTTATGCAAATTGATGTTAAATATGAGCATCATTTCTGTGTATAATCGTTTGAAAAGTATTTGTATATATCTGTTCCGGTTAATTTGATAGTAATTTTATGAATTCGAATGAGTACATTCCTAAGTGATTGGGTATAAGGCATTTTCTATTTGACAAATATATTTCAGATAGTTTATTTGTTGTATTACCCCTCCCACATATTTGAGTGTTTATAAGAGACCTGCACAGGTTTACAACTTGACAACATTGTGTACCGTATCCAGCATATTTTAAGCTTTAAACTGGTATTTAACAACCTTGGCACCTAGGATGTGCATCGAACTTCTTAAATAGCCCCCTTATTTGATTTCATCGGTCGGAGTATTTCCCTTTTCCCAAACAGATTTTTTAGGACAGTCCGATATAGTAGCTGCTGTATACGAGAAAAGTATGTGCTGATAAAGATAGGACTTGTGTACCACTTAGCTCAGAAAATATTGATGCAAAAGGAGAAAATGCTATCATCAGCATTTTCTTCTTTTGCCTCAATGTTTTTCCAGTGTTCTCTATAAGGAACGTTGAAACTGCGGAACTAGAGTAATTTGTATAACAGGATAGGCCTACACATGCAATGTATAGATCGACAATATGCGGTGAATGATCATCGGTCAATTTTATCTGTATGCATAATAGACAATTGACCTTCTATCATTCACTGTACACTCAGTCTCACTTAAGTGCGACAAATAGGGTCCTCAGCAATGATACGATGATACCGACCCTCATAGGACGTCTTGTGCTTCTCCGTTTGGCATTTTGAAAAGCATGTGCATTTTGTAAATTGAAAATAGCACATGACATACATCCTGCCGTCAATTAAGCGATATATGCATGGTTTATATACGAGAGGGTATCTAAAATAGCATGTCCCCGGAGTAAAATGACTTGTTTCAAACTCTGCTATAGTGATCAAACAGATTACCATAGTTAATCATTCTTACATAAATCGTGTGCTATGAATATGTTGTTTGCGTGTAAAGCCCAAAATTAGATGTGAATATCTGGAAATGAGAGAAATATGACCATCTTATTATGTCCTCAAAGTCGGAACCAGTTACGAGTCAACACTTATTATGGGCTGCAAATATTTTATAAAATGCTAAATGATATAACAAAACTGCCAAATTCAACAATGGAGACCATATGTAAACATTGATCAATATGTTTTAATGTATCCACTACCAAATCTCAAACAGGATGCGAGGAATATTAAAATATGCAGCGTAATTTTAAAGAAACCATTTACGAGACAACTTTTTGAAGTGACTTTACATTATACTATGAGAACCGATAACTTAATTGTTTACTTCTAGATACAAAACAGTGTTTTTCGAAAAATAAAAATGATGTCATGGTCGGAAAATTCTTTATGAACCCAACACACAGGAAGCAAAACCAAAATAATGAACCATTTACGAGTCACCATTTACGGGACAAATGATATCATTTCCGTTAAATCTATAAATTCGTTTTCGTCATTTGCGCTCATTTACCATGATTTCGTCAACATAGTTAGATGACGTCATAGAATTTGATATATTGGCCTTCATGAGAGCATTTTACGATGGTTGAGATGGACTTTAAGGTCAGTTACGGACAAAAAATATTTCACTACAGTTGGCAAAGTAGCAAAGGTTTTCTTTGGGAAATAGATACTGAAACCTTTTCTGTTCAATTTCTGATGATGTTATAATAAATCTAAATATAATATAAGTCATCTTTTTCTGTTTTTGGCAACCGTTTTAGAGTTTTCAATTAAATATTTCTGCCAATTTAAAGTCAATATTCCCATAGTTCTTATTTGATGAAATATCCCGGAATACTTACCTTGATTTTCAGCGATTTTTCGCCTCTTACCTCAAGATGCATGTGAGAAAAGTATTCAGTGGCTTTACAAATAAGGCTGTGTCAGTACTTGTGTAAGAAAGCCAGAAAACACAGAATTGCGCCTCTGGCCGCCTTAATATGTCCTAAGCTGTTGAAAGAGGCGTTCAACCCCGCAACAAACAAATAAACAAAGTACGTATACCTGCAGTGTAAACAATTGTAAGACCCTACTTTGATGATAAGTATAGTTAATTATAAAATGAGTAACACGGTATACGGTAGAAAGCATTTAGAAGGTGATTTTCATAAGGACCATTTACGGGACAAATTAGTAGGCCATTTACGAGTCAACTTTTAGCACTATGTCTATATTGACACTTTATATACGAACATAGTTTTGACTTGGATTTCTTGTTGTATATATTCTCAAGGGCAGGTTTCGTTTAAGTATTTTATATCTGATTGTTATGAAGCTTAGTTACATTATTTGATTACTAAAGCATTCTTAATGGTAGTCCACATTTATTAAGAACATAAACATCTACTCCTTATATTTTACGCGAAAATATGACTAAGGTTTGATAAAAGTTATAAATTCACATATGAGTGATCATATCTCGTGCAAAGAAGATTAGATAGCCCATGTACTGTCGTCAAAATATTCTGTATTTCTTCCTTAACTTCAATGGTGTGTCTCGAAAATGGTGTCTGCAAATGGTGGCAGTGCTCATTTTGTCAACAGCATATCTAAAAAACTAGGAAAGTTGTACTCGTAATAATGTATTTTCATGTCAGCAACGTATTCTAGTTTCAAAATTTTAAACCCAAAGTACAATACTAGAAACTTGAAAAATCGGCCTTTTCGGGTTGACTTTGTCGCACTTAAGCGAGACTGAGTGTGTATATTGTTGGATTTAACATGTTTTTTCCAACACTTTCCACAACAGAAAAAATCAGTCTGCAAAAATTGAAAGATGTTGCAAACGACATTTTCAAATGACCACTGATATATGTTTTAGTTTTTAGCTCACCTGAGCACAAAGTGCTCAAGGTGAGCTATTGTGGTCGCTTTTTGTCTGTCCGTCTGTCCACAATTTGGTGTTTACACTCTAGCATCCACAAATGTTAGTCAATTTTGACCAAACTTTGTCAAAACAAGTATGGTCAAGTTTTCGGATGAGTTCGATTATGGGCCAGATCGGACTAAAAATAAGAGAGTTATCTGCCCCTGAATGTCAAAATATGCTGTTTTTAACTTTGTTTACACTCTAGAATCTACAATTATTGACCAATCAATACAAAACTTGGAAATAATGTTGGAGACTATAAGATCTCGGATGAGTTTGATTTTCAGTGAGATCAGACTAGAAAGTTGAGAGTAATATACCCTTGAATTTGACAAAATTGCCGTTTTTGACCATTTTCGACCTTGTTTACACTCTAGAATCTACAATTATTGACCACTCAATACTAAACTTTGATATAAATTTGGAGCCCAAAAGATCTCAAATGAGTGCGATTTTCATTGAGATCAGACAAGAACGTCGAGAGTTATACGCCCTTGAATTTGACAAAATTGCCGTTTTTGACCATTTTCGACCTTGTTTACACTCTAGAATCTACAATTATTGACCAATGAATACAAAACTTGGACATAATGTTGGAGAATATAAGATCTCGCATGAGTTTGATTTTCAATTAGATCAGAAAAGAAAGTCGAGAGTTATGTGCCCTTGAATTTGACAAAATTGCCGATTTTGACCATTTTCGACCTTGTTTACACTCTAGAATATACAATTATTGACCAATCAAGACAAAACTTTGACATAATGTTGGAGACTATAAGATCTCAAATTAGTTTAATTTTCAGTCTGATCAAACAGGAAAATCAAGAGTTATGTGCCCTTGAATTTGACAAAATTGCCAATTTTGACTGTTTTTGACCTTGTTTACACTCTAGAATCTACAATTATTGACCAATGAATACAAAACTTGGATATAATGTTGGAGATCATAAGATATCGGATGAGTTCGATTTTCAATTAGATCAGACAAGAAGGTCGAGAGCTATGTGCCCTTGAATTTGACAAAATTGCCGTTTTCGACCATTTCCGACCTTGTTTACACTCTAGAATCTTCAATTATTGACAAATCAATACAAAACTTTAATGTAATGTTGGAGAATATAAGATCTAGGATGAGTTCGATTTTCAGTCAGATCAGACTAGAAAGTTGAGACTTAAGTGCCCTTGAATTTGTCAAAATTGCTGTTTTCGACGGGTTTCGACCTTGTTTATAATCTAGAATCTATAGTACAATCATTGACCAATCAAGACAAAACTTTGACATAATGTTGAAGACTATAAGATCTCAAATGAGTTCAATTTTCAGTGAGATCAGACTAGAAAGTCGAGAGTTATGTGCCCTTGAACTTGCCAAAATTGCTGATTTTGACCATTTTCGACTTTGTTTACACTGGTGAATCTACAATTATTTACCAATCAAGACAAAACTTGGACACAATGTTGAGAACCATAAGATCTCTAATGGTTTTGAATTTAGGTCTGAACAATAAGAAAATCTGGAGTTATGCACTCATGAATTTGACAAAATTGCTGTTTTCAACTTTTTTGGGGGGTCTATTAACTACAAATATTTACCAATCAAGACAAAACTCAGACATGTTGATTTTGGATGAGTTTGAATTTCGGCATAATTAGAAATTACTGAGTTATCTGCCCTTGAATCTTATAAATTTGCTGTTTTTGACTTTTTTACTCTAACATATGGCGTGTGAAAAGGGTCTTTAGACATGATAGCGCTATACCTACATTTGCTATACTTACATTCACAAATAGTGACCAATCAAGACAAACTTTGACACAATGTTGATGACCATGGGTTTATTTTCCGTCTTAAAGTCACAAATTGATTTGAACAAAACTGTTGCTCATATAATCTTTGTTCAGGTGAGCGATATAGGACCATCATGGTCCTCTTGTATATCAATCGAGACAAAACTTAGACACAATGTTGGAGACCATAATATCTCAAATGAGTTTGATTTTTGGTTTGATTGGACTAGAAAGTCGAGAGTTATAAGCCCTTGAATTTGACAATATTGCCGTTTTTTACTGTTTTCGACCCTGTTTACACTCTAGAATCTACAATTATTGATCAACCAAGACAAAACTTGGACACATTGTTTGGGACTTTATAAGTTCGGATGAGTTTGATTTTCAGTCAGATCTGTTCAGAAAGCCGAGAGTTATGTGCCCTTGAATTTGACAAAGTTGCTGTTTTCGACTGTTTTCGACCTTGTTTACACTCTAGAATCTACAAATATTGACCAATCAAGACAAAACTTGGATGCAATGTTGGACACTATAAAGTCTCAAATAAGTTTGATTTTTTGTCTGATTGAACCAGAAAGTCAAGAGTTATGTGCCCTTGAATTTGACAAAATTGCTGTTCTTGACTGTTTTCGATCCTGTTTACACTCTATAATCTACAATTATTGATCAACCAAGACAATATTTTGGCACTATGCTGCTGATTGCAAGACCTTGCATGAGCTGAATTTTCTGCAATCAAATGAGAAAGTGGTCAGTCATGCATGTGCCCTTAAATCTGACAAAATTGCTGTTTCGAATGAACAATCAAGACGAAATTTGGATTATGATGTTAATTACGATAAGATCTTGGATAAATTAATTATAGAATAATCAGAATAGTTATCTGCCGTTTAAACTTTTACTCTAAAAACCTCAAATAGTGACTAATCAAGACAAATCTCGACACAATGCTATTGACCATAAGTGTTTTCAGTCTTAAATACCAATTGAATTGAACAAAACAGTGGCTCATATCATTTTGGCTCAGGTGAGCGATATAGGACCATCATGGTCCTCTTGTTCTTGGTAGACCTCGATATGTTGTGGAAAATGAAGAAATTGCATGTCGCGATCATTTTCATTTTCAACTATGTTTTCCAAAGCCGTTGTCCTATTGTGCGTCAAAAGCATGTTTCCTGCTCCATCAGCGAATAATATGTCGCATAGCAGACATGTTGAATTACATGTGGTACGGCACTGTTATAACGAACACACGGAAACAGTTTAAAGACTCTTAGATACATTTCATGATTTCTTTTCAAAATGTCTTCTTTTAGTTTTATCTGAAAGAGCATATTTTCTGATGAAAAGTCTGTAAATGTTGGGCCTAAATATTGCGCCGTGAACGAGGAATTTACGCTTGTATATTTATGCCCCCTTTCGAAGAAAAAGGGGGTATATTTGTTTTGCATCGGTCGTCGGTAGGTTGGTCTGTCGTTAGGTCCGTAGACCACAGCCTCTCCGGAGCCTAACTCGAGAAGTGTACAATACAAATTTTTGATGCATAGCATCCAAAGTAGCCCAGAATCTTTTGGCCAGCAATAATTCAAAAAGTTTCTACATGGTGTCTACTTGAAAATGATGGGAACAGGCTCTAATTACCGATTTTTTTGATCAGATCTACAGGGTATCCACAAAGAAAGTTTACATTTTTGTCCATTTATAACTTTGTCAGATATTGGGCTATTTTAACGAAAGATGTATCATTTTAAAGCACACATGCTACACTTTCCAGTGCGCATAAAATTAACGCACTAGAAGGCGCATCATCATAACGTAATTGACCTCACACAGAAAGTTGTTATTTTCAAAATGGTGCGTCTGACGTCTGATCAGCGTCTTTCCATGGTTAAAATGTTTTACCAAACAAAAAGTGTTACAGATGTACAAAGGAAGTTTGAAAATAAACATAAAGGTACATTGTACACATGTGTGTAGAGTAAATATCTACAGCCTTGTAAAAAGTTGGGACAGTGAAAGATGCTCCAAAATCGGTCGTCGTAAGAGCAGTTTGAAGCGAGGAAAATGTAAGCACTCTCCAAGACATGTTAGAACGAAGCCTAAAGACATCAATAAGGCGCACATCATCAGAGATGGGTATTTCTAAATAATCTGTGCACAACATAATAAGAAAGGATTTAGAACTCTTCCCATAAAAAATCAAATTATGCAAAGCCTATCTATAACGGATAACGTTTTGTAACTGGGCTATAGGCGTTGCAGAAAATCGCGCCGACGCTTTCTCTGGGGATAATTGAAGTCATCGGTGTACAAATACGAGTAAAAGCCAAAAGACACTTCTATGCTCCTCCGAAGCATTAGAAGAGAAGTAAGGAAGATCAGCTTAGACATATGTACCAATGTTATATATAACTTTAAAGAGCGAGTGCGAGAATGAATGCATCAGAAAGTCCAGCATTTTAAAAACGTCATAAACTACTCAGATGATGTTATGTACAAACAAAATATAGTAATTCCGGCAATTTGGCATTTTTCCTAAATGGTCTATGAACTTAAATCTAAAAACTGAAACAAGATAAAACTTGAAGGTATCGTCAGTGGATATGCAAGTTTTCATTGTAGAGAAGAACGAGAAGTTATTAAAGATATGTGTCAAAACTGTAAACTTTCTTTTTGGACACCCTGTATGTGTCTAGAATGGGTAAAAGAAATCTTTAAAATAAAGTTTCTGTGATACCAATGTTTAGTCGTGATATATGGCCTTGATTTAAATGCATTCGATTTGGGGTACCAGTATGCTATTACAAACGTTGAGACTTTGATAGTTTCAGATCAAATTGGCAGTGGTAATAATGTTTGTTTGTTTGTTTGTTTGACTAAATTTGTGGACTAAATAATTTAGCAAGTGGCAAGAATCCGACAGTTTCAATTTCAATGTACACGACAAAAACAATCCGTGTTAAAAGTGTATGTCATAGTATACAAATATTAGTAGAAAATAAAACATTTCTGAATATATCTGGATTTCTCAGATCCCACATATTTTCTCACTATTATTATATCCCTTATTTTACTTATTAGGGGTGTCAAGACGAGATCTATCTTGTTTTGGACATGGTACATTCTGTAACTATAGCTTGAGCAAGACGAAGTAAATAAGTAAAGGTCATCCATAAACACTGCTTTTTGTACATTGTCTGCTATATATTTTATATCTTTATATTTTACATCAGTTATATTCATGATGTACCCGGTAGCAAAACAAATTGGCGTGGCAAATGATTTTAAAACATGACAAAAATACTAAACGACATTCTGTCAGTTTGAATCTACTACATGTTGTGACAAGAAGCTTTGAGAGCTAATCACGGGTGTTGATCAGACGGTATGTATGCACTAGCCGATGAGGATCCATGTTTGACTATTTGCTTGCTCATAATGTCAACCATATGGTCAATCGAGTAATTTTCCCCTAAAGTTCACATTGAGACTTATTTAGCTATATCGGAGAAATGGAGCTGATGGCACCGAAATGGAGATAGTTATTACAATAACTTGGTGGTCGTAATATGAATTCACATTTATCTAACGTCAATATCAAATACTTGTAAATGCAGCAAATATTTTGAAAAAAAAAAAGAATTTCAAGCTCGACCAAAAGCAATTTCCATTTCGCTACCGCGACTGCAAAGGCGTCATTCCGCGTTTTATCTTGTCGCGTGACCCTTTGAAGCATTCTGGTTTAAACTGATATAATCATTTCCCAAATAGCAAAATTTAAGTTAATTTGAATTGATAAAGATGTTCAACATACCATGGAAATATTTTGGCAAACAGAAAAAAATGCAGGGGTCCGTATTATCAACGATCGTACAAATAATTTTTGCGTAATTAGATCTACTTGAAACAGCAAATATGATTAGCCCAATCTGATTTCTCGTACAATCAGATGATTTGTTACACAGTTTACACAAAATAGTGGTCGTAAGATCGTTAATAATACGTGCCCCTGGTTACCAGCATTTTTTCTTTCGACTCTATGATGTCCAAGCTTTTTCCTTTATGAGGCTTAAAATCCAAAGCTTGTTTAGAAAAATGTTAAAGGGCTTACATTCACTGACCTGAGTATAAAATAATCATACCATAGCATTCGTTAAAATACAAAATTAAAGTTTACAGAAACAATCATGTTTGAATGCTTGAATTGCTCATGTTCAGCAGCTGAACTAAAACAAATGAAAAAATAATGTAAAAAAAATATGAAAAAAAGTATCGAGCGCTAGCGAGATTTGAACTCATGACATATAAGCTATGATGAACTCTTAGTCCGGTGTCGTAACCACTGTACCACTCAAGCTTTTACATATGATAAAGCTTATAAACGTTTAAACTATTTACACAATTTGGATTTGTCTCTATCGAAATTGAAGGATATGAAACAATAAACAAATTCATATTTTATGCAGTATATTCCTCATGAATATCTTAACATGTAAAAAAAAATATGCCTTTAATTTGATAATCCTTATCGACATACATTTCAACCATTTTCAACAAAAAGGTCGAACATTTTGTACAATGGTTGCCTAACAAACTCTACACGGGCATATCTCATGGCTCGGCTGCCAATAAAAAAGTAAAGCGTATTTGAAGAATTCATGAAAACTTTCTTATTGATTTAAAGATATACAAAAAAGGGAAAAAATAATCTAGCGTGAGTGGGTCTCGAACCTATGGAACAAAAGAGTTCAGGCTTTGATAAGCCTAGCACTCTATCCATTAGACCACAGCGGCACATGTATCATCCCATACTAAAACAAAATTAGAATATAGTAGTATTTATCAGATTAGATCGATTATCGCCCCTGAGTTGGTCCATAAATATAACGAAACACATTAGTAAATACCAAAACAAATTTACAGTATCGCTTTTAGAATGGATCAGTTCATAGCGAATATATATTACCGTTATTTATTCAACACTTCATACAAAATTCTCTTCTTGCTGTTATTAAGCATAAACAACAATAGTTAACATGATGTGTTATAGTTCTTCGTGTGTTTCGGTATTTCTATGGACCGATCCGGTCACATGATTAAGCGGTTAGTAATTTGCATATGGGGGAAATGAAAATAGTATACAAATGCAAGTTTTATGCATTGTATTTCCTCGTAAATGGTGTAAGCATATAAAACAAAAATGTTGTTAATGTAACAATCATTATCAACGTACAATTTAACCAGCTTCAACAAATATGTCGAACATTTTGTACAATAATCGCTCCCTTAATCTGCAGGTTAATATTTTAAAATCGTTACAAAGGTAGCCCAGCTCAAGGCTGGGCTACCAATAAGGTACATTCATGACTCTTCATAGGTAGATAGATCTCATTATGGAGAGGTGCAGTGCACAAGAACCATTACTCTGTCGGTCATATTTTTGGAGTTATTAGCCTTTGTTGGTTTTAATCTTACTCTTGTCCGGAGCATAACTCAAAAAGTAAGTAAGATAGAATCACGAGACTTTATATGTGAATAGATCTCCATATGGAGAGGTGCAGTGAACAAGAACCGTTACTTTGCGGATCAAATCTTGGAGTTATTGCCATTTGATGATTTTCAAAGTTAATTCTTGGTGGATAGGTCTGGCTATGCAGTGTATAAAAACCGTTACTCTGCTAATCATTTTTTGGAGTTATTCCCTTTGTTGATTTTCAAGCTTAATTCTTGTCCAGAGCCTAAGAAAACTATAATATAGCCCATATCTTATGTCCTATAACATATACGGCCTTGCTGTTTCAAACATGGACACCTCCTACCAAGACCTTTCACATTTGACCATGACCTTTGACCTTGTAACCTTGACCTTGGGAGTTTGACCTACTTTAAAAAAAATAATATGGCTTTTATCTCATGTTAACGTGGTCTCTTTCTCATGTCCTTTTACACATGCTGCCTTGATTTTTCACACATGGACACCTCCCATCAAGACCTTTCACATTTGACTATGACCTGGTAATTTGTTGCCTTGACCTCGGTGTTTGACCTATTTTTGAAAAGTTTTAATCTGGCCTCTATTTCACGTCCTTTTACACATACAGCCTTGATATCTCATACATGGACACCTCCAACCAACACCGTTCACATTTGACCATGACCTTGGACCTTGTGACCTTGACCTTTGAGTTTGACCTACTTTTAAAAACTTAAACCGGCCTATATCATATGTCCTATTAGACATATGGCCTTTATATTCCAAACATGACACCTCCTACATAGACTTTTCTCATTTGACAATGACCTTGGACCTAGACTTTGGAGTTTGATGTACAAAGGCAGGCTTTTAAGGGGGCATATATGTTTTACAAACATCTCTTGTTCAGGTAAAAATTCAAGTAATTGTCATTTACCACAGTTTAAAAATAATTTGTCATTTCCGTCTCAACTTTAAAGGCGTTTTTCGGCTTATCAGCAACAACTAAAAAACAACTGATAGAATTTTAAACGCATTAGAATCAGCAATCTTAAAAGCAAGTAGTCTAGGAGCCAGCTTTTACAAAGGGGATTAATCTAAAGACAAACCGTAAAAATGAAATGGGAATGTGATGTCTCGTTAATTTTTCTGGAAAGCTTATACATGAAGAACTACATTTGTCAAGCTGTAGTTACGAGGTTTTGACTCCCCACTAACGATATATGCTTTATTGGGAATAGTTAACCTGCTCATTGAACGTTTATTATTCAAGATAATCGCTGTCGATTCTCTATTTTTCCCCTTTTACAGCTGGTGGAAAATTCGTTTTGCCAACTTCGTGCAATGCTGATAATGGAAAGACCAATGCAAAGAAAGATATAAAACTCATAACAGATGGGTAAGTCAACTCAATCGTGACCAACTTAGATAAAACGTCACACTTTGTAAGAGCGGACACAATTTATTTCGACATGTCTTGGCAGGCCCGTAGGAAGCAATTTCATATTGGGGGGGGGGGGGGCTAAAGGCCTTGTCCTGAATATTGGAGGGGCTAATTTGGATTTTCCCAAAAATTTCAGTGTAAAATTAAGAAAATTCGGCATTTTTGGCCAACTTTGGGGGGGCTTAGCCCCCTCCCCCCAGCCCCCCTGTTCCTACGGGCCTTCTTGGCAAATGTCTCTCTTACGAAATGAAGATGAAGGTTAGTCCTATGTCTGTTTCACCATGTTTGTCAATCCATCTGTCTTGAGATAGTTAGGCATGGAGTCATGGTAATTCACACACATCGTGACCGTAAATACACAACTGAGATACTCTAATGATCACAGGGGATTTAGACATACCTTTATACGCCTAATTAGACTGATTTCTGACAAAAATCGATTGCGCCGCAGTGTACAAAAATGATACTTTCACAATTTCATATCATTATTTATCGATATGTTGTTGTTGTTGTTTTTGTTGGAAAATGACAAATAAATGCAAAACCATGCGCCTACAAATAATAATTATTTATTTAAAGAATATGATTTCATTGATAATTGAGAACCATTTAATATTCGCAAACAATTCGTAGTAAAACCCCAAAAAGAGGCATAGAAAGTGGCTTTCTTTGGACCAATCGTGTAGAAAGATTCCGATGGTACAGTGATTTAGGGTAGCCTTTCGGGATTCATTTTATTGTGGATGCCAGAATTGAAAGCGGTGCAGTTATCTTTATAGGGGCAGATAACTCTACCCACCCACAAATGAAATAGGCAAGTTTTCTTATGTGACCATGAATCGAAATTGTCGTCAAAAATTTTTCATCACTTTTTTCCACAATAACTTTTTATTGAAATATTATGTAAAGAAAAAAAATGGTAATAGAATAGTCGGTTTCTAATATAGTCTGCCTACAAAGTCAAAAAATGTGACTTTCGTAGGCATTCTCTGAACATGGGCGACTACCAGGTTCAATGATATCTTCAAGGCATGGTACGTACGGCTTGCCCGGTAGTCGCCTTTAGCAGGCGATATTGGTTGAAATAAACTAGGTCAAAGGTCATTCGGTACATTATTCATACATGCCCCCTAAAATACTCCATAACTTATACATTTCTTAAGCTAAAACAATTCTTTTGGTACCTAAATAAAGCTGACGGTTAGTACTGTTACTTAAAATAACAATATGTAACTTTACGAATTTGTGTATTTGTAAATTTTAATAAATACAGCAAAAAATGGCCAAAAAATCACAAAAATAGTTTTTTTTCGAAAAGTAAAAAAATCCTAAAAAATACCAACGGTATGTTTGGATAAATGACATTATACTTAAAAATTGCCTAGACATCTGTTGTTAACTGATATATATTTGCTTACAGAATTAGTCATTGGCTTACCCTTGTAGCCATAGCTAAAAGTGGGTGGGGTAAATTTTCCAAAAAAATACAAAAAACACAAACATTGGTTTAGCAATACGAACTTCACATAAATGATAGTCTCGATATTTTTATGATGTTTTATTGGAAATTCTTGTTTAAAAATATTATTTTCGTGATTTTTTATGGCTTTTGATGCATTTTACTAAAATGTAAAAAGAATTTCATTGGCAAAAAATTGCTTTAATAATACAGCATTAGAACTATATATAGCTTATATCAACATCAGTAAGTCAAATCTATGCCTCTTTTGACGAATTCCTAGTCATTAAAAAGTGCAATTAAATAAAACAAGACTCAAAATAAAACAGAAATTAAGCATAATCAGCAGCTGAAAGTAGCCATTTCACTATCTTACGAACATAAGACATTCAAGGTAAGAATAAATATGTTTCAACGCGTTTCGTTCATTAATAAATGGTGTAGTTTCATTCTGTAAACCGAACGTTAAATTCATTATTGCAATTTGGGTGATTACATATGGTGGACTTACGAGAGCATTCGATCATGTTTATAAAATGTTATTAGGAACGGATCATTCCATTTTATGGAAAAAATATCACAATAATAAGTCTGACTGCAGTTCTGGTATGCGATTATGGTATATGTAAAGGTCTTAAGTGCCCATGAAGGTATCAATACATGTATTTACTTAGATATGTACATGCTTTCATTAGAGACAACAGGAGATTCAGTCTTTGGGTCTTTCTGATTTTGTAACCAATAATCTTTTAATTGTTTTAGAAATTGAACTAAATATGATTCTGTATGTAGGCCTATCTCTAATTATGAAAATCACCCAATCTTTGATTAAACATTACATTATGTTATTGGTGATTATCAGATTATAAAGACACAAAGATCGCTAGCTAATTCTTACTATGTTAGTTAAGAACTAATGGGTTGTGGAGTTGGCGCAAAGGAACTCTTTGTGCATAAATAAGGAAATCTATGACCCTGTAGTTGCTTTTAGCTATCCTCTAGACAATAAACCTGACTAACCTCTGGGCACAGACCAACTTATAATAACATAACTAAAAACTCTTCATTCAATAATAATTTTCCTTTGTAATCAAATGTGTATCTTTCATTTGTATGGGAGTATTGTTGTACCATATAAAAAAGTGAATCCATATGTTAAAAGCTGCAGACATTTTTTGGCATCATAACTCAGATCATGTGATTTAATTCAGGAAATCGAATAGGATCGTGTTTTTATTTACTTGATTGGTCAGTATTTTGTGCAGCATGCCGAAAAAAATAAAAGTCAAAAAATTGACTTTTGTATTTCAATAGTACAGAGATCGCTTGCTTTCATATCAAAATTATACCTTAATCCTATGACAACACACACAGAGTCCATCATTTGCTTGGAAATCTTAATATTTGTCGATACAAGAGATTCTCAGCATACACATCCATTTGTGAAGTTTAAGGGCACAAAACCCTGGACTAATTGGTAGAATCAGAGACGTAATTACATTTTTTTCTCGGAATGCACCCATGGGAAAGAACTTAAGAAATGAGCGTGCTCTTCTATTCCCTCAACAGCTAGGCTCAACATCAGGTATTGTTTCAGAAGGTCTAAATGATGAAGGCTTGGTCATATCAGTTATTCTTGGATAATTATTTGCGTCACATAACTATTGTGGTATGTTTCATTCGTCAATAGATGCCAAATATCGTGCATCTTTGGCGTCATCAGTGACATCGGTAATTGACAAGGATATCCAGATTTTTAAAATTCGGATACCCTTGTCGACTTGCATTGTAACGGGACACGCTGAAGATGGAGGAAAAAATACACAAAGTGTTTGGTATCTAATAATGGGTGGACTACCTAAATCGTCTGCCAGATTTGACAACGCAATTAGGGAGACATCTTTTTTGAAAGGGTTGGAGTACGTTAAAAATCTAGAATCGCATGGCAGTTCTGTTTCATGATCTCTGAAATCTTTAAAATAAACTCTGGGTATTCTCCCAAGATAATGCTGTGCACCATGCAACTTGGCCTGGATTCAAGTCTAACAATGTCTTGCTATTCCTCTACTCCTGTTCACAGGTGCCACAATTTTACATATATCGATGTCTTTGAATCATATCCACCACATTGTATATTACCGACGACTAGACCCAGGCTACACACAAAGTGGTACCTGTACATAGACTACATCTGGTCTGTTTTAATGTGTATATTGACTAGTCTGTGTTCATGTTTAGCAAATTAGATTTAGTTGAAGAACCATTTTCGTCACACTTCGAGAACGGGTAGTCCAGTAAAAAACGTTCCTACTTTCTCGTTTTTATGATAGAGTATCACATTTAGACATATTCAAACAATGTTATCAATAGCTTTCACAGATTAAAAATACGTCAAAGTGTATGCACTGTAACCTACAGTATATACCATGATTCTGCCATTGTGTGTTAAGGGGGGTCAGAACGTTTTTAGCATCGCACAGACAGAACCAGATATTTGTGTTATTTTTTTGTTGTTGTTGTTTTGTTTTCCACTTAGACTTCTTCGAGCTCCATACTATACTATTTTTCCATCTATTTTGCCAATTGTTTATACTTGATCTAAAGAAGTCCTCCACAGTAGCAGTCATTTAATCAATTCTTATCTTAATCACCCTCCCCCCCACTTCCCGCATCTCTGGATGTCTTCATCCAGAGTTTGATGGTTGCAAAAAGAAGATGACTCGTCATAAACTACAGGCAATTGCTCTTCAACACATTTGGCAAATAATTTCAATGGTTCTTGTGAACCTACTTTCCGTCAATTGTCCATCGAAACAGACTATATTGCTTTTAAAAGAATGGTTCATCGTGGAAACAGCTGTCGGATGTGCCTGGATTATAAAAGGATGATCGTCCGAAATGTGTAGGCCTATGGAAGGATGTTTGAACGAAGGTTCTAGCCACTCGAATCTTGTCAAACTATGTCATTGAATTGTGGGATTTACTAGTACAAGAATTACCCCGGGCCTACCTACTTAAAAGCTGTTTTGAATCTTAATTTTGACACGGCAATCAAAATTGATTTTGTAAAATACCACTTATTGTGAAAAATCCACCAGTTTCGATATTTCTCTACCCTGTGCCCCGGCTCAACTGTTTCAAGATAGCACATTGCTAGAAAGAAATGAATGCCGGATGTTGCTTTAATGTATCATTAACAGTACTGATTTCATATGATATATCATTTTTCTACTGATTTTCACTGAAATCTGCCTAAAATATTGAAGATCTCACTTGTATATTTTAGAATTTTGGTGTTTGCTCCCACTCTGTGCTTTTGATCTATATACACGCTCTGAAGTAAAAAAAATATGAAGATACAAGTAGTTAATCGCATATCACGTTGTCGAAATTGACTTACTTTTTTAGTTCCTATGAAAACAGAAATTATTGTTTAGTTTGACCAAAAGGGCTTTCGATTTTC
Source organism: Fragum sueziense (assembly GCA_963680895.1). NCBI lineage: Eukaryota > Metazoa > Mollusca > Bivalvia > Cardiida > Cardiidae > Fragum > Fragum sueziense. The sequence goes on from OY804592.1 coordinate 57,985,547, forward strand.
AATAAATAGAAAATGCCATTTTTGCTACTTCTGCTTGTACATGTCAGGCCCGTAAGAAGCAATTTTATATTTGAGGGGCTGAAGCCCCTGTTTCTGAATATAAGAGGGGGCTAAATTTGATTTTCTCTAAAATTTCGGTGTAAAATAAGGAAAACTCGGCATTTTTTGCCATTTTTTGCAAGGGAAGCTAAGCCCCCACCCCCCACTAGCCCCATGTTCCTACGGGCGTGAACGTAACAATTTACCGTGCCAATCATCTTTTTTATTTATTGAATAAGCTTTTCTGTGTCTACTGAATTGTAGTTATGTCTCAAGTCTTTCCAATCTGAGGCCTATGAGTGTACAGTAACCGATCAGAATTTATAGGTGGCGAGGCGTAGTAAGTCCAAACATGTATACAGGCCTATGTGTTCTTCGTATAACCTTGTCAACCATTTCCAAACTAGTGATTTTTTTTCTTTTCATACCATAAACGAACTTTTCTAGATTGTTAATGTTTATTCATTACATTACTTGAACTGTTTTGGGCGCCAAAGTAAATTGTACCAATTTCCCAGGTTATTTGAGTGGGTGGGGTAACTTTTACTCATTTTTTTAACATTTACACAGTGAAAGTCATTGTTTTAAATGTTATTTTCGCAGGTATATACTTATATAATCTATTTAGAGTCAATATACAGACAAATGTAATGATATCATTTTAGTTCCATCAATACTGTTGAAATGCCATGTACACTGTATAAAAGCAACGATCGATACAAATATTGACCCCAGCTGACTTTGAGCTGTACCTACATTTAGAAATAGTGACTTTTTACTACCAAATGTGATTTTAAATTTTTGTTTTGGGTTTATAGAAATTTTTCAGTGCGTTTGTGTAATTGAAATCGCAATAATATTTCATATGCAGCATGATTTTCATTTACTCAACGTTCAAATTCTGCACATTTTTGGCCTCTTTTTACATTTCGCCAAATATCAATTAATGTGCAAATGAGAAAAGTATCACAAACTATATTTCATATGCAAGATAATTTATTTGGCTTTCATTTAAAACCATTTTCGTGCATTTAGACATATAATTGACAGAGTTATACGCATTTAAAGGGGGCTTAGGTGAAGTTTGCACTCAATGACCTTTGACCTTGTTTTGTGACCTTAATACGGCCGACTGGAGGCGACTACCGGTCTAATCAAATCAGGCAAGCCTTATACTTTGCAAATAATACATCAAAACTCCATGTTCAAAAAATGCCTACGAAAATGTTTTCTAGCCACTTTTTCGGAATTGGTAGGTAGACTAATACACATTTAACGTAATTGCCCTATTAAATGGTCATTCACCAAAATAGGAAAACCACTCTGAAAATAAATAAGAAAAGTTTTTACAAACTTAATTATTATTTTAAACTTTAATGGTAGAAATGTTTAGGCATCATAGGGATGTTTTGAAGTAAATTAGGTTTCGTTCCAGGATGACAGTTGCAACAAATTTCAACGTGATTTTTTTCTGGTGACAGACAACTCTTTCCGCCAATAAGAGCATGTTCAAAAAAAAAAGCTCTATGACAAAACATGTTTACAATCTAGCTTTCTCAAAAGCAAACCAATATTCATTAAGGTAACTTTGGAGAGCGGTCATGTGACTTGCAAATTTTGTGTTCATTCTGCGCCACAAAATAACCATGCTAAAATTTTCATCAAATCTTTAAAAGCGAAACATTCCCTTTTTTGTGATGGTGAATGTCAAATGAAGTGTTTTATTGTTCTTAATGTAAACATATGCCAGAAAATTTTAGTATTTTTTTTGAAAATATAGATATTTTGTCATAATTAGGCTAAAACAGGGTGGGTGGGGTAAGATAAAGTCAAATATCTTTTATATTTGCGTGGAAAGGTGTGCTGATTTTTTTGTGTAGAAATAGCTCTTGGTATTTTTTTTCAAAATATCTAAAAACAAAAAAATATTCATTGGGTATTTTTTGGAGAATTGAAAAAAAGTTGTAAAATTTTCTCAAGAAAATGTGATTTTTCAACTTTTCGCATATTTTTTTTCCAGAAAATGGTTTTAAAATATTTCTTTCAATCATTTCATCACATACGTTAAGTCTCTAAATTGATATAACATTTGAAATTATCCAGTCAGAATAACTTGCTATATGACTTTAAAACATACGGATAATTTTGCGAAGATGGTCATTACTAGTGAAGGGCAGATAACTCTGACACGAAAACGAGTCAGGAAACTTACCCTGATTTTTCTTTATTTTGTTCAGGAAATGTTACTTTACAACATAGTTACAAATAAAAAAGTCATTGGGCGGATAAAAAGTAACCTCCGAGTCCAAACTTACCTTAAACTTAATCAGACCAAGTATGATAAAAAGTTCTTCCATGAGTTGGATTATTGGCCAGATCGGATCTGAAAGTCCTGAGTTATCTGCTCTTGAACATTGAAAATATCTAGTTTAGACTTTGTTTACTATCTAGCATCCACAATTATTGGCCAATGAAAACGAAACTTATACACAATGATTGGGACAATAAGATTTCGAATGTGTTTGATTTTTGGCCTGATCGGACCAGTTATTTGCTCTTGAATTTGACAAAATTGCCGTTTTTGACTGTTTTCGACTCTGTTTACATTCTAGCATTAACAAATAATGATCAATCAAGTTGAGACCTGATCACTATGTTGCTAACGATAAGATCTCGGAGAAGTTTAGGTTTCAGAATGATCAGAATAGAAAGTCGCGAGTTATATGCTCTTGAATTTCACAGATTTGCTACTAGTATTTTCGACTATTTTCGACTTGGTTTACACTCTAGAATCTATAATTATTGACAAATCCAAATGGAACTTATACATAATCAAAGTGTTGTCAGCACTGTAAATCGGGCATCACTGATAAATTCAACAAACAAGAACTGAGAAAGTGGACAAAAGACGGTGGGCAGCACAGATACCATCAAGGGCTGGGATAGTGTAAGTAGTTCGTCAATCACAATGGCTCAAATTCGGAGTTTTTTGTCATAACATTCTATCTTTTCAGGGACATCGTCAGTTCATCAAACTGTAGTTTACAGAATTATATACATGTACCCTCAATTGTGAGAGATGTGTCACATTTTTTTTCAACTCGGGGATTGAACCCAGTACTACTAAGCTTAATTATCCAACATGCTACCAACTGCGCTAGAGGCACAGTAACAGTGAAGATGCCAAAATCGCACATGAAATTTCAACGAAACTATCAAGCCTTGGTCCAGTGGACTGAAAAAGAGAGCTAAAGAATAGAACAAAATAGGGAACGATTTTATCCACTTAAACATGGCGCAATATCGGACAAACAATCAATATTTCGTAAGTGTTGCCATAAAATCTCCTAACTATGGCTTAAGTCAAGCTGTAGTTAGGATATTTTATAACAGCACCGACGGGTTATCAAAACGCAACGGTAATCCTAGTCTATTTCTAGCACAGAATTCTTTGCCAATGCGTTGATTTTGATAGGCTATTAGGATTTTACACTGTTTCAACTGCCATGGTCATATCGCGGCGGCTGGATCACCTAACCACGGATTCCTGTTGTTTCTCATTACAGTACTACCATAACACCCTTACCGAGCCTCCAGCTGCTACCCGCATAGGTTCACGATATAAAAACATTGGTGGTTGACATTTTTATCAGAAAGGATATTTGTCGCGGCTGGGTATCGAATCTTGGACCTCTCGAACGAGATTCATGTGCATTATCAACTGCGCCACGGCCACGGCCCAAAAGATATGTTTCAAAGAGATTATTATCATAGAACAACACTTCCAGCCCTCGGTGATCTCTTGTGAACAAATATGCAACCATATAATGACCTGGCAGAGCATCTCTAGCTAATAGTTAATAGCTAGAATTGCTCTACCAGTTCATCTATTGTGAGCCATAACAAGCTTTACTTGTGAATCACAAAATCCAGATACCGATATATCTTGATTTTGAAGAGTAACATGGATAAAAGATAACAACATAAAATAATTTTGATTTTTTTTTATACTTGTAAAGAAAACGTTAACAAAATATTTTTATAAAAAAACTATCAAAATACAAACTTAATCCTTTCATGAACAAGACAAATTTAGACGACCCTTATTTTAAAAGTTTAGAAAACATGAAGGAAAAAAAGAGAATATAAAATGTGGATAATAAGAATTTTTCTTTGATTAATGGTCTGTCTTTGCAATCATACCTAATATTTGAGAATGGATGAATTTCAATTTGCTGTTAAGGAAAGGGTATACATATAGTAGACTAGCCTAGCTTCAATATTATTATTATTGTCTCAATATCAAATCATTAATCTATCAATAAACAGAACAATCTATACAGTAGGGTTGGGTGCAGATATAGGACCAGTGTGGCATTTCAGATCAGATGGACCCAGATCAAGATTGGCATAAGCAAATGATTCATCCTTGATATTCTTAGGTTTTATTTTCAATATCTGAAAATAAAACTCTAAATGTTTACTTGTGTGATAATCATTGCTGCACTCATTTAGAACTGATGTTGGTCAACCATTGTCTAACATGTCACAATGTTTTGTTGTTTTTTTTCCAGAGACTAAGTAGAATATGTCAGAATATGATTCCCCATAATAGATTCAATCAGAAAAGTGAATTTACACTTGACTTTAGGCTATTTACTTTATAAGTTATTTAAATCTTATTTTTTCAACATAACACTGGCGGCCATCTTGAAGATTTTGGTCAAAACAACATTTTAGTGTAAAACTAATGTCAGAAACGGATTTCTCGTGATAAATTCAGTCTGAAAAGTGTATTTACACTTGATTGTAGGTGATCTGGTTCAAAAGTTAATTTTTCAATATGGCGCCGGCGGCCATTTTGGATTTGGCCCTGTAGCAAAAAACGCCAGCAAAATCTCGAGGGGCATGGTTTCTAAATTTTTTCTAAAAGGTCTATAGATGTCAAATCAATCGTCAAAACATATTAGCCAGAGAATGGTCACGGGATTGGGGTATTGGACCCAACTAAAGCTCATTTGTAGTTGCTTCAATTTAGCTCAATAATTGGCTCATCGTAAAAACAAGATGTGTTTGTGATCCCGAAATACCAGTTTGACAGGAAATTGTTGGAATGTTAGGGTTTTCAACCCTATCCCAAAAAAGACCTGGGGCCCGTATTACTAAAGATTGTACGTTTGATTTTTGCATAATTACTTGTAACAACAGCCCTGATTGGCTCATTCGGATTTCTAGTGCAATCAGATGTCTTGTTACAAAGTTTACACAAAAACTTGATCGTAAGATGTTTAGTAATACGGGGCCCTGGCCCTGGTTTCTCGAAAAAACTTAAGTACGTTCTCATGCTCAAATCTAAGCACCGTGCTCAAATCGCACGAAATCCACGTGAACTTCAATCGAATACAATGTACTCTTCAACGTTGGAGAGTATCCCTTTGAAGTTGAGCATGTTCTCATGAGAATGTATTTAAGTTTTTTCGAGAAACCGGGCCTGGTTCTGACGTCCCTAGTGGAAATGCTTGGGAAAATATTGAATCAAAAGAAGAAACAGCTGATAACCAGCAGTTTCTCCTTTTGTCGCAATATTTGTCTGTGTTATCTTGTACACCAATTCTATCTATAACAACATGCCTTTTATTGTCTGCAGCAACTTCCAAATTGTAAGACCCTAAATTCTTGTCGTTTGGGAAAGATAAAATGTGTTTTGGGGTTATCAGTTCAATGACCATTCGAGAACAAAAAAGGTAGTAATATTGTAACTGCTACAAATTCATAACACAATTAACTTATTTTACAGTTCGATTCCTTTACTCAACCGCAAAGCTTGAAAGACACACTAAAAATACTAATTGGTAATTACTAAAAACGAAAATTAAATCAAATTTTGTATAATCCTATTCCTTATTTGTCGCAAAAGTGCACGGCATAGAAAAAAGTTTGTAGATTGTAACTGAAATGGCAGTTTCTGCGGTGTTTGCCTTTATCACATAGCTCCACGGATAACACGCAAAATGTAAGTGTCCAGTTCAGTTAGCGTGGAATTTGACCACGTGATAAGCATAACAAATTTGATTGGTTGTCAGTCCTACCACTGACAAATGATCGGTCGAGAAAAAATCAGAGCAGTAATATTGTAACTGCTACAAATGTAGTATACAGTTAACCCATTGTACGTTTCAACTCTTTTACTCAACCGAAAAGCTTGTTATTAACACTGAAAACATTAACTGGTAATTACTAAATGCGAATATTACATCAAATTTTGTATTAGCATCTTCTTTATTTGTCGCAAAAGTAAGTGAGACCAAACAAGTTTGTAGATTGTGACTAAAAAAGGCCGTTTCTTCGGTGTTTGAAAACACATAGTTTGGCTCGAACACGGTGCTCAGCGGATAAAAAATGCAATGTGTCCAACTGATTGGTTTGTTGAAAAATCAGAGCATTAATATTGTAACTGCTACAAATGTATTATACAGTTAACCTATTGTACGTTTCAACTCCTTTACTCAACCGAAAAACTTGTTATAAACACTGAAAATACTAACTGGTAATTACTAAAAGCGAAAATTACATCAAATTTTGTATTAGCCTCTTCTTTATTTGTCGCAAAAGTAAATAAGATAAAAAAAGTTTGTAGATTGTGACTGAAAAGGCCGTTTCTTCGGTGCTTGAAAACACATAGTTTGGCTCGAAGACATTGCTCAGTGGATCATGGTAAGTTTGCAGTATTTTTCAACATTTCGACTGTCGGATTTGCAGTTATAATAAATCGGTAGCCCGATTTAAAAATTAGGACCATGAGATCTCGGATGTGTACAATTTTCAGAATAATCGGGACATAAAGCCATGAGTTATATGCCCGTGCATTTTACAAAATTGCCGTTTTCGACTATTTACAACGTGGTATACACTTAAGTATCTACAAATAGTGACCAATCAACTTGAAACTTCGATATTTTATTGGTGACCATAAGATCTCGGTTGAGTACAATTTTCATAACGATCGAGTCAGAAATGCATGAATTATATGCCCTTGAATTTTACAAAACAGTCGTTTTCGACAATTTTCGATTCGGTTCACACTCTAGTCTAGCATTTACAATTCATTGACCAATTCGAAATGAAACTTATACACAATTTTGGTGGTAATAAGATCTATGATGTGTATAATTTTCATGCCCTTGAATTTTACAAAATTGCAAGTTTTCGATTTTTTGTCTGGGTTTACACTCTAGCATCTACAATTATTTACCAATCCAAATGAAACTTATACACCGTGTTGGTGACTCTAAGATCTAGGACGAGTACACTTTGTAGTTGATCGGGTCAGGAAGTCATGTTATATCCCCTTGAATTTTTCAAAATTGCTGTCTTAGACTACTTTCGACTTGGTTTACACTCTAGCATCTACATCTATTGACCAATCCTAATCAAACTTGGACACAATCTTGGTGATCGTAAGATCATGATTTTTAATTTCAGTCAGGTAGGATCCAAAAATTATGATTTTTGTGCCATTAAATTTGATAAGAATTGATGTTTTCTCCTTTTGTTTTACTCTAACCACCACAAATATTGACGCAATATTGGTGACCGTAAGATTTTAGATGAATAAAAATTGCGGCATAATTGGACCAGAAGTTTTTAAGTTATCTGTCATTCAGTTTGACAAAATTTCCGTTTTGACTTTATTTTCAGTCTAATAACCAGATAAATTGACAAATCAAGACAAAACTTGGACAGAATGTTGATGACCATACGATCTTTGATGAGTAGAATGTTTACGACGTTGTTTTTACTCTAACAACCACTAATAGTGACCAATCAAGACAAAACTTGGACACCAGGATGATGACTAAAAATTTTTGGATTAGTTTGGCATGCAGTTATTTAGTCAGGCTAGAAAGTCTATAGTAACACGTATGCGCCCTTGAATTCGGTAAAATTGACTTTTCGACTCTGTGTTCACTCTAACAACCACAAATATTGATCAAGCTAGACAATTCTCAGACATATTGTTTGTGACTGTGAGATATATTTCAAACATTTGAATCTCACATCCTGAGTTATAGGCCTTTAGATTTGACAAAATGACAAATTTTGAATTTGTTTTGATTGCAATAGACACACAATCATGTTGATTGGTCGATACAAAGTTTGGACAAAATGTTGGTGACCACAAGATCTGGGCCCGTATTCACCAACGTTTCTAAATTCATTTTCTAAAGTAAAATTACAATACAACCAATCAGAGTGACCGATAATTTTGTCTGTGTTTGTCTCGGCCACTCTGATTGGTTGGTAGTTTGCTCAGTTTGCTCAGTTTATAGTCTCATTTATATACAAAGCATATTTACAATACAAACATAGTATATGACCATTCTCAGTAAGAATTATAAGACACTAAAACGTAATTACAGAATCCATGCACATCTGTACAATCACATACACACACAAGCACACACACGAACATACACAAACATACGAACATACATACACGCACACATTCATCATATTTCCACATTCGTTTAGCATATGTCGAAATTCCACATACAATATAAGCCTACGTTGAAATTAGTATCTGTACCTAAGAGAATAAAATACATGTGAATTCTATAAAAAAAACACAAAAGAAGCATTATAATGAGTAAAAATCGAAACGCTTACTTTTGGAGGTAAAAAGATCTGCGTTTTAAAATGTCGTTACAGGTTTTGGCGCAAACTCGAATAAGTTCATTGTTGGTAAATAAGTATATAAGCTTATCTTTTTGCGAAAATGACATAAAGTCTATATTTATTTTAGCTGCAGTATCATTTAAAGTCTGTCTTAAGTCGTTAAACATGAGGCAGTCGAGAATTACGTGGCTCTCGTCTTCGACTTGACCACAAAACGGACATTTTCTATCTTCTACGGCTAATCCTTCGTAACGTCCTGTTTCTAATCTTAAAGGCGCCAACCCGCATCTAAATTTACTGAACGCGCTTTTATGCTTGGGTGGTAGAAGTATGCTACAGTAGTTCTCAACTTCATATTTGTCTTTAAAGAGGCAATATGTACGCAGTTTATTTAAACCTTTGCCTGACGGGCCATTTGGTTTACGAATTGATGATTGCCAATCATCGCAAAACTTTGTTAACAAGTGATTCTCAATATTTTGTAAAAACTGGTTTTTAGTTAAATGGTTGTCATAGTTAGCATTGCAATCATGCAGAGTATTATTGACGACGTAAAACCAGTTTTTACAAGACCTATTAGCATTCAAACATAGCCCACGAGGAAACACGCTTGTTAAGTCTATCATTAGCCATATTGGATAACCTTAACCAGTGTAAACCGACACTTTTCCATTGTTTGACATGGGGTGGTAACCACCCCATTTCGCCGCAAACCGCCGCATTTGGTGTGTATTTACCTACACCAAGGAAGAATCTCATGGCGCGATTTTGTACCGCATTTATAGCCGAGTACGATTTTACACCCCATATAGCGGCACCATAACTTATGGTAGGCCAAACAATAGAGTTGTATAGCTGGGAGAAAACGTTATATGGTATACTTCCAATGGACTTGCATTTGGCTATGACTAGTCCTAGTGCTCGACTTGCACTTTGGGAAACCATTTTAACAGTAACATCGTAGTTCAGGTGTTCATGTAACATAAGACCCAGATACTTGTATACACTAACAACTATAATGGACTGATTTCCAATACAAAAAGAGTTGTCGGTTCTAGTAACTGACTCCGGTCGGAAGTGAACAACTTGACTTTTTCAGCATTAATTGTCATGAAATTTGTTTTACACCATTGGTCTAGACCATTTAGTAACATCTGTAGATCGCACTCGTTTTCGGCTAGTAAAACGATGTCATCTGCGTACATCAAAATACAGACTTTTTCATCTTCGAACGTCACTCCGATATCGTACGACTTCAATTGTAATGCTAGATCGTTAATAAAGACGTTGAATAGCAAGGGCGATAACCCACAGCCTTGACGTAAACCAGACGTTATTTCGAACCAGCTGGTGTAGCGAGAATTAACTCTAACGCATGACGTTACTGAACTATAGAGTGATTGTATCGCCGTTAACATTTTGCCTTTGATACCATTATTGAACAATTTGAACCATAACAAATCACGGTTAATGAAATCATAGGCCTTTTTGAAATCAATAAACGCGCAAAAAGTTGAGCGTTTCAACTTTTTTTCTTGTCTCAATAATACTGGTCAAGGTTGATAAGTGATCGACGGTACTGCGTTTCTTTCGGAAACCGTTTTGCTCGTCGACAATTACCTTATTGGATTCGACCCATCGACTGAGTCTATCATTTAGGATATCACAGTATATTTTGTACATAGACGATGCTAACGAGATACCTCGGTAAGATAATGGTTTTCTGGGGTCAAGATCGGGAGACTTCGGTATTGGGTTGATAATACATTTACCCCAAGATGATGGGATAGTTCCATTATTAAAACATACATTAAATAGCGAGTGAAGAAACATCACAGTCGTATCGTTCTTTAACGCTTCGGCGGGTATGCCATCGAACCCTACTGCTTTACCATTTTTAGCAGCATCTACTGCACGCTTCACTTCTATTATTGATATTGCACAATTATATTCACATTCATACTCGGTATTATTGTTAAAAGACCTTTTAAAAGATTCTGTTGAATTTTGATTATTTAGTAGTGAACAAAAATCAATTTGCCATTTATTAAGAATTTCATCTGAATCACGACTACTGGAACCATCATCTAACAATACCTCATCTGGGATTTTATTTGGTTTATCATGCCCAACCCCGATTTTACCAATCGATTTCCAAAATTTGCCATTGTCTAAATTACAGCTGTCAAGTAAATCTTGCTGCATTGTAACCCAATGTATTCGTTTGGCCCGTTGGACCGCTCTATCGAATTGTTTTCTTATTGACACAAATCGACTTTTTAGAATAATTCTCTCTGACCTATTGGGACATTTTAGCCATTGTTTTTCAGCAAAAGCTAAATCTGACCACAACTTTGTTAGATGATTGTTCCACCACGCTTTATTAGGACGGCGTTTTTTGAACACCTTCCATTGTAAACAGTTTTAAATGGAATAGAGTCATACATTTTAGCATTGATAGTATTACACCAATCATCATACACTAAGTCAATATCATTCTGTGTTTGTAGACCCTGTTCAAGGGCATCTATTGTCTTATTCACGTGACTTATAGTCTCTATATCATTCATGAACATACTATTAAAGGCTTTACGATCAAACTTATCATAGCTTGTCACATCATCACAGCCATCATGCTCATGTTTAGTTAGATTATCAAGTTTCAATTTCCAAGATAGCAGAGAGTGGTCTGGGATACTACTCCCAGCAAAACTCGATCCATCACTTAGTTCATTGATGAGGTCACTAGTGAGGGTAACTGTAAAGTCTGAAAATAGATCTAGGGAGCCGTAACTTACAATACCGTAGTCCACGACAGAGGCACCCTTCACAGAGACTGACGTAAAATCGTTTTTGACATAGTTTCTATCGTTTAACAAACACATATTAGTGTTCACTAGAAAATCGATCAGAAGCTCGCCATATGCGTTTGTGATGTAGTCTACTACGTTACGTTGTGGCAACTCATCTACGCCGGCTATGTAGTCGTCCATATCACCGACCCGACCATTAAAGTCACCACATATGAAAATTAAACCATCACTTTGATATGTATACACATCCGTTAATAAACGATCATAAAACGACGTCACATCAAATGGTCGAGAAGAGTTTTGGGGCGGTAGGTAACAAACACAAGGATATAAAGTCAAATTACTATATTTGTGAGTTAAACGGAGCCAAAGAATACCTTCGGAGACCGCGCTAGCGATCGATATGTTGAATAATTCCAAAAGCTCATTTTTTACAAAGAAAGCTACACCACCGGACCCTCCTCGCGCATTTACATGGACGTTCGTTCTGTTATTACCGAACCACTTATAATTATCCATTTTCAATGATTCACCTTTAGTAAGGTGGCTCTCGGCCACCCCCACTATATCGATTTTTTTCAAATCAACACAACTTGCTCTAAAGTTAAAATTGTCTGACGAACTATCATTACACCAACCTCTGACGTTCCAAAACCCGATATTCAGCTAATAGCGTCCACCACGACGGTTACCAGCATTCGACTGTGTGTGACCGAAGTTATTGTAACCACGACCACGACCACGACTATGACCTCGACCACGACTACGACCGCGGCCGCGACCACCTCTCGCGTTACCCGTACCATTCTGGCGATTACTGCCAGCATTACCACTAGACTGATTCATATTGGTCCCTGTACTTTGGACATGCCCGTTGTCATTTTCATAAACCATAGAGTTCGCGGCTTCTGAATAACGATTGTTTTGGTTAACGTTACGACCATTTGACGACTCTCGTCTCACTACTCGCGATCCTCTGAGAGTCAAATTATGACCCTTGACCGCTTTCAAGATAGCCCGAAAATTATTCGTCAATAATCGACTGGTTTGTGATTCATCATGATGAATGTAGACCTGTGAAAACTGTTGATTCGACTTCAGGAGCGATTTATTTAACATAACTTGACGTTTGTCGTCAACTGAGTGCATTGTCGTCACAATAATACCAGGTTTAGATTCCGATTTTGAGTCCTTTCTCTCGGCTTTGCTACAGACAATGTCTCTTAATTTCAGTCCATCCTTGAAGAGTTTGTTTACTTTGTTCACTGTGTTTTCATTAACAGATTCTGGCAGACCCCTGATAACAATATTCAGTGATGTATCGTCAGCATTTGATTCAGCACCCCTTTGGGACATTGAATCGATACTCGCTCTCAAATTGTCAACTTCTACCATTGTGTCTGATTTAATCTCAATTCGTATTGTTTCTTTCAGTGAACCTATTTGTGTTTCAACGTCACGGCGTATTTTATTCATTTCACTATTCACCCGCTTGTCAATCACTTGGGCAACTTTTGTAGCAATTTTTTGCTCTAGCCCCATTTCAAGTTTATCCACCCTTTCACTAAGTGAGTAAAATAGCATATGCATGTCTGCTGATAACTTTGCTATTAACTGCTCAACACTCTTATTATTTTCACACGCGACGCTATTTACGTCTGTCGACGTCGTTGGCGTTGCGCCATTAGTTCTTGGAGCAGGCACCGGACATTGATTATACAGGTTTCGTCTAGATTTTGATGAGAACTTGGCCTTTTTCACTACCTTTTCAACTGCCGAGTCTATTGCAGTGTCCGAATGATGACGTTTTCTGCCAGAGTGTACTGGCGTAGCAACACGCATAACACGTTGACTAGACATTATTGATTCAACATACGACTCTGCCTCACTATTAGATCCAGTTAAACAGTTTATTTCGTAACACGCCATTATGACTAGTAGAGCTACAATAGGTGAGCGTGTTAACCAAATTGGACCTCTTGTTACTTACGAACTATCACGGAAACCTCGATAATGTCCGATTTACCGCTAGTAGCTTAGCGACGATGAGCTGTTATTACCACGTATACTGGTTAAACCACTGGTACCGCTATATCTCAATGTCGTATGTAGAGCGATCAATCAACCGTAACCGTTTTATACGTCGCTCATAAAGTCCATATACAACATAAGAAATTCCTTTCATCAGCATCAAAATCACTCAATTCCAATAAAATGACAATTACACTCCTTTGGTCAGTTGAATTCAAACTTTAAACGCACTCCCATATAAAATTTAGTCCATTTTCATGTAAAATATAAGAAATATAAACAATTTTCTCAGAGCGCGTAAAAACCGTGACCGCTCTCTCCAATGGTCACAATAAAATTATGTAATTTTACTTTAGAAAATGAATTTAGAAACGTTGGTGAATACGGGCCCTGGTTCAGTTTTCAGTCTGATCATGACCCCAGAGTCTTAATTGTTTTCCCTTGAACTTGAACTCACATTATCTTGGTTCAGGTGAGCGATTTAGGACCATCATGGTCCTCATGTTATATATTAAGATTGACTGACAACCATAACTCTTTAACAAAGATTTGCGATAAATGTCATTGAAAACGCAAAATCGTTAAGTTACAAGTAAAATATTGATGACGTAAAGCACACAAAGTTTGGGTGATGAAAGACGTACAGAGGGACGGACGGACAAAATGAATAGTAGAATTCGTTAATATTTTCTTAATTGAATCCCTCTACATTACTTCTATCAGTCTTTTTCGATGATTTCGGTGCAAAATTGTAACTTATCTGAATTATCTGCCAATAAAAAAAACTATAATCCATTTTCGACAGAAAACTTCATTTAAAAAAAAAAAAAAAAAATCAACTTGCGGACATGTATTAAATGTGTGTTTTTTTTAAATCAAATGACATGTCATGTTAGAACATTTCCGGGTACTTGGAAATGCATTCGCAGAGTTTTAAGCAGATCTATGATTTATTGGCTTTTTAACGACATCTTAAAGTAGAAGGTGGTAGACATAGCTTAAAATGGTGGATGGGGTAAGGGAAACTGTAGATTTCATAGAATTCAAGATGATTTTGGTATAAGAAAATTACAATCCCGTAGACTATTCAAATGTGATTTCTTTCCATAAAAATGATTGATCAATTCGATTTGCTGGACAATTTGTCCAATAAAAGTTTATTTTTGCGGGACGGATAGTGGAAGCGCCATAAAACCAACGTTGGATATGTAAGATATACTGTGTACTGACACAACTAAACACAATATTTTTTTATTTTAAAATGTACATTTATTTGATTAAAGGCAGAATAACACTTAACATCTTGCAAATTTTCCGAGAACTTAGTACAAAAAAATAAATATATATTATTAAAATATGGTCTTTAAATTGCATATATGCCAAATCTTAGCTTTCTACCTTGTGTATTGGCTTAGATGTCGACGGATTTAAAACCCCATGATTTGTTGTCCCGGGGATAATATTTACAATAATGGGACATATGGGGTTTTAAATCCGTCGACATCCTAGCCAATACACAAGATAGAAAGCTAAGATTTGGCACAGATGGAATTTAAAGGCCATATTTTCATAATACATATTTATTTTGTACGAAGCTCTCGGAAAATTTGCTCGATTTTTAAGTGCCATTCCCCCTTTAACATTCAATAAATTTACTGTTTGTTCACAGAAAAACGGACGATTCCGAGGTAATTGGGAATTTTACGCCACATGGAAATGGAAGTGCTACTGCAGATCTGTATGCCTTTAGATTCATAGATTCGGATACAGTAGTCCTTAATTGTGATGTAACAGTATGCAGTACTAAATATTGTGACGGGACCCTTGTAAGTACTTCATTGTGTTATTTATTGTTAACGCTTTCTTTAACTAAACCCTGATTTTGACGTTCAAAATAGAAAATAATTCGGGAAACATTGAGAGAAAGGAAGAAAATGGTGACACCTTTGACTTAGCATACGGAATTTCTACTTTATACTATTCACTTTCTTATCCAGAAAAAGCTTTCAAGTTCAAAAATTGTATTGGTTGAAAATTGAATGAGCAACAGAGAGTAGAATTAGAATAATTCACATACAAAACATTATTCAATTATGTTGTTTAATTTTGACTGATGTACCCCTTTCCAGATTCGGGCTAAGATGTATTTGTTAAATTATGCAAACTTCCTTGAAGGACGATGACCTTTTCACGCCGGCTTGACTGTAAAAGATCGAGTTGTTGGATGTAAATGTGTTCATTTTGCCACCAAATTTAATCAGCCATGTTGAAAGCATGAGGGCTTTGACTCTATACAAAAAAGGTCACTATTCGGCGCATTTCCAGTGAAAAAGATATTCTAAATTATTTAAACCTTTCCCACAAAATACTTGGTATTGACACCACTGAAAGAAATTACGTGTGAAAACATTGAGGCAAAAGAAAAAATGCTGTTAATCAGCATTTCTCTTTTTGCCTCAATATTATTTTAGCTACATTTTACACAAATACAAATTTTTGAACATCCGTTTCGTTGTCTGTAGCATAGTTGAAATAAGACCACCCCTATATCTTGCCATTTAGGATAGGGTTAAGTCAGACAGAGGCTACTTGACCGGATAGCATTCTGCATAGATCAGCGCGCAAAATATGTAGTGACCTCAGAACATCATGATGAGTGATAAGTGCAGCAATTTTTTACAATACAAATAGTTTATTGCATTAAACATGTACAATGTTTATAGCAAACAATTGTTAGCCATTTCGTATCATAAGATTAAAGCTATGTTTTACACGCAGAAACAGCGTAACAAAGGAATGATGCCAAGTTCCATCAGGAACTTATTATGGCACTTCGACCAAGAATCAACGTTCAATTGCATAATTATAACCTTATAAATTTTCAACAGAAATCACGAATACTTTAACGTGAGGTGTTTTATTTTCTTTTTCAAGAAGAAATCACCACTGGTGGTGAACTCGGCCAAAGCTTGGGACGGTTTTTCGCGATCATTGTATTCCGTCGGTGTTGTTATAAAATTTCGTAACTACGGCTTCGATAAAGCCGTAGTTACGAGATTTTATAACAACACCGACAGTTTGTCAATACATATCGGTAAACCCGGTCTATTTTAGAACAAATTCATTGTTATTAGAAAAACTATCCAATCAGATCTTTAAACTCACATTTAAACGCAAAATATCTGTTGCGAAAAACGTCTATCGCTTTGGCCGAGTTCACCACCAGTGATCACGCTCATGACTTTTCATAAAGGACAGAATAAATGCGCAAGAGTTTGGTGTCTGTTTACTCAGACAATCTAAGAAATACAGTTTTGTATTCGATAATTCTGATTAATGTAACAAAGACGTGTTCGAAGTAACTTCGCGGCTGTTTTTTGTCTGTGATTGGAAACTTTGGTAGTAGTCACTGTAGTCTATTACCTCAGGCACATCGCTAAACATATCTCAGTAAGCAACTGAACCGCGATAACGCCTTAGAATCCTGTGACCTTTGCGAGAACTCCTTATCTAATCGATGGCCGCATATTCCATATCAAATGAAAAATGTTATGTAGATTTTCATTGGCATTAAAGATCACGTGACACCGTTAACTATTAAAAGTAAACTATTTGAATAAACGTGCGGGCAAATTCGATTTAAGTGGATGGTTATCACTGTTTGGGTGTGTGGCCGAGTGCTTGGTCGCTTTATTTGTATACTTTCATTGGGTGAATGGCAAATAAAACCAATGACGCAACAAAGCAAATGGCGCCATAATAATGTAAAATAGTTTAAGTTTGATAGTGACACATTAATTAGATCTAGTAACGTCTGATCAACGAAATAAGAAATCTTTAGGTTTCTTTTTAGAAATAATTTCTTTTTTAAAAATATTGTATTAAATTACTTTCTGAAATGTCCGAAACTGGTTAGTGACAGCCAAGTTTTAAAACCATATTCAAAGTAGTTGCGCCTATGAGATTTCAAGCCGAAACCAAATTAAGACCGTGCGCGTTACTAGTATAATCCAAAAGTCAAGCATGTGGTCGTTATATCATCAATTCATGGTGCTCGGTTGGTCACTTCTGCTCACATGACAAGAATGTGAAGAGCTATCTAATAATGCATAATTAAGAAAGTAGAAAAATCTGGCCAATCTCCCGACCAAAGCCAGAAGAATAGGGCGTCAGAGATTTTATCATCATCTTCTTGATACCAATATTACTAACAGTGACCGGCCAATATTTTGATTAATATTTCTTTTCTGATAACAGGTAGATCTTTCTTGAGTAGAATGGTATACGTCTCATTGCTGTTTTAATTGTGTCCCGGTCAAAGACTATAATTTTTACTAGCCTGAAACAAACCCTTATACATGTCGAGAACGCTTGGCAACGATAGTGAACGACAGAGTTTTAATCAATCAATATGCGCGAAAAATAGAGAGTAAGTTATCAGCTAACAGCCCATTTTGTTTATCTTTTCTTCAAATTAGTATGGCGTATACTTTACCACACCAACCCCAGAGCCTACTACAACCCCAAAGCCTACTACACCCCTAACGAAAGCGCCTAGTAGGAGACGACGCAGATCTGCAGAAAAAGATAACCATGAAGTGTCGGCAACGTACCGAATAAAAGATACAGAGTCTGTCCAGGACAAATCCGGACAATCGAAGGGTATGTCCACATTCTTGTTGCCGTTATAAGGCGGATAATGCGGGGATTATAGCACCTCAAAAACCGGAGGAAATATCGTTAACGGCTTGGCCAAGATAATCCCTAACTTTTGCTTTTTTTCCTGTTATGCTCAAATATTAAATAACATGAGAAATAAACCGTAGAAATAATAATACCATCTGAAAGAAAATGTTTAGACCTTTATGCCAATATATAGTTTTATATATCTATACAGGCTTATATTGGCCACAAGTGGCTTTTAATAGCCCAAAAATGGCATTTTTGGCATGTTATGCTGTTGCACCAAGAAAATACTAATTTTACAAAGTGTGTAATTTTTAATTGGTCAATCAAAGTTTGACCAATTAGTGTCAAGTCCAAGCGAAAATTACTCACATTAAATTTGATCTTTACTGCATGTGAATTGAACGCCAATTGTTTATTTTATGCTAATTAATGTGAACATGTGTGGCATGATTTTTTACCATTTTTGTCCTATCATAATGTGAAAGACAAAAGATACAATGTGGTTGTGATCAAACAGAGAATTATGTGTTGTGAATATTGTGTAGACATCAAGGATTATATATAACATAGATATTTGTTACAACAATCAATGGTTTGTGCGTATGTTCATACTGAAAACGGCCCATTTTTGTAGTGTCCGTAGCCCCTTACTGCAAAAACCTGTTTAGAGAAAATGGCTCAATACCTCTGAATGATATACCTTTTAAATTTTCATACATCTTATTGGGATACTTGTATAGGCATTTTTGTCATAATGACATGAAGCCAAATAATAGTTAAAGAGATAAGAATGAAGCATGTGTGCTGTAGTGTCCGTAGCCCCTAAAATTTTGACCTTTAAAGCTTCGAAAAAAGTTACAAATAGCATGTGGTATTTGGTCAATTCGCTTAATAAAATAGTTTATTAGTAATTAAATAGACAGAACTACTCTTTTGGTATATTTTACCATTCTTGAAAATTTTATTGATGATAATCCGAAAAACTATACCAAAAAATCTATATTACTCGCAAAATTTATTCTAATATAATGTAATCACACAGCCTATTTAATCTTCATGTAGAAGGTTAGAGTGCGTTTGTACTAAAACAAGCTTAAAAATAACCATAACATCTCTCTTCTTTCTATGTCTATGAATTTAAATATGTAATCCAGATGGGCTACGGACACTACACAGAAAAGCATAACATTCAATTTTACCCCACAAAATTCACTATACCCTCCGAAAAACGAATGTTTTTTGGGGTATACTGGAATAAACATGTTTGTCCATCCCTCCATCTGTCCGTCCGTACGTCCATATGTCTGTCTGTCCGTCCGTCTGAGCACAAAATATTGTATCGCCAACTTCTCCTTCACCTTTTATCCAATTGTAATGAAACTTCATATACATATTGATCAAATGTTCAAGTTTTATAGGACATAATTTTCATGTCTCAACTGTCCCTATTGCAGGAATCATTTTCCATTGAATTAATACATCGTTAACCCTTTCCCAAACAACAAAAAAATCGACTGTTCCAATTTGAAAGCTGCTGCAGTCGACAAAATATATGTTGAAAAAGATTGAATTTGTGCAAATTGTATCACAGAAAACATTGAGGTAAAAGGAGAAACTGCTGGTTATCAGCAGTTTCTTCTTTTGTCTCAATGTTTTCCCAAGCCTTTTCTATTTCAGACGTCAAAACCAGGTCTTGTTTGGGAAAGGGTTAATCGGATGTCAAAACCTCGTAACTACAGTTTATTGAAGATGGAGTTAAGAGGTTTTGACACACCCACCCATATTTCTTATTATACCCATATAAAAGTAATTTTGTGTCATAAACTGCTCATTCTGTTTGCATTTTTATTACTCTGATAGCACTGTGGGGGTATTAATTCAACTTCAGTGACAAGCTCTAGTTCTACATAGTACGTAGTTATTATAGTACGGTGATATATGAACAGAGTGTCAAATACTAAAACAAGATAAAGATGAACACAAGAGGGCATTCTGACAAACAAAACCTCATTGAAAAGGGTAAAAGTGAAAAGTCTGTAGGAAGAAAATGCCAGAAAATGAGAAGATATCGGGCAAACATCCAAAAGGATCCAGAGAGACTCAGTAAAATGAGAGAAAAAGATAGAGAAAGAAAACGAGTAGCAAGAGCGAAACAGCGCGAAGAAGTGATTAAAGGAAACAGAACATTGGATGATCAGCTTAGAGAGAAAAAACGGGAGCAGATCAGAGCCTATAGAGCTAAGAAGAAACAGGAGAAAGATAAGGCAAAAATTGAATTAAGTCCCGAAGTACACACTTCACTCAAAAGGAGAGCAGAAAAATTGAGAAAAAAGAAAGCTGTACAGAGAACAAAGCAGTGGAGGCTTAGAGTAAAAATGGGAAAAAACATACCACTCACAGATACTCCTAATGAGAATACAAATATAGAAAAAGCAGACGAAGAAGGTAAAAGGCATACAGAATCTCCAGGATACAGCCGCTGGTCATTATACAGAGGAGCAAAAAAGGCAAGATTGTCACTACCAACAAGTCCAGAAAGAAGGGCAGCCATAGTAGAAAAGCTGGCTGAGTCACCAACAACAGCAAAAATCCTTCAAAAGAAAGGGAAAATTATCACAAGTGAAATCGGAAAAAAGCTCGAAATGGCAGAAAGTGTTTACAAAGAAATATCAAGTAACTTGAATGAAAACAAAAAGAAACAAAACACAGACAGAAAAACAGCAACACATGCCCTATTGTATACGACTGCAAAGGCAGTGGGAAGAAAGTATAAAATGGCAGGTTCATCTCTGAATATTCCAAAATGGAAACTTATGGACGTGAAAAAGAAAAAGGCAGATTGGTGGAAACCTAGTCCACGCAAAAAGCGAAAAGACGCTCTATCGGAAATAATAAGGCAAAAGGTGAGGGACTTTTATCTGTCCCAGGAAATCAGTAGAGAAGTTCCGAACAAGAAAGAAGTTATATGCCTTAAGGAAGGTAAAGCAAAGGAGTATGTACAAAGGCATGTCATGATAATGACAACAGCAGACGCTTTTCACATCTTCAAGACAGAGAATGCGGATATCAAGATAGGTCTCTCTTCTTTTAAGAAGATTAAACCTAAACAAGTGAGACGATTGTCTGAAACCAGCAGAAAGTCATGCTTATGCCAAACCTGTTGTAATGTAGCTTTGAAAATAGAAGCACTGAAGGTATTCATAAAAGCCAGCAAAGAGAAAATAAATGCGTGTGATATAGATCCGAACAAGAGTGTTCTTGCAGAACTAACAATGTGTGATGTCAAGATAGACGGTAGACATGATCCAAAATGCTTGAACAGAGAGTGTGAAAAGTGTGGGACTAAATTACTACAAAATTACCTGGAACCCCTGAGAAAGCAATGTCAAAATCAAAACATTAACATCAGCTGGCACAGATGGGAGAATTTAAAGGTGGACAGAGATGATGGGTCTAAGAAGGTTATCAAATCATGCGTACCGAGAAATACCACGTTCGATAACTTCATAAGAGAGCTGGAGGATGATATTTATGGATATCCCAGTCACAAATTCCGGGCAGTATGGCAACAACAGAAGATGATGGAAAGTCTGAAAACACTGAACAAAAATGAACTGATGATGATAATGGACTTTTCAGTGAATTATAAGTGTTCTTTTCAGAATGAAATACAAAGTGCATACTTTGACCAAAATTTAGTAACCATCCATCCTGTAATGTGCTACTATAAAAAAGAACTCAACAACGAAGAATACTTGTATAAACATTCTGTCATTTGTATCTCAAACGACTTGAAACATGACTCCAGTTTAGTAAAGGAGTTTGAAAACAAGACTCTTGAAAACGTGGAAGAACAAATAGAAGTTGAATTAGTAAAGCAGTGGACAGATGGATGTGCTGGACAATATAAATGCAAAACAGCATTCGCATATATCTCAGTAGCCGGACCACTAGTATGTCACGACAGTATTTTGAAACAAGTCATGGTAAAAATGTATGCGACGGTCTAGGGGCAATAGTTAAGAACTCATGTTACAGGGCCATGCTGACAGGAAAAGTGATAGGCACAGCTAATGATGTGTATTCCCATTGCTCTAGAGTTCTCGGACACGGACCTAAAGTCAATGAAAAAGATAAAATAGTGACTATAAGGCAGTTTGCTTACATAGATAGAAATAGTGTTGACCATGAAAACATTCCAGCTGCCAAGACCTTGATAGACACTCGTAAAATACACGCCATCAGAAGTACAGATGTACAGCTAGTCGTTGAGAGCAGAAATCTTTCATGTTTCTGTCACGGCTGCCTTCATAACACTGCTTGCGAGAACTCTACCTTTATTGATCCGTGGACGCTATCAGACCTGAATCGTATCCTTTTGAATTTCATCGTATGCAAAAAAGTAAAATTAATCTTGATTTTTAAATAAATCAATTGAAACTTAACTCAACAAAAAATATATACACAAATGCAAGTTCAGTAATTTCAATAAAAAAATGAATCTTTTCACCGTTTCCCAAACCAAGAAAAAATATTGTTGTCTAGTTTGTAAGCTGCTGCAAACAACAAATTGAATGTAATGAAGAGTAAAAATAATTGCGAAAAATATAGTTCGGAAAGCATTGAGACAAAAGGAAAAATGCTGATTATTGGCATCTTTTTCTTTTGTCTGTATGTTTTCCCATTAGACAATTTTTATTCTTTTACTGATGTCAAAACCAGGTTTGGTTTGAGAAAGGGTCAAACAATGTCATTTGTGTTAATTTCATTCCTTGACAATGTAATCAGCAAATCCAGTTAAACAAAGGCCTACACAGAAGACCAAGAAAAGAACAAGTAAAGCTACCCCTTGTGCTAAGAGTATCCTTTCACTGTATATTAGTAGTAGTTTCCTATTTGTACACTATTAACCCTTTCCCAAAAGGACAAATATTAGACCAGTACAAATCTAAAACAGTTGCTAACAACAGAACAATTGAAATCAATGTAAATTATGTGCATGTTATGACACAGAAAATATCGAGGCAAAAGGATAATATGTGGAGTGTAAGAATCTTCTTCCTTTTGCTCAATGTTCTTCCAAACCCTTTCTACATGAATGTCAAACCAGGTACTGTTTGTTAATGGGTCAAACAGTATAAACCTCACTATAGGGTATTATGCATACTCAATTGTAAACTAAACTAAATTTTTTTTGGAACAGAATAATAATGCCATTCCAAATGGTGGCAACTGCTATATTTTACCTCAGCAGTTGAGGCAATTTTGTTTAGGTTGTCGACAATATGTAGATGCAGATGTCTTTCTGTGTAGAAAGCATTGTGGGATATTAAGAAATTGCTTGTCACAAGCAATTTTGTCATTCTTATTAATGTTTTCCAAATCCTTAATTTTGTATGGAGTAAACATGCGTCATTTTGTGGAAACGGATTAATATCTTTAACTCAGTTAGAAGTAGATAACCCTGCTAGCAATGTATCCCCGGCTACAGATGTTCCAGTATCTGCTATAGAATTAACCAAGTGGTAATTAATATTTATTGTTCTTATGTCATCGGTCTTAATCTTAATGACGCTCAAGTTTTATATCATATCAAAGTTTCATTATAAGCTAAAGCAACCTTTTATTATTCAAACTTCAGCCGGACCTCTAAGTATGGTTTTGAAATACATATTAGTAAGGTTAGGGTGAACCAATTATGCTGAAATGATTGGTTATTTAGTATCCGATCATGTTAATAATGTTAGCTTCTTAATATACAACATAAAGGCTTTTAGATGTTAAGAATTATACGGTTATAATGTTATGTCTTTAATTTCAGAAGTACCGTGTTTTGAAAAGAGGATGATTGCGTCAAAGCCCAAGGCAGTGTATTAAAGTTGAATTTCGGCCAGTTGATCCTATGTGGTAGAATCTACAGTCAGGAGAAGGAAATTACTCTATTTGCCAGACACTCTTGATGATGAATGTTCAAATATATTCAACATTGTTGGAAAATAAAGTTCCATTGCATTAAGTGACAATAGTAGTGCTCATTTGATATATCAGACTAGATATCACTGTTTTGCGAAGCAAATGTTGCCATTAATGTGTTTGTTATGATAAAAGCTTCAAATATAATGTATGCTGACTTTTACCATGATCGCAAATGTTTAAATGTAGTGTCCGTAGCCCAGTATACAGGAAGTATTTCTGGAATTATGTGATTGTTTTGGAATTTTTGTTGCGATTAATACGGAATTACTGATCAAGTAGATTTCCATACAGTGTTTTTCATTGTGTTCTGTTATATTTTCACTGGTTTAAGAATTTATCAGTTTTCTGTTAAGATGTATAGGAAAAGAACAAATCATAAAATGTAACTGTTTGTACTAAATATCACTTAATATGATACTTCAATATGTCTCAGCTTTAAAAATTCATGACACATGTCAAATATGCGCCATTATTCCTTTCTTGGTCAAAACTTAATATAGCTCCAAATTTGTAGTGTCCGTAGGCCCTATCACAATATCTTGACTGTAAACATATAAACAGGAATACTCTAATGAAATTTGTTTCTCATGAAGAGAAAACTTCAAACTTATATAAAATGCTGTTAAAAATTTTTTCTTGACTGTTTGTATGACAAAAATATAAAAGACAGCCTAGTAGTTAAGAAATGATTTAGTATACAACAACAAAATCATGCAGTTTGATAATATTATTGACTGTATAAGCACTTTGATCATATTGAAATATTAAATGTAGATGTTAATGATGCATTTTACATATTTTGTTCAATATGATGGCAACTTTTAGACTCTTTAAAAAGCATGTTATGCTCAATGGTGTAGTGTCCGTAGGCCCCTAGGGGTAATGCTAAATATTTAGTTGTATCTTTTTTACCATTCATAGAAAATCAAAATATATTCAACATAAGCTGCATAAGATGTCCTTCTTACACAATAAATAAAAATATTAACTATCTAAACAGTTTAAAAATTTGACCTATGTGCAACATTTGGGTAGGAAATATCTTGGCCAAGCCGTTAAGGTCTTCTATTCATCACATCCAAATCACCGAGACTATTCCAATTAGTGTGTTCACTCCATAGGGGTTGAACACGAGAAGAATAAAATTAATATACATGTATACCATTACCTCGCGTATCTATCACCCTTGTGATAACAATATCTGGATAAACTTATCGCTGCTTTTCAATGAAAACCTCGTAAACTGCAGCTTAAAGCAAGCTGCAGTTACGAGGTTTTCGTTGAAAACCGACGTTAGCATCTTTATCATT
Source organism: Fragum sueziense (assembly GCA_963680895.1). Taxonomy (NCBI): domain Eukaryota; kingdom Metazoa; phylum Mollusca; class Bivalvia; order Cardiida; family Cardiidae; genus Fragum; species Fragum sueziense. The sequence continues at coordinate 58,011,081 of OY804592.1, forward strand.
CCATATCTATAGTATAATACCATTCCAAGACATCAGAATTGTTGACTAGTATAGATTTTAAGGTAATGCCAACGACACAATCAAGTTAATGATGTACATGTATGTTATAGCACAGAAAACATGAATAGAAAAGGGAAATAACGCTGATAAGGGACATCAAAACCAGGGCTATTTTGGGAAACTACAAATGCATTTTTTCATTTAACTTTGATACTAAACTTGATTGGCTAAAGCAATCGTCACATGTTTTAGGCTTTCATATACTTTTTTTACTGGATTTTCAGGGGATAAAATAAATGCTACCTTACAGTTAGTAAATTCCAACGTTACAGCTTAAGTAAACCTTGAAGGAAAAGGAGAAAATGATCACGACGGCAACCACTGCCACCGTTAACAGCGGAATTGACTAAACAACGGTTGATTTGGAGACCTGATATGACATTTGCCTTTTAAATTTCAGTATCCACATTACGTTCACAATTCAAAAATGGATGAATGATTTTTTTTTAAATTTAATTTCCTAGGCACGTGTATGATATAGTGTACCTAATATTGTGCAACATTTGTTATAATACATGCGCCAAATATTTTGTAAGACTATAATGGTATAATATATTCTTTTAATTTCAGTCCATTGCACCTCGCTCGGCAGCGTTTCTGTGATTTTCACCATCGTTGTGGCGTTCCTTAAACTCGACTAACATTCACGGAGGGACAGCAGAAGCAATCGGAATACCCGAATTGTACAATAGCTTATAAATATATGAGCTGTGATCTTGGAAAACGGCTTTTATGTCAATTGGTGTATAAATGCTACTAGATCAACATCCGTGCTGTCCTTTTAACCCTTTCCCTTACGGCAAAATATAGACTGGTCAAGATTTAAATGTGTTGCATACGACAATTGTAAGTGAATACTATTTATTTTTGTTCATCTTAAGCAGAAAACATTGTGGGAAATGAAGAAATTGGTTTTCACAAGCAATTTCTTCATTTTCCACGCTGTTTTCCAAAGCCATTACCATGTTGGGAGTCAATACAGAAATGGGTTGACAATTGCTATAGATACATAAAGAAATTTAAACCATTACCATACAATGACTCGTTTAGACTCCATACAAAATAATGGCGGAAAACAGTGTGCAGAATGAAGAAATCGCTTTCGACAAGCAATTTTATCATATTTCTACCCAAAAGACCAAAAATGTAAAATTTCATTCACTTTGAATTGTCGTCTGCAACGTCTTTGAATTTGGACAAATCTAAAATTTTGCCGTTTGGTAATGGGTTAAAGAAAGCAACAAAGATGTTGATCATAGATATACGCAGACTGATCTTGATCGATGTAGGTATTAAATGTCATAAGATTTTTTTTCAAGATTGCATCTCATTATGTTAATCACGGCTTTGAATGTTCACTTGTTCAGTATAGATAGGCTATGTTAAAGGTGTACAAGTACTTTTTCATGGGGTGTGATTGAAAATGAATTAAAAAAGTCATGTTTACCTTATTACAAAATAAAATGAACTTTTTTTTGTCGGTTCTGTATTACATTTATTTCTTTTATTTAACAATCCTATGTTCGTAAAAGGGAAACACTGGTAACCAAAACATTTAAGTGTGCATTTTTTTTTCGAAATGAAACCTCAATTTTAGCGGAGTAAATTCATTCGCATTGTTGAAGTGCAAAATCAGTTGACCTCTACCCGAACGACTTATATGTAGTTTTAGATCGGTCCAAATCGAAAGTTGTTGAAGCAAACAAAACAAATGTTCTCCAAAACTTTAGTTCTACAATTCATAGCTTAGAAATTATTGATGGAATGTAATCTACCCCGTGACACTGCGGGGAATCACGTGACACAACAACCGAAGAAATTTTTCAATAATTGTATTCATAAGTGACCTATTTGAATACGATTTGAAGGTCAGAGATTTCTTGGATGTAAAAGTCAGCTGATTAAAAAGCTATTGGCGAACAAGTAAACTTTACTTTCAACAGAGTAAAAAATAATAAATTTGGAAGAGATTAACGGACAGACACTCAGTGACAAAAATAGCTTCTATTGAATAGGGAACGATTTTATCGAGTTAATCGTGACGTTATTTCGGACAAACATTGGTATTTCGCAGGTGTTTTTTTTTTATAAAACCTCGTAATTACGGCTTGATTCAAGCCGTAGTTACGAGATTTTATAAAAAAACACCGACGGTTTGTAAAAACATAACCGTAAACTCAGTCTCTTTTTAGCACAAAATACATTTCTATTCTTTGTGCACATGTAAGTTAAAACTAATAATTTAGATTAATATCAATAACGAATAAGAAAACTACAACTATAATAAGCACTGATTGTTAACACAAAATGTCCCTCTAAGGGCTTCTGTAGTATCCATCATTTCGTCGCTTTTTAACGAAAACCCCGTAACTGCAGCTTTAAACAAGCTGCAGTTAAGAGGTTTTCGTTGAAAATCCGCAATTTACTTTGCTTCCATCTCCTATGAATTGTATCAAACGATATATACATTTTTGTGTCTAAATTATCTGGCATAAACAATGAACAATAAACAATTTTATTTCCACAATTTAGGCCATCGCCCGTTAATATAAACATTCATTATACGGTATATAAATTTATGAAAGTGACGCAATACCTACAAGGTTAGACAGTAATTGTTGTATTGTTGAACCGAAGTTACTGTGCGCTCATTATTGTTGGCGCAAGATCGTATGGCACATGTTTACATTTTGTTCAAATGTGTATACAAAACATTGCTGTATAGAACATGACTATAATAGATTCACTATTAAACGAGAATAATTACAGTTGTGTTGATAAAGCAATTCAACTGTAAAATTTCTCGTTTAATAGTGAATCTATTATATATGTTGTGCCGATTTTAAGATTATTGCCTAAATTCGAAATTGGGCATGCCCAATTTCGAAATTGGGCACGGAACTTTGCCCAATTTCGAAATTGGCCATCCATTTTCGAAATTATGATTCAGTAAGTTCCGTGTGTCATGCAGAACTATTTCTGTCGATCTTTTTCGTCGATTTATTGATAATTGAATCATACAAACGCCCGAAATGTTAATATTATTTACGGTTTACTGCGAAACTGCCATGCAGAACTATTTCTGTCGATTTATTGTCGTGTTTTCCTCAGTGATTTATTGATAATGAATCAAACGACGTCCGAACTGATTTTTTTTGCCCATTTGTAAGGTTTACTCTGATTTTTTACACTTCCTACGTACTCGTTGCTGCGGCGGATCAAGGGTGTCTGTGATGGGATTCGAATTTACAAATAGAGAGGTTCGTTTGCCCAGTATTGCAATGGCGTAATGGCAATATTGAATTCGTCAAACTTGAGATTCGTGAGGTATAGAATGGAACAGAACAGAATGATATTGTTTCTATCTATAGATCTATATTTTGAGATCTAAACTTACGGATCAGGAATGATATAAATAAGTATAAGTATTCTAAAACTACTATATAAATAACCTTAAAGCATTCCTCTCGTCAAACAGATTATGTTGTAGGTAATTATTACTTTCTTTGAATACAGGTGTTGAGGGAGTGTTGATACTATTTTCATGCAATATTGATCAAAGTGAAAAATTATTATATGCTAATTATGTCATTATATAGTAATCCAGAATCCTATCTTTGATTTATTGCTTGATATGACTGACTGCAGTATGTCAAGTGGTAAAATCTATACCATTGATAATAAAGTATAGTTTATCATTAGTTTTGGTAATCAGTAATCATGTTAATTACATTTGTTAATTTACCCACAAACTTTAATTATGAGTGAATAGGGAGATGGACAATCTAGAGTTAAAAAAGATAGAGGATTTCATTGATAACCAGAAAAGAGTTGCTAGACTTCCAAGATACGAGAGAGTTGTGCTACTAACTGATAGTAAAGGAAAATACATTAAAACAGAACTAGAAAAGTTTACCAATCTGAATTTTGAGCTCTTATGGTGGTGCCAAAGTGGAAGAGACACAAGAGATGGTACAAGTTATTTAGTAGAAAACATAGGTAAAATTAGGGATGGTAAACACACATTAGTACTCTTCTGGCACTTCACATGTGATTTGACAGTAAAACGTGGAGCATATATATACCAGAGATTTGTAGATTTTCAAGACTTGGAGTTCCGTATTGTACCTCATCTTGACGTTCTGAAAGAAATTCATTTAACTGAAAGTAACATTGATATAGGTTTATTAGAAATACCTCCAATCTTCACAAAGGAATGGAATAAATGTAAAGGGTATGATCACTGGCAGGGAATTAATGACTCTTCACTACATGAACAAGTCTCTAATTTAAACACAATTATTCAGAGATATAATCAGGAACTGGGCTACAATTCGCCAAGATTTGTGTGCGACTTTGTCCATAGGAGTAGAAGAAATAAAAAAGGCGCCGGAGTTGTGAGAACTAAGGAGTACTACAGAACATTGCTTATGAAAGATGGTGTTCATCCAGTAGGAGTTGTTGCCCAGAAGTGGCTGTTAAAGGTGATTCAGTCGTGTTCTGACGTAGACCCACACCAATAATACCATCCAATTTAGATACAATAAACAGAAGGTAAGATAAAAAAAAAACCACTAACATATATCATTCATATCGGTGAACATAAACTAGTTTATGATAACCAATTTCAACAATAATTTATGCAATTTGGGGAAGTAGAGAAAGTGATGGACTGCCATATTTCTTGACTAACCCAATTGTGAACAATATCTTACCCATAACAAATTAAGTTAGAATTAAGTGATCTCATATTAAAGTCCCAAATAACATACTAAAGTAGATAGAATACAGGTCAAAAATGGCAAGTAATTTCTTCAAGGGCCTGGGAATAACCTCACAGAGTACGCCAGCAAGGCATCTAAACACTAATAGACAGAAAGAACCCGAGCAGAAAAGGAAGCATGTTTCAAGCCCAGAAGGTAACAGAAATAGATGTGCTAAATGCAACAATGAGCTTAGGGATGAGAAAGTATGTTGCCACTGGTGCTGTCTAAATTTTTGTATCAGATGTGCTGGTATGACAAGAAATGCTTACGAATTGCTTGCATCTGGGGCTCTAGACGATTTTACATACTCATGCAAAAGCTGTAAAAATACCAGACCAACCCTCCAAAACATAGATAAGAAACTTACAGAAATTAATGCACAACAGGAGATACGTATACAAGCTCTAGAACAGAGAATGGAGGGAATAAACCTAGAAACAAGACAGATAGTAAGAGAAGAAGTATCTGAACTGAATCAACAGATAGAAGCCAATTTTGAAGACAGAGTAAATTCAATGATCGATAAGAAAACGGAGGAACTAGAAGACCGTAGAAGACGGGAACTAAACATAGTCATATTTTATCTTCCAGAGGGAAACAGTAAAGTAAATACAGAAAACAAAGACATTGATGAAGCGAGAGTCTGTGAGTTGGCAGGGGAATTAGGAATAACTGGTCTAGAGATAGAGACATCATACAGATTGGGTAAAAAGGTTAGAGGCAAGACAAGGGTATTAAAAATTATTCTGAAAAACAGAAGACAGAGAAAGAGATTCCTAGAATCAGCTAGAGAAATTAAGGCAAAAGCAAGTGATATGTATAAAGATGTGATAGTGTCTAAAGACCTAACCACAGAACAGAGAGAAGTGAGAAGAGAGAAGATAAGACAAAGGAAAGACAAAGACAGAGCTACTACTGTTGAGCAACAGCATATGGACTACACCCTGGTGGCTCAAAATATCCAAGAAGGAAGAATTGTGGAACTTTCACAAGAAGTTAATGATCCCTTTCTGTCCGTAAATGACCCCTTTCTATCTGACACAATTATAGATCAGCATGTACCAAGAGTAGTAGCTGACCTAGATATTACAGTTGTGGACAAGACAGTCATCGGAGGGATGTCACAAACAACGCCCGAAGATCAACCAGAAGGTGTAAATAGACACTGTGAATAGGAAGTGTTTTAACCCCAAAAAGGGGAACAAGTTTTATGAAAATAAACATAACGCAAAAGATCCCAACATTTCATACAAGAATCCTAAATTTTTCTACACCAATGCAGATTGCCTAACTCAAAACAAATACTCCGAGTTGATTACCCTTGTGAACAACAATGACTTTGATATAATTGCGATTACAGAGACAAATCCAAAGCAAAGTACTAACACTGTCAAACCCCACGAAATATACAAGATTCCTAACTATGAAATGTATCATAATGACCACGATAAACGAGGCATCATCATCTACATAAAAAATGATCTGAAAGCTAAAGTAATTAAAAGCAAAATAGAGTTTGAAGAGATGCTGTGGTTACAAATAGAACTAATGGATGGTGAACACCTAAGACTGGGATGTGTTTATAGGAGCCCAAACAGTAATACTGAAAACACCAACAATATGTTTAGAATGATGCAGGAGATGGTTCCAATAAATAACACCAAAATTGTCATACTTGGAGACTTCAACATCAAGAACATAAACTGGGATGATCTATCAACTCAAGTTAACGAACAACAGACTGCCCACAAATTTATTGAATGTACCAGAGACCTGTATTTGACTCAACATGTGAAACATCCTACAAGATACAGAAATCAAGAAACACCTAACATTCTGGATCTTATACTAAGCAACAACATGAATATGATTGAAAATATAGAATATTTACCCGGATTAGGAAAAAGTGACCATATAGTTCTAACATTTACAGCAACATGCCTTTTTAAAGAAAAACCAACAGGCAACCAAAATATTTATAACTACTATAAAGCAGATTGGACAGATGTTAATGAAAAAGTAAGAACAGTGCTACCGAGCCCAAATAATGAAGTGGATGTCCATACTTCCTGGGATGATTTTGAAAGTAAACTATTAATGATTAAAGAAGAAACTATTCCAAAGTGTAAGAAATCAATAAAAGGAAGATCGGACCTCCACATCACTAGAGACGGAATTCAAGCACTCAAAGTCAAAAGAACTAAATGGACGAAGTACAAAAACTGCCCTAATATCATTACATATAGTAGCTATAAACACGCCAGAAACAAAGCAACCCACATACTTAGGAAATGCAAATATGATTATGAGAAAGGGATAGCTGAACAAATAAAAGAAAATCCCAAAGTGTTTTGGAAGCATGTAAGGAAGAAAACTAAGTCAACCACAGGTATAACCGCAATTGAACATGAAGGAGTATTAACAACAGACGATGGAGAAATTGCTGAAATCCTAAACACTTATTTTGTTTCAGTATTCACCAATGAATCCGATTATATACCAGAACCGGAGGAAACAGAAGATAATGAAATTGTTACCATTAATATAACGGAAGAAAAAGTCTCCAAAGTCATCAAAGAAATCAACCCTACCAAATCACAAGGACCGGATGAGATACACCCTAGACTAATTCAAGAATGCAAAGATTCAGTCTGCAAAGCCTTAGCAAAGATTTACCAAACTTCAATTAACAGTGGAGAACTACCATCAAAGTGGAAAAGAGCCAATGTAACCCCTATACATAAAGCAGGTCAAAAGACAAACCCAGCAAACTACAGGCCAATAAGTGTGACACCAATTTGTTGTAGACTTCTTGAAAAAATTATCAGAAATGAAATTGTCAACTTTCTTGAAAGTAATAACATCATCAATGAACATCAACATGGCTTTAGAAAGGGAAGATCGTGTATAACCCAGTTATTAGAATGTATTGAGGAATGGACTAGTAAACTTGACCAGAATGAAGATGTTGACATTGTGTACCTCGATTTTAAGGCGGCGTTTGACAAGGTCCCACACAAAAGACTCATGAGGAAAGTATGGAACGCAGGCATCAGAGGCAACATCCACAAATGGATCACAAATTTCCTATCAGAAAGACAGCAAAGAGTCATAAGTAATGGAGCAGTATCTAGTTGGAGGAAAGTAACAAGCGGTGTCCCTGAAGGTAGCGTGCTAGGACCAGTTCTATTCCTAATATATATTAATGACCTACCGGATGCACTTCAATGTCCAAGTAAACTATTTGCCGATGATACCAAGTTATTCATGCCAATCAGCCATCACAATGATGAATTCCAACTTCAAGACAACATTTTTAGTGCTTGTGACTGGGCGAAAAAGTGGGAGATGAAGTTTAATGCAACAAAATGTAAAGCTCTACACTTGGGAAAAGATAACGAATGTCAATACTTCATGAAAGATCATGACGGTAGCATAAATGAAATCCAAAAAGTAGAACAGGAGAAAGACCTAGGCATCATCTTTGATACAAAATTAACCTTCCAGAATCATATCAGTAGTAAGGTAAACATTGCAAATAGAAACCTGGGAATAATACACAAATCTTTTACATACATGGATAAACAAATGTTTCTAAATTTATACAAGTCTATGGTCCGTCCGCATCTTGAATACGGTTCTGTAATATGGAGTCCCAAGTACAAGAAAGAGTCTATACTACTCGAGAATGTCCAAAGAAGAGCTACTCGGATGCTTAAGGAATTAAAAAACAAGTCATATACTGAGAGACTAAAAATACTTGGCATTCCTTCCTTAGAGTATAGAAGAGAAAGAGCAGACCTAATTCAGATATACAGACTTATCAACAAAATAGATAGAACTAATAAGAGTATAATAAAATTGAGAGAGGATAGTGTTACCAGGGGAAACAACCTAAAGTTATTTCAATCAAGACCTAGGACAGATTGTAGGAAGAACACTTTTAGCAACAGGGCTATAAAAAATTGGAATAATCTTCCAAATGAAGTAGTATTGGCACCGACCCTCAACACATTTAAATCTAGACTGAATAGGCTTTGGAAAACAAATATCAAATTTGAACCCAAGTGCTACATGCATAACTAAAACGAATAAAAACTCTAATAACAAGTAGATAAATGTAGCCTTTATATCAAATTATATGTAGTAACAGTCAAACCAAGAAACAACAAGCAAATTCGTTGAATTGATATCCCCCGCCGAACATATTTTCATTGTCAATAAAGTAGCGCGGAAACAAATATAACTCTGTATGTATATGGCTTCAACAGAACGAATATCACTCTGTATGTATATGGCTTCAACAGAACGAATATCACTATGTATGTATATGGCTAAAACAGTCAGGGGCAGTAACTCTTAATTTGGCGGTTGAACCGGGTAACCCCAATGATATGCGCATGTCCTCATTGTAGTAAAGCTGTGTGCCAAGTTTCATTGAAATCCGGTCTATAGTTTTCAAGAAATAGCGCGGAAACGAATATCACTCTGTATGTGTATGGCTAAAACAGTCAGGGGCAGTAACTCTAAATTCCGCAATCGAACCGGGTAATCATGACGATATGCGCATGTCCATTTTGTAGTGAAGCTGTGTGCCAAGTTTCATCGAAATCCGGTCTACAGTTTTCAAGAAATAGCCCGGAAACGAATATCACTCTGTATGTATATGGCTTAAACAGTCAGGGGCAGTAACTCTGAATTCGACGGTCGAACCGGGTAACCCCAACGATATGCGCATGTCCTCATTGTAGTAAAGCAGTGTGCCAAGTTTCATTAAAATCCGGTTTATAGTTTTCAAGAAATAGCGCGGAAACGAATATCACTCTGTATGTATATGGCTAAAACAGTCAGGGGCAGTAACTCTAAATTCGGCGGTGGAACCGGGTAACCCCGACGATATGCGCATGTCCACTTTGTAGTGAAGCTGTGTGCCAAGTTTCATCGAAATCCGGTCTATAGCTTCCAAGAAATAGCGCGGAAACGAATATCACTGTATGTATATGGCTAAAACAGTCAGGGGCAGTAACTCTAAATTCGGCGGTCGAACCGGGTAACCCCGATGATATGCGCATGTCCTCATTGTAGTAAAGCTGTGTGCCAAGTTTCATCGAAATCCGGTGTATAGTTTTCAAGAAATAGCGCGGAAACGAATATCACTGTATGTATATGGCTAAAACAGTCAGGGGCAGTAACTCTAAATTCGACAGTCGAACCGGGTAACCCCGACGATATGCGCATGTCCACTTTGTAGTAAAGCTGTGTGCCAAGTTTCATCGAAATCCGGTGTATAGTTTTCAAGAAATAGCGCGGAAACGAATATCACTGTATGTATATGGCTAAAACAGTCAGGGGCAGTAACTCTAAATTCGGCGGTGGAACCGGGTAACCCCGACGATATGCGCATGTCCACTTTGTAGTGAAGCTGTGTGCCAAGTTTCATCGAAATCCGGTCTATAGCTTCCAAGAAATAGCGCGGAAACGAATATCACTGTATGTATATGGCTAAAACAGTCAGGGGCAGTAACTCTAAATTCGGCGGTCGAACCGGGTAACCCCGATGATATGCGCATGTCCTCATTGTAGTAAAGCTGTGTGCCAAGTTTCATCGAAATCCGGTGTATAGTTTTCAAGAAATAGCGCGGAAACGAATATCACTGTATGTATATGGCTAAAACAGTCAGGGGCAGTAACTCTAAATTCGACAGTCGAACCGGGTAACCCCGACGATATGCGCATGTCCACTTTGTAGTAAAGCTGTGTGCCAAGTTTCATCGAAATCCGGTGTATAGTTTTCAAGAAATAGCGCGGAAACGAATATCACTGTATGTATATGGCTAAAACAGTCAGGGGCAGTAACTCTAAATTCGGCGGTGGAACCGGGTAACCCCGACGATATGCGCATGTCCACTTTGTAGTAAAGCTGTGTGCCAAGTTTCATCGAAATCGGGTCTACAGTTTTCAAGAAATAGCGCGGAAACGAATATCACTCTGTATGTATATGGCTTAAACAGTCAGGGGCAGTAACTCTAAATTCGGCGGTCGAACCGGGTAACCCCGACGATATGCGCATGTCCTCTTTGTAGTGAAGCTGTGTGCCAAGTTTCATCGAAATCCGGTCTATAGTTTCCAAGAAATAGCGCGGAAACGAATATCACTCTGTATGTATATGGCTTAAACAGTCAGGGGCAGTAACTCTGAATTCAATGGTCGAACCGGGTAACCCCGACGATATGCGCATGTCCTCTTTGTAGTGAAGCTGTGTGCCAAGTTTCATCGAAATCCGGTCTATAGTTTCCAAGAAATAGCGCGGAAACGAATGTCGGACGGACGGACGGACGGACGGACGGACGGACGGACGGACGGACGGACGGACGGACGGACGGACGGACGGACGGACGGACGGACGGAAGGACGGACGGACATGGCAAAAACAATATCCCCCCCGAAAAATTTTTTCGGCGGGGGATAAAAAAGAAAATTAGAGGAGAGTATCCTAAATATAAATTGATATAAAGAAATATTGGTGACTATAAAAAATAAACAAGAAAGCAATAAAAAAAATATACATATATTGTTTAAGTAAATGGTAAGGACAAGAAAGTGATGGACTGCCATATTTCTTGACCAAACCGATACCATAAAAGTATACTTATGGAAAAAGATAATAGAATTATTAACTTATTTAGTAAATTGAATAAAATATACCTAAATCTAAATCTAGGGTGTAAAACGCTTTAAAGGTAAACTAACAATAAATTTTTTGAGAAAACAAAAAAGAATCAAGAGGCTAACAGTAACTAACAAACATACCAAAAGCCAAATAAAAAAAAAAGGGTTGAACAGAAGGAAGCTAAGGGACAACAGTTATCAGTTAATACATAACTGAAATATAGTATAGTTTTTTTTTTTTTTGTTTTTTTTTTTAACTGTGATACTTTTTTTTATTGTAAATACAAAAAATCAAGATTTTTTAGACATTATAACATGTGCAAGAATAATACTTATAATAGATGACATAGGAATTAAACAAACAGAAATAATCTAGGAAATAATCCCAATGTTCTAGTAAATTGGTAAGGACAAGAAAGTGATGGACTGCCATATTTCTTGTGCAAGCCATAACGAAATCAGGTAATAAACAATTAAAATATCAATGATAACAGTAAAAGAAATAAAATAAATAAATAAAACAATAAAGAAAAGAAAATATATATACTTAGACTAATAATTAATCAATAAATACAGAACCCTACAAAACTCAATGTAAGTGATGGGCTATTTAAGTAGGAAACCAAAGATATAAAACATATGAAAAAAGATAAATTTCGGTACACAAAAGCAGAAAAATAAATATTGAGTCAAGACAAATAGTTAATTAACAAACTAAGAAACAAAAAGAATATACAATGAAATTAGGCTAAAGGAAAATGCTATGTAATTAGGAAATGCTTTTGTATCTTGTAATGTGGTATTTTATTGTAAGAGATAGAACAAAGATTTTTTAACGATTAAAAATGTTCAATAGCAATTATTTTGAGCCATGTAAATAAAAAGCATAAGGTTAAAATACATTGCAAATATTAAGAAAGGATGATAATAATAAAATATTGTATATGACTGTGGCATCAGCAATACAATTCAAAGTAAGAATCATATGTGATGTTATAAGTGTACATATTAAGATTATGAGTAAAGTGAAGACAAGAAAAGTGAATATAACAAGTGTGTGCAGTGCTTTTAGTGTAATTGTGTTATAACCGGAAGTCCAAAACAATATGGACTACCATCATTCAACGGGGAAAACGAACTTCGAAAGGACCTAAGAAGCATATAAATGCTTATGCGATAGTGTATCGCATCCGGTTTCGAAAGCTGTATGAACTGTATGAACTGTATGAAGGTTTACAATATTGAGGGGGGGGGGGGGGGGAATTGTTAAAGTGAATGGAAAGGTGGGTGTATTATGGGGCATAGGGGGCCCTTTTCTAAACTATGGGGGGCAGCACCCCCGTCCCCTCTTCCTACGCCTATATATTACACAATTTTGACTGAATTCAATTCGGAATTTCTGCATTGAAATGAAATAATCAGGCTGCAGAGACGTTTGCAGATTCAGAGGGGTTCGGGGGTTCGGGGAGGGGCGAATCAATCTCCTCTGAAGCCTAATTATTTTGATTTCATGCAAAAATTCAGTCAGAATTGTTTGATAATAGGAATACGGCAACATTTTATCTGAATTTTCTGATAGAATTAGGTCACAGGATAAATGATGTCATCATTACGTTGCGAGGTTGTACTGTAAGCGGAATCATGCATACTTATTAGAATGATTATAATAGTATAAGATCCATTTCTCATTCTGTAGTTCTGGCCAGCACGGTGGGAAGGATCCGCTAGTTCGGCTGGGTCGGTTGCTCGTTCTGGCCAGCACGGTGGGAAGGATCGGCTAGTTCGGCTGAGTTGGTCGCTAGTTCTGGCCAGTAGGGTGGGCAGGATTGGTTTGTTCCGCTGGTTTGGTCGCTAGTTCTGGCCAGCACGGTGGGAAGGATCGGCTGGGTCGCTTGCTCTTTCTGACCAGCACTATGGGAAGGATTGGTTTGTTCAGCTGGGTTGGTCGCAAGTTCTAGCCAGCATGGTGGGGAGGATAGGTTTGTTCGGCTGGGTCGGTCGCTTGTTCTGGCCAGCACATAGGAAGAATCGGTTTGTTCCGCTGGGTCGGCCGCTTGTTCTGGCCAGCATAGTGGGAAGAATCCGCTTGTTCGGCTAGGTCAGTTGCTAGTTCTGGCCAGCACGGCGGGGAGGATCCGCTTGTTCGGATGGGTCAGTCGCTTGTCATGGCCAGCACGGTGAGAAGGATCGGCTTGTTCGGCTGGGTCCGTCGCTTGTTCTGGCCAGCACGGTGGGAAGGATCGGTTTGTTCGGCAGGGTCGGTCGCTTGTTCTGGCCAGCATAGTGGGAAGAATCCGCTTGTTCGGCTAGGTCAGTCGCTAGTTATGGCCAGCACGGTGGGAAGGATCTGCTTGTTCAGATGGGTCGGTCGCTTGTTCTGGCCAGCACGGTGGGAAGGATTGGTTTGTTCGGCTGAGTTGGTCGCTAGTTCTGGCCAGCATGGTGGGAAGGATCGGTTTGTTCGGCAGGGTCGGTCGCTTGTTCTGGCCAGCATAGTGGGGAGAATCCGCTTGTTCGGCTAGGTCAGTTACTAGTTCTGGCCAGCACGGTCGGAAGGATCTGCTTGTTCGGATGGGTCGGGCGCTTATTCTGGCCAGCACGTTGGGAAGGATCGGCTTGTTCGGATTGGTCGGTTGCTTGTTCTGGCCAGCACGGTGGGAAGGATTGGTTTGTTTGGCTGAGTTGGTCGCTAGTTCTGGCCAGCACATGGGAAGAATCTGCTTGTTCCACTGGGTCAGTTGCTAGTTCTGGCCAGCACGGTGGGAAGGATCTGCTTGTTCGGATGGGTCGGTCGCTTGTTCTGGCAAGCACGGTGGGAAGGATCGGCTTGTTCGGATGGGTCAGTCGCTTATTCAGACCAGCACGGTGGGAAGTATCGGCTTGTTCGGCTGGGATGGTTGCTAGTTCTGGCCAGCATTGTGGGAAGAATCGGTTTGTTCGGCTGGGTCGGCCGCTTGTTCTAGCCAGCATAGTCGGAAGAATCCGCTTGTTCGACTAGGTCATTTTCTAGTTCTGGCCAGCACGGTGGGGAGGATCTGCTTGTTCGGATGGGTCGGTCACTTGTTTTGGCCAGCACGGTGGGAAGGATCTGCTTGTTTGGATGGGTTGGTCGCTTGTTCTGGCCAGTATGGTTGGAAGGATTGGTTTGTTTGGCTGACTTGGTCGCTAGTTCTGGCCAGCACATGAGAAGAATCGGTTTGTTCGGCAGGGTCGGTCGCTTGTTCTGGCCAGCATAGTGGGAAGAATCCGCTTGTTCGGCTAGGTCAGTCACTAGTTCTGGCCAGCACGGTGGGAAGGATCTGCTTGTTCGGATGGGTCGGTCGCTTATTCTGGTCAGCACGGTGGGAAGGATCGGCTTGTTCGGATTGGTCGGTCGCTTGTTCTGGCCAGCACGATGGGAAAGATTGGTTTGTTCGGCTGAGTTGGTCGCTAGTTCTGGCCAGCACATGGTAAGAATCCGCTTGTTCCACTGGGTCAGTTGCTAGTTCTGGCCAGCACGGTGGGAAGGATCTGCTTGTTCAGATGGGTCGGTCGCTTGTTCTGGCCAGCACGGTGGGAAGGATCGGCTTGTTCGGATGGGTCGGTTGCTTATTCAGACCAGCACGGTGGGAAGTATCGGCTTGTTCGGCTGGGATGGTTGCTAGTTCTGGCCAGCATAGTGAGAAAAATCCGTTTGTTCGGATGGGTCGGCCGCTTGTTCTAGCCAGCATAGTCGGAAGAATCCGCTTGTTTGACTAGGTCAGTTGCTAGTTCTGGCCAGCACGGTAGGAAGAATCCGCTTGTTCGGATGGGTCGGTCGCTTGTTCTGGCCAGCACGGTGGGAAGGATCTGCTTGTTCGGATGGGTCGGTCGCTTGTTCTGGCCAGCACATGGGAAGAATCGGTTTGTTCGGCAGGGTCGGTCGCTTGTTCTGGCCAGCATAGTGGGAAGAATCCGCTTGTTCGGCTAGGTCAGCCTCTAGTTCTGGCTAGCATGGTGGGACGGATCTGCTTGTTCGGATGGGTCGGTCGCTTGTTCTGGCCAGCACGGTGGGAAGGATCGGCTTGTTCGGCTGAGTTGGTCACTAGTTCTAGCCAGCACGGTGGGAAGGATAGGTTTGTTCGGCTGGTTTGGTCGCTTGTTCTGGCCAGCATGGTGGGCTCACTATTTTGATTTAGTTATCTTCAAAGTCTAAATGAAATTAGAACATATCAAATTAATTAACATAAGTATGCAGATCGTAGATCACATATATTTAGCAGATGAAAAGCTTCGTAATAAATCCTGTTTGCTTTAAAAGAACCATTTCTAAAATGCCTATATTTAACTTAGTGAAACCATTTTAATTTCGGTGGTTAGAAAGCCCAAAGCAATGGATCTAATTCAGGCTCCGAAAAAATATGGAACTGCAACTTTTTGAATAAATAAATGAAATCGGGTGTAGATATTATTTTTATGGCAATATTATCTATAAAGTTGATGTCCTGCTGAACGTGTAAACGAACTGATAAAAGCAGAGACATATAATATAATGTTTATCTATGTCTCTGATAAAAGATAAGGTGCGAATTGCTTAGGGTACGAATCAACTTCCGCGCAAACGGAAGAAGAATGTTCCGTATGTTCTGTTCGGTACGGAACTTTAGCTGTTCCGTACCGAACTTTTATTGGACTAAAAACGGCTTAAAATGATTATGTAAGTGCTAACTGTGATACCTCCCTAAAAACGGATATTTTGAAGATGAGTTCTGCACAGAAAATGGCCCGATATACCATAAAATGATTATAAATAAGCTATTTCGCCGAGTTTCGAAATTAGGCAAATGAGTTCTGCAGGGATTTGCCGATTTTCGAAAATAGGCAAAAACGAAAATCGGCACAATATATACAATAGTACCGGCCGAAAATGACAGTGACGTATGCTAATGTTTACTACTTGACAACCAATCAACTCTGTTCGTATTTGTAACGGTGCAAATCAGACGAATTGATTGGTTTTACAGCAGTAAACATCAGCCTACGTCACTGTAATTTTCGGCTGGGACTATTGTATTATAGAATCAGTCGGGATGACGTCATAGCCTCACTTTCATTTTTTCATCGAGGGTACAACCTCGGTCTTTATCGTTACGGGATACCAACTTTGAGGCAGATTATTTCAAAAATCCATCGTTAAAATTCATAAACAAAACTCTTTCTTTAAAGAATGTGATTTAAACTTTCTAACTACCAACGCATTTTTAATAATCAGGCGTAGTCGTCGAGATATTAATGCTGAAAGTTGGTTATGCTTCAACGAAAAAGACCGAAGCTTTCACCTCCACCGAATGAGTGCAGGTCCGCTGACGACGTTTTTGATTGGCTGAAAGAATTGTGCCGACCGATTCAATACATTCAAAGTTAAACGAGAATGATACAAATATTTTTGTTTATTTTAGGGGTGAACAGGTATCAGTGTGTATAAGTTGTTACTATAAATAGTCAAATATACATCCTGCCTCCCCTCTTTTCCGTTATCGGTCTAGTCCCTCATTAGTAAAAGATTTTGAATCGTTTATAGTTGTCGCCACATCGTATGGCACAATGTTTATGTTTTGTTCAAATGTATTATACATTCAAAGTTAAACGAGAATCGATACAAATATTTTGGTTTGTTTAAAGGTAAAACAGGTATGTTGAAAAACTATTTATAGTAACAACTTCAACACATGGATGGTCATTTTACCTACCTGGTTTACCGATATCGGAATTTGGACCTTGTCCCTCATTAGTAAAAGACGCAATCCCAGTTAAAGTGGACATTTGACTAATTTTTTTTCGAAATTTTTCATTTTACCTTTCACTCATTCTGGACAAATTTTCTTCTTGGATCACATCTTCTGCGCAAATTTCTTTTGTTTTGTCAAGTGGGCTTACTTAGTTTTGGATTTATAGACTGTTAAAGGATCAAATGTGTGCATAAAAAAACTACGTATTTTAAATAGACCCCTTTGTGAAATGTGTGTCTAATTTCACATTAAGTAATGCATAAAGAATAATAAATCCGATACATTTGGATGAGTATTTGTTTATAAAATGTGAATCAATTGACAATATGGGTGAAAATGGCGAATTGTACCTATGCGAATGAAAATTCAAAACGACCATCCTTGTACAATTCCTTTAATTTAAAACGTTGACTACTTCCAACTCTTCTAAAATACACCAAACAACCTTTAATTTTCTCTCGTATTGTTAAACAAAAGCAATGAGTTATTCCCTTAATCGATATACCGAAATGGAAGGTCAATGATTTGTTACAAATCAACAATAGTTTAAAACTGGTCTGTCCCGAACGTAACTACAGCTTGTCCCGTACGTAATATGCTTTCTTTCCTTTAACATCACAGCCTCTGTGTTATTACCTTTTCAATCAAATCATAATATTATCAGGCAATATCCATTTGCCAGACACTTTGTCAAAAAAATTGTAATGAAATGAATCAAGGAAAATAAATACAACTCTATAAGCCATCTGGGTGTCTTGTTTTACAAATTAAGACTTCCAAGCCAAATTAGTTTCAATTTACAAAATTTGAGATGTTCGTATTGTTTTGACACATGAGGTATGTGTAATAACTTCTTAATTAAGTGAAATGTTATCCAAAATTTGCTAGACATCCTTACCTCTGATGGATCCAATATACGAAAACGTACGGGACACTTTTTATAAAGGTAAGAAACGCCGAAATAGTCTATTTTAATGCATCAATCTAGTGTAATGTATATGGGTATGAATATATTCCTATATATATCAACAAAAACTGGCATATTTTGTGGAACTTTCTTCAATATTGTAAAAATAGTATCAATTAAGCGTAATCATAATGCCATTACGTACGAGACTAGTACGAGTACGTGTACAGTCTATTATGTGCATTAAAAGTCTATTTTGCTTAAACTGGAGTCCTTAAGGAACCCAAAACACATAGAATAAGCACAGGAAACGTTCAATTTCAGCAATTTAAAAACTGAAAACTAAAAATTGCCTCGAACGTTATGGACTCGTACGTCACTTTTTAATGTGTACCCAATTTTATTTGGCCTGCTGTATCAATGCTATTATAGTAATCGGCATAATTCTTTTTGTCATATTTGAAGACACTTCGAATAGTGATTTTACTTGAAGAATTAAACTATTTATAGTTACACATTTTTAACTAGAGTTACTTTAGTTCTTGCCTCGTACGTTACGGAGTTAAAATTACGGTAAATTGTTTAAGAATGATGTTGATTTTTTGAAAATATTGACAAAAGTATATCAAAATACGACTTCATTTTGATTATATATATTTATACTAAAGTAGATTACGCTAGATTAATGTATTAAATGTAGATTTATGTCAGTGTTTCTTAGCTTTAAAGAAAGTGTCCCGTACGTTTTTTAATTTTGGAGACAACGACTCGAGGCTGTTCTACAAATTTTGGATTACATTTTTTATATAAATCTTGGTATCGTTTTGGAGCTCTATGTTTTCTGTACAAGATTGGGACATTTCTGTTAGGATAATCTATTGTTGAAATTGACATTTTTGGTTTGAAAGTTAGATTTTATACCCGGAGACATCGGTTTTTCGTACCCCCTAGTTTGATTGTCGCATGATTTTCATATGAAATGGAGTTCTTACGAACGTAAATTATAGATACATTTTTTAGTTATAGGTGTTGGATGAAAATAGATGCGGAGGCCATTTATATAATGTTGACTATTTGCAGCTAGAACATATTGAAGGCCGGAGACATCAATTGTCCCATTTAACTGGGATTGCGTCAAAAGATTTTGAATCGATTATAATTGAACGTTAAAGAAAACATAAACACGTGCCATACGATGTGGCGACAACTGTAAATTCTTTAAAGTAGTGACGTAAATATGTTAAACATTTAGGCACAGTGAAAAAATTCATCACGTTTTAAACCAAAATGTTTTGTTTACTTTGAACAAAATATAAACATGTGCCATACGATCTTGTGCCAACAATAGTATAATAGATTCACAATTAAACGAGAATAGATACGGTTGTCTTGCTTTAATTTTACGTAGGTAAAGGTAATAGTTCTACCTAAAAATAAACCAAAACAATCGTAAATTATTCTCGTTTAACTTTGAACGTATTGACGTCGCGCATGCTATTGGGGAACTTTTCAAAAAATGCTACCCTCTGCGATTCATAACTGAATTTTGCAAGAACTGTTTTCCTTCCTAAAACCTTGTTATATGTCAAAATAACCGTAAAACCATGATCTTTTTCAATGACATACTCTTTTCAGGTTGTTAGTTTGTATAAATTTGTTAGAAAGGCTTTTTGTTCGTAAATTCGGCGAAAAAACGCGTGTAACATGTAACATAAATTTTCAACGGCGACGGATATTTATAAACAATTTTGCGATTAAGTAACGTCAAACACATTGAAAAGTATATTATATGACAGTGGAAATGTTGTAGAATGTTTTGCCGAACGGAAATCAAATTTTGATGTCGATTGCGCAAATAAGCCCAGTTTGTTCACCAAAAATCGCAGTGTAACAATTAGAATTACGTCGCAGAAAAAATGAAAATTTCGTTAGATATTTTGTGAATTAATGGCTGAAATGCAACAAAACTTGATACAAGAAATATTATTTTTCTCTATTTCTATAATAAGTACAAGAAAATTAGTTAGCATAATAAACGAAGCATTAATGATACAAAATGCGTGTGGACAGAAATTGTTTCAGGTCGTTGAAAACTCTACTTTTTTACCCTTTAGAGTTTAAAAAATACCGGTTCCCTTATTCATAGAACAATTTAATTTCAATATGGAAATATTATTTTTTTCTTGTTTGTCATATCAAAATTTCAACGCAAAATAATAAAACGTAAAAAAGATGTTCAAATTTGTTCGTGTGGACAGAATTTTTATAAACGTAAACTTTTTTTAATTTGCGTAGCCTTAAAAGTATCTATTTGGCGCATTTTAAGACGAAAATAAAACGAATCAAAGTGGCATTAAAGCTTAAGAAGTGCAAAAGACAGAAATATTGGAGATTTTCTTAAAACATGGTATTGTCTTTTTAAATCACATTAGTTTGTAAAGAGAGCAAGAATTAAAAGCACAACACAACCGTCTACGTAAAAACTTCAACGTTCCGCAATTATTAGAATAATGACGTTCGCTAGTTTGACGTTACATTTAGTTCCCCAATACCGTGCGCGACGTCAGCTATATTCGTTTACGTTTAGATTACGTTTATAAATATTCACAGCGCACGGTAACTTCGGCTTAACAATAAAGGAGAACGTAAATATAGTCTATCGGTTATAACTGTAGACTTGTATACAAATACTAAAAAACAAATACATAGTTTTAACATATTACGAAACCATTTATCGTGAGGTACAAGAGAGAAATAATGTCCTAGCTCGTTTATTCTCAAAAGAGAAAGTGTTTGTGTTGGGCCATTTATCAACAATAACAGGTAAAGTGTTTGTATACAACTCTACTTCTATAGCCGATGAGTTATATAATATAATATAACCATATATATATATATGTAAACATTTACTTATTAAACAGAATGTAAAAACAACTACATTTCATGCTGATCCACAGAGGAACAAAAATGTTGTATTGATATGAAGGTTCCTCAAGTTTGATCTAAATATTGTCTATTCAAATTGATATGTCTTATGCATGCCAGGACATTTGAAAGTGTTAGCTTTGGACAGTAAGCCTACTGTAATATATACGAGTACATACTATTATGAACCTTTTTATGTTATGTTCTATCTGCACAAAAATGGAAATTCACTACTAAAGTAATTCAATCGAACCACTATAACAAGATACGGTTTTGCTGGAGTTATGCATGTGTACCGTTCTTTTCGCTGGAGTCCCATTTTTTGTGTCGCGTATTTGGTATTATTTTGATACAAACATATGTGACCCGTCACGCTAAAAGGGACCTTATCCGAACACCCAAAATCTAAATTTTGACAAACTTGTCAGACTCATCACAGGTCAATCAGATCCCGTATGCGAAAAATGAACATATAGTAAGATAGGGAAAACATTCTGGGTTTAGAAAATTACATAAAAGTGAAAAGTGTCGGCCCTAGTCTGGCTGCGCGGACTGCGCAGACTGACTAGGGTCGATATTTGTCAAACACCCGATAAGGTCCCTTTTAGCGCGACGAGTCACATATGTAAGAATCTGAAGTTGACCAGAGTTTTAGACTTGTCCGTATTCCCAGATATTGCAGATTGCATTTTCAAGTTGATGACATTTTACATTTAGATTGCATTTTCAAGTTGATGAAATCTTTCATTTTTGGTCTTTCTGTGTAGAAAACCTTGTGGGAAATGAAGAAATTGTTTGTCACAAGCAATTTCTTCATTTTACGTGATGTTTTCTAAAGTCATTAGCTAGTGAGTAGTTTAAAATAGTCATTGTATGGGAAAGGGTTAAAGGGCGGTGCTCTCTGTAAATTCACCGTCTGTTGTTCTCTGTGGCATCTCACCCTGGCGTAACTGGTCATACTTTCCAATTATTTAGTATTATTTTGATACAAACGTACATGTATATGCAAGGATCTTTAAGCTGACTATTTACAATTAGGGCACACCTATATACAAATGTCCAATGGGTTAGTTTAACACATTATCACACAATGACGCTTTTGACGCCTCCTTTGATAATGGCTTTTGAAAACATTGCGGCATATGAAGAAATTGCTTGTGACAAGCACTTTCTTCATTTTCCACAATGTTTTCTTCACAAAATGGCCGAAAAATGATGAAATGTAAGTTTTGAAGAGTCTAAAATTTTGCTTCTAGAATTGAATTACATGTCAGTGCTCTCTGTAAATTCGCCGTCTGTTGTTCTCTGTGGCATCTGACCCTGTGGTAACGGGTCATCTTCCCATGGCGTGTCATACGGATCGTACTTTGGCGGTGAACGTAATATGTGACCACTATGTGCTGTTGTGTCGGCGTCTATATCCTCATAAGGGTGCTCCCGGTTACCAGCACTGTTGACAATGAAAGAATGATCTAGATAATACCGTCGCTTTACAAATAAAAACCTCGTACCTGCGTTTTTTGTTGAAAAGCAGCCAGCGATATACACAAAAAGTTAGTGTTATTGCAACCGGTCGTAACTACAGCTTGATTCAAGCTGTAGTTACGGGGTTTTGCAACACAACGACGAAATGTCCATTTCTAATTACAAAATAAATCTACCTGAATATTATCTCGAGTAGCTATACGTTCTAAGAAGTCGAAACTACAGCTTATTCAATTGGGTTATTTCATCTAAGACCCCCCCCCCCGCACACGACAGCCTCCGGAAGTCGTCCTTGGAGTCTTAAAACGCTGCTCAAACGTTTAGTATTTGTTATTTTTAGTAACAATGCTCTCAATCCAAAAGCGTCTTGGTAACAATACTCACGAACCCAAAGTGTTTTAATGTTGAATGCATGTGCTCTTCATCGCTGTATATTGAATGCACGGAGGCGTCGTCATTGTTTTCTCCACATATTTAGGGAGCCTCGTTTTGATAATGTCGATTTGTGACTATTTTTAAAAACAATTTTCATGTATACAATGTTGATTTTCCATAAACCCATTTTTTGCCTCCAGAAGTGTGTTCTACGGGTACAGACTAAAACATAAGTGAAAGGACCTAATTAGTCGCATGTCGTTTGGGAAATAGTTATTTGGCCTGTTATCATTGTGAAAATAAAGCAAAATTACAGAAAATATTATTGTACATACCCCTTTTCGTGAAAGTCATACTTCTTTAATTCGCTGTCCTGTAAAAGAAATTTTAAGGATTACAACCTATCATTAGACACCAAACACTTCGTGCATCTTCAGGAGTCATCCGTGACAACGGAAATTAACGAAAGATATCCCTGGCAATTACCGGGCGTCATCCATGGCAACGAAAAATGATGAGGGATACACTTTCAGTTGCTACGGATAACGGCCAAAGATGCACGAAGTGATTTGTAGTTAATGGTCGGCTGTTCACCTTAAAATGGTCGTCTAAGAACAAAAACTATTACGAAAACATCATGGTGTAGGCATGGATGGCACCGACTATCCAGAGTGTATATTCTTAAACTATTTGTTTTTATTTTGATGTCTATAGTAAAGGATGATCGGAAGCAAAACATTGCAAAGACAAGAATACTGATAACAAGCTTTTTCTCATTTTCCCGCAATTTTATATTTTTGCTGTTTGTGAAAAGTTACAGCTAATCTTTACTCACCGACGCAAAGCGTTCCATTCGTACAAACTGTCTTGTGACTCTTCCACCATCCTGATTTGAAGAAATACACAAACAAATATCTAAATTATTCTAAGGTTTGGTTGGCGGAAATATCTTTTCTCAAATGTCTATTGGACAAACAAAAATGTAAAAATATGTTCAAGAAATACCGTATTAAGTGGCCAACCTGCATAGCTAGATCATTAATTATGTCCAAGGAAATTTGAAAATAAGTTCATGCAGTCCGTGTATATAATTAGCTTTCTCGCACTCAATATTAATAGTAAGATTTATGGCAATCTAGACCTTGATAGATAGTTCTTTTTTGTCCTATATTTTTGTTACAAGCATTTTTTTTTTCATTTTCCAAAATGTTTTCTACCGAGAAAGACAAAAAATACATGTATGTAAAATTTTATACATTTGAAATTGCCCTCTGGAATATCTTTGAATTAGGAAAAGTCTAATATTTTGCCGTTTGCTATTATTTACGAATAATGGTGGAGATATCCTTACACTGCCCGTGTTGCTGCTCGTGCTACTGCCTGTTGAAATACCACTGTCTCTGATTTCTTGTCGCTTTCTGGTGAAGGAATAGCCCTTGCTTATATCTCTCTCTGAAGTCATAAGTGCTTAACTTTTTACCAAACAGAAATAAAGCTAGAATGTTCCTCTTTGAAAGCTGTCTCACACGACAAAACGGATGTGGATAGATATAGGGTACGTATACAGAATCGCGTAGGAAATATTGAGCAAACGGAGAAAATGCTTACAATCAGCATTTTCTACTTTAATTAATATCACTATTTTCCGAAACCTATTCTCTTAGGTAAGTCATTAACCGGGCCCCGGTTTCTCGAAAAAACGTAAGTACGTTCTCATCCTCAAATCTGAGCACTGTGCTCAAATCGCACACAATCAACGTGAACTTCAATCGAATACCCATCAACCTTGGAGAGTATCCCTGTGAAGTTGAGCATGTTCTCACGAGAATGTACTTAAGTTTTTTTCGAGAAACCGGGGCCAGATCTTGTTTGGGAATGGGTTTATCGCTAGGAAAGTAGAGAAGATAAATTGTAATAACTTCATGAACAATAAATGCATTTTGAGTTACGAAACTTTCAGCAAGCTTAACAATTTTAACTTGTAATCTTATTCATCAAAATTGCTTTACAGAATTTAAGAAGATTAATTACTCAATACCATTTAACGTTATTATTAAAGTATACACGTACATAATTTTACAGTATGACAGCTTTCAAATCATTTGTGCAATTTTTCTCGTATTTAACTTTAGGTCAGCCTAAAAAAATAAAGGAAATGAAAATAACCACCATTCTCCTCGCTGGAGCTGCTTAGTGAGATAACTATATAGTGGAAATATTTCAAATGGTGATCAAAGATGAAATGTGCACCATATGTCCAACATAGGACATACAATAACTTGCCTGGCCGCTTCAAATTCCGCCATTTTCAAGATGGCCACCATAAAACAAAATGACAATCAGCGGTCATTTTCAAGACAGACTAAAGTTACTACAATATCACTCTCTATAAATCAGAGAACATTTATTTGTGGGAATGTATTAATCCATTACCTAACCAGCCCTAATTTGACGACCCTGTAAGATGTCTGATCAGAAACACTTTAGGGGAATGGAAAGAAAATGATGATGATCGGAATTTCCGCCGGTTACATTAAAATTTAAAAGCTAACAATGCTTCACTTGTCAACAAAAACCTCGTAACTGCAGTTACGAGGTTTTTGTAGAAAAGCAGCGATTGTCTACTTCCTGGTTTCAATTACCAAATTGAAGCAGAATCAAAGTTCCTTTTTTTGTCCAAAAACACAAATTGTCGTTTTTGTATATTCATGTTTATTAATGAGTTACTCATTTTTACTCCCTAAATCACTAGTAAAACCCTGCAAAATGGGAGCAGCTTATAAAAATATTTTTTGTGACCAAATTTGGCACAAATATTCCTAAGTTTACATATTGTCTTTGAAGAAGTATATTTGCAACGTTTGGTATGGTATAGTATGGTATCACTGTACAGGTTAATTTCAGAATACAAATGGAATAAAGAATAAAATCAAACGCATATATTCACTTGTACATCCTTATTACTGTAGTAGAACCCCCAAAAGGCCATCCTTGTTGCATATTTTGGATTTGGATGTGATCGTGGAGGCGGTGTTGTGTGTGACTGGGCTTTAACGTGATGTTAAAGATTAAATATAGACTCTGGGAAGATGTTAGGGAAAGGTGTGTTAGGTTTTCATTGACATACAGGGGTATAAAATGGAGAGAGAGTACATGGTAGCCGTGCAAGATTATACCGTAATGTTTTCTTTCTATTACACCGTCCGATAAGTTCCGAGGTCTTCCAATGGATCCTCTTGGACTGGCTAAAACAGGGATCGCAAAAATATGTCATTATACAAACCCCTTTTCTTGACAAAATAGTATTTTAGTGTTTTACATAGATAATTGGAAAACAACGAGGAATAGAACAAAAAGGGTGATAGCCAGTATTCCCTCTCTAGGGGCCGTACTCACCAATATTTCTATCTAGAATAGTACAGCAAAATTATATCGCAAGTCATCTGATTGGACGAGACGTATGTATCGACCAATTGGTTAGATTTTTGTGTAATTCTAAAGGTAAATACTGAATAGGTTGATGAATACCACCCAAAAATGGGTTTTATTACTCCATAACTATCATCATATAAATTTCCTTTTCCCTGTAACAATTATATTTTCGTCGGTAGTACCTCAGAATTGCGACATATGTTTTAAACTTTTTATGTGATAGAAAGTATTAAAAAATACAAAGGATAAATTAATTTAATTGAACAATCTACTTAGATATATTCATCTAGGCCACTTTCATCTCAAGAATCTACTACACAGAAAATAGGCCCTTTCATGTTATGTTTTTAAGCGCCATTTTCTGCCGGAAGTATTTTAGCGCATGCGTGAGCTTGGACTGGTTACATGTACCAACCCAGAGGTGCGTTCTTTAGAGCGAGATTTCTTGAGATATCTTGAGATTTCTTAAGATATTTTAGGATAAAGCGTTCTTTAGAGCAAGATTTTTAAGACGCTCAATGGGAGGCGCCATTAATCCTATACTTCGTGCGGAACCCCTCGGTCAACTCTGTACAAACAATATAAAAGAGATTTGACCGAGTTGTTCCGAACACTCTTTAATTCATAAACCGCGGTGTTCCGAATGCTCCATACTTTATACAAATGACGTCATCATGACGTCATTTGTATAAATATGGAGCATTCGGAACAGCTCGGCCAAAGTCTCGGTCCTAAAAACGCTTTATTCAAAACTCCTTAAGGACAGATCCTCCATTTATTTCCCACGGTAAGATTTTTTTTATTTTTTCTGTACTGATTTTAAATATATAAGAAGTAAAAAAATGACTTAAAAACTATAGGTCACCAAGCGAATTAAAAAGTTATTGGATTTCAAGGGAGACTACTCTTGTCTAAAATTGCAAAAATGAGGTGTCACTTAAATACCCCCAAAAAAGGTGTTCGAAATGACTAGCATTACATAAATAAGTCTTTATTGTGTTCAATAGGTTTTATTCTGTATAAATGAGTATCAATTTGGGAAAATTTATTGATGATTTTGAAATTTTTAGTAAATCATTCTTTCAAAAGTAGCTAAAATTGCTCTTTTTTCGCAACGTTTCTGATAATAAAAAATATTCCAGCGGTAAGAATTTTTTTTCTTTTTTGGTATAGACATAGTGCTTGGTCATACCTACAAAAACAAACAAAGAAAAATACAGTCAAATCTCTTTATGTCGAACCTCCCTTAGCCGAAGTTCTCCCTACGTCGAAGTAATTTTCAAGTCCCGATTCTTTTGCTCTTTATTTCTATATATGTCAACCTCTATACGTCGTTTTCTCTTGCACGAACTTCCTCCTTACTTCGAACCGATTTCAAAGTCCAACCACTTATATTTGCACACATCGAGGGCTTGGTGCAAAACTATTGTAACTACATTTTGTAAAATTTTACAGGAGAGGGAAAAAAGTTATTGACTTTCTCATAGTTAAAGAAGAAAAATGTTTTTTATAATTCTTCCCAGCTGGCAAAAGTGGTCGTTTTTACGTTGAAATGACGTCTTTTAGAGACGTCAGGAAGACGTCTTTTTCTTGTTGAATTTGATATAAGGAAAGACGTCTTTTCCTGACGTCTTTTCCACGTCATTAAGTGACGTTGAAAAGACGTCACTAAATGACGTTGAAAAGACGTCTGAACAATGTCACTTAATGACGTTGAAATGACGTCTTTTAGAGACGTCAGGAAGACGTCTTTTTCTTGTTGAATTTGATATAAGGAAAGACGTCTTTTCCTGACGTCTTTTCCACGTCATTAAGTGACGTTGAAAAGACGTCACTAAATGACGTTGAAAAGACGTCTGAACAATGTCACTTAATGACGTTGAAAAGACGTCTGAAAAAGACGTCTTTCCTTATATCAAATTCAACCAGAAAAAGACGTTTTCCCAACGTCTCTAAAAGACGTCTTTTCAACGTAAAACCGACCACTTTTGTCAGCTGAATACATGCTGTAAGTTAAGAAACCCATTAGGCAAAAGAAGAAAATGCTGACAACCAGCAATTTCTGCTTTTTCACAAGGATGTCTATGTTAAAAGCTGTACGAGGGTTGTCCTGAAAGTTCGTGGACACACAATTTATTTTGCTTCATTATACTTTGTTTGTGAAAAAATCTTCATCAAATGAAAGCTAAACATCTATCAAGTACTTTTCCAGCAACAAGAAATAAATTAAATTAGCAATTAATTTGCAATAGGACAAATTACGACCCTACATAGGGGTACCTGGAGCACATCAAATTTTGAGCTTTTTGGCTACCCATGTCTGGTTTTTAATAAGTGATTTAATGTATGAAATTGGCGGGAAACAAAACAATAAATATATGAAAATATGACCTAACATTCCGACTCCATATTGTTTTGATTTCAATGTTGTAGCGTTAAAAATTGACATTTGAGGATGATTAAAAGAAGCTTGATATGGAAGGAAATCTATCAAAAATGACGACGTCGGACGTTTGGGTGGAGCAGCGCGTTCTTGTGAAATTTTGCGAGGAACTAAGAAAGCGCCTGCAAAGACCAGGGAATTCGTTAACTTATCTACGAAGAGACCATGTGTGCAGTATTATATCGTATGCGAATGTCACAAACGTTTTTGGGGAAGCAATAGCTGATTCGAGGTCTCAAAGATCGAGTGTTATAACAGATAGAAATGTTAATTTGGTGAGTGACGTCGTGAATGACGATAGGCAAAATACGGTAAAATATATCGGAGGAAAAATGTGAACTGCCAAGAACAATTGTTAACGAAATCCTTACAAAACATTTGAAAATAAAAAACAGTGTGTGCACGAGGGCACTTAGAATGCTTTCTGGAGAAAATAAAGCAGCACAAGTCTTCTTGGCAAAGTTATTTCTTCGTCGCATGAACGTCGTAACGTCTTGACGTGCTCCGGGGTGCATCAACCTTCTTCACAAAAATAGATGTAATTCTCTTAAAAATGGAGGGATTTTGTTCAAATTTTGAAATATTGTTTCTAAGATATTGTTTAATGACACCATGTGTGTGTTATAAAATCTTCTTTTCTCATTTTTATATATCAAACATTGTCCACGAACTTTCCGGACAACCCTCGTATAGGTACTTTTTTCTGTGAAAGCTTTTTTTTTTTATCAACAACTCAATTTGTACTAGTCTTAAAGTTTTTCATTTGTGGAATGGTTGAGAGTTTGTTGGTCTAGATGAGAATTAAATATTTGTTACCAGCATTTACTTCTCTCTTTTCCACACTATTTGAAAAAATAGGGTGTTCAATATCTCATATATCACTGTATCATGAATTAAATCAGCCCTTTCCCAGACAAGGTCTATATAGTTTTGATGTATATAATAGAAATTTGGAAAACATTGAGACAAAATAGGAAAATACTGTTTGTCAGCATTTTACCTATATAATCTAAAACAATCCTATTTTTGACTACGTTCATCTTGATGTCTGCAGCAGCTACCAGTCTCGAATCTTTTTTAACAATTTTCTCATCTTGGGAAAGGGTTACAAGCGAATTGATACAAAGTATGATTGGGAGAAAGGAATATTACCTACAACTTCATGTTTATAATAAAGCTACATTTTATTAATATAAAATCATTTAACACTAACTGTTGGCCTTTGATAACAAAGTCAATGAAATAAAATCTTCATCATTAACTCTTTCCAAAACATTTCCCAGTTATGACAGAATGTTCAAGTAAAAGATTGAGGCAAAGAAGTAAATGCTGATGATCAACATTTTCTCCTTTTGCCTCAATATATTCTATGCTGCATTGTAAACAAATTGGAATTCAAACAACCTAGAATGTTGCTTTTTGGTAAAGGGTTAACTAGCTTTGGTATCAGATGTAAGCACCTAATTTATCATGTAGGAATATGGCTAACAGCTAAAGATATTGAATTAAAATAACATTTATTCAATTATTGTTGGCGTAGTATCATATGGCACATGTCTACGTTTTGTTCAAATGTAAACAAAACATTGTTCGATAAAACGCAGAAAACAGTGAACAGACCGCTCCATCACTGTATCTAAATTTTCAACATGTCTACGTCACTACTTACAAAGAATTTATTCATCTTTTATACAACGCTGTCTTGTTTACATTTGGACAAAATGAAAACATGCCCCATACATATTTGCGCCAACAATAGTGATCTTTTGATATTAAATCAATTCCTTGCAAACGTATTATAATATTTGTCAGACACTCAACTTGCACTTATTACCAAGATCTTGACAGTAATGCTACGGTCCGTTACTCACATCAAGTACAAGCACCAAGGTTTTGACAATTACTTAGTTCAGTGATTTTTTTTCTTAAAAAAACGGTCGTTATTGGGCCCCTTTCCCCTCTCTGAGGAATATACTTTTTTCCCCCATTTCAGAGAAATTTTCCCCTCCTGGAACTAGATTTTTTTGTTGCAAAGAAAAATCCAAATCATATTTACATTCTAGGCATCTCTAGCAGTTCTAATGGTTGTTTGAAGGTCCCATTGTGATATACAAGCAAGTTAAATGCATTTATAACACTGTATTTGAGAGTATAAGCATGTATTGAAATTTCCCCTTTTTGGGCGTTCACGCGCAAATTTTCCCCCACCTATGGGCCCTGACCCCCTTCCCCCAAAATAAAAAATAAACACTGTAGTTGTTTACTGTCACAAAAAGAGAGAAATTTTTGATCCGTATCTTCAGTTTTTCATGTTACAAAATTTAAGGATCATTATTTAGATTAAGGCCTCAAACTTTTTATTCTTTTTTTTTTTCACTGAACTGGAGTAAATATTTGAAAAAAATATGTAATATATACTGACATTCAAAACAAACTGTGCATTTGGTTATAGGACATTTTGAATACTTATGTAACCAAACTATTGGCATATTTGGTATCAAAATTTTCAAAAATGTATTACTGCATGAAAGTTTATTGAAATTTCATTATTAACAGATTTTGTTTCATGTGTAAAACAACAGATGAGTCAAATGTAAAAGTTGCAGACTAGTGGTTTTTTTTGTTCCTTTTGGAGATTTCTCAAGTCACACTTCGTTACCAAAATAAAAGCCCTGCCACAAACAGTTGTGGCAAATTAGCTGCAAGTTTGCGGCAAATTTGCTGCAAATATTTGCCGCAAATTTGCGTCCACTTCGTTTTTCGTTTTGGAAATTTCAAAACAACCCAATGTTCCTATGCATTGACTGCCCTGTCAAACACAATCAATCATACAATCATTTTTGACATGCACAATGTATTAATCTTAGAATCTCAATAAACATTTTTTAAATCAATTTCAAACACTTTGTTGATTCATCAAGTCTTTAAAGTTGATGTTTTGTGATTGTCTCCGCTCGGTGCTGAATGTACTGTTCTTTCTGTATATCAAATTTTCTGTCTTTTCACATGTAGAAATGATTTCTCAGCCTGTTGTCCAGGAATCTTTCGTTGATTATCTTGTAGAGGTCCATTTTCTTGATGGAATTTTCTATTCTACACTAGGGCATTGTTATCGCCAATTCACTGAAAACACTATTAAGGTATTATCGTGGGGGCCCTATGATGGCCCCAATCACACTTTTCACTATCACATTTATACTGAATTGTTTACTAGCAGACACAGCCCTGTAACTGGCACCTTCAGGATTGTTGGTATATACGATGTGCAAATATTGATTCCCCGATAAGACTGCATGATTCTACCGATTTTCCATTGACCACGTTCTAGAACTGGATTGACAACCGTTACGACTCCCACAACACTGAAGTCAGTTTTCATTGAACCTCCTTTTTCTTGTACCTAAATATTAATGCTAGTCCGACCTGGAATCACATTTTCCAGAAGTGTTTAACAAGTTCTTGAACACTTCTATAACGGCTAAAAATGTCAAACGAAGTTAAATCTTCATTTTCTGGAGTAAATTGACCCCCTTAGCCTAACTGCCCATGGAGTCAAAAGTTCATCACAGGATCATCACAGCCCGGGTTTGAGATTTGATATATGTAAATGCCAACGGGTCAACTGTTTTGTGAGATTCTCAGCCCCTGTAAATGCAGTTACCACCCATCTTCGTACACGTCTCAAACATTGCAAAGTTATCTGAATCCTGAAAATAGAAACCAGAACAGATAAGACCATGTACAAGAGCATTTTTTTTGTATTTTGTGGGTCACAATTATAGATTTTTCTGAAATATTGATGAACAAGAGTTGTTCGCGGACAACATAGCTCCCTATATGAGAGCTTGTCGCCAAAGATGGAGTTTAAGGTCAAAAGTCAAGGTCAATAGGTCAAGCAAAGGTCATGGTCTCAAGGTTAAAGCATTAGGTATGTGAAATACCAAGGCTCTATCTATAATAGTGCATGAGATATAGGCCAGATTAAAGTTTTTTTTAAAGTAGGTCAAACTCCAAGGTCAAGGTCACTAGGTCAAAAGTCATTTCCCGAATGAAAGGTTTTGGCAGAAGTATCCAGTGTTGTGCCTAGGCCGCGGGATTCCCGCAAATAAATTCTCAATGTCTAAGCCATCGAGGATTTCGGGCGCGCTCAGAATTACGCGATCTTTTATTTTTAGTAATTACTTTTGAAAAACAAATGCTCAATCTGCAGTTTCAGTTGTTATGATAGTATAATTCATGCATTGTATGTTATTACGTGTACACCGCCACATGCAAAAACTTGACTATGACCGAAAATTTACAGTTCAATTCAGCCGATTCTAATGTAAAATGTTGTAAACCGGTCGCATATTGACTGTGACCGGCACCCAAAATGTACTTACTGATTCAGCCGATTTTGATATAAAATATCGATAACCGGTCTTACAGTTGTTACTGAATTAAAATGACATGTCTGAAAAGAAAGATAGCAGAAGATGTGGAATTGATGAATTCGGCTGTTAAAACGCCCTATCCTGGACCGATGCAGACAGCCAAATGCCTCAATTATCTTTCTCCGAGACTAATTAAATGCAATGAACAAAATTTCCAGAAGAATTGGTGGGTAATTTGTCTGTGGTTGCGCGAATTTGCTACCAACATGAAATGCAAGACATGTTCAGAATCATCACTGAAACAGTTATTTTAGTTTGTCCCCCAAAAGATCCCAATGTCCCCTTGAAATTTAGGTAGGGGAACACTGGTGTCCCTTAAAAATTCTGACCTAGGCACAACCCTGAGTATCCATGTGTGAAATATCAAGGCTGTATCTGTAATAGTGCCTGAGATATAGGCCAGGTTAAAGTTTTTGAAGATGCGACGCCACGTGGACATTAGGGCTGTGACATTAGCTCCCCGGGGCCCCGGATATAAAGTCCCGGCTCGCTAAAAGTCATATGAGTTGATTTACCAATGCACTAGTCAGACAGGGCAATTGACCAAACGCCGACAGTCAATCAAAAACATCGATTAACCAATGGACGATCAGAAAAATGTCATGCCCCAATTGTTTGTTGCACGTGTTATTGTATCGATTTATCGACTGACAATCAAAACAATCGACATGCTAATGGCAAAGAATTTTGTGCTTACAATAGACTAGGTTATCCGTTATGTTTTGATAAACTGTCAATGTTGTTATAAAATCTTGTAACTACGGCTTAAATCAAGCCGTAGTTACAAGATTTCATAACAACACCTACAAAATACTGTTTTGTTTATCCCAATTTACGTCGCGATTAACTGGATAAAATCGTTCCCTTTAAACGATCACTCACATCCCAATTGTTTGTCTTAAATTCTATGTTAGGCAAAGCGATCTGTCGGTTGGTGTTTGATCAATAGGAAAATTACAGGCTTAATTATTAATTTATCATTAATCCTTTTCCAATCGACCAAGTTTAGGGAAGCTCCAAATAGAAAGCTGCTCTAGACAACAAAATTATGTTACGGTATGCAACCCATCATTAGTACTGAAAGAGCCAGAGGCGAAATTTGAAAAGTGCCAGTAATCCCTAAACTGTGTTACATTTTCATTCCAAATAAAACATGAACAAACATTTTGAACAATTTCGAATTTTGAATTTATCCATAATGATACTTATAGAAATATTTGACGAAAATATTCAAAATTACCTCCCTTGCATATGAATATAGAGTAAAATATTTGTAAATCATTTTCTTCTTGAAGCATAATCTTGAAATCGGCACAGTGAATCAACTTGTGTGAAGCCGCTGAAGCGTATTTACAAGCCATAACAAGTGATTGTCAAACCAAGCGAGCCAAAGGTGTTTTTTTTCTATTTTATACTTAAAAAGTGTGGCCGAATATTGGCGCCTTGTCCTCTGGGAATTTTCCCCTAAAATTTCAATTTTCCCCCTGATAAATCAATGCTCCGATCTTTACAAGACAGTGTTTTTTCTCGTAATTTTGGGAACGGGTCCGAAACCAGGCAAATTGGGAAAAATGCGTTGTTTTGTCAAAAATTGGGAAAACATTTTCATCACAGACTCCAACAAAAATTGAGTCCTGTGTATAGTTAACTATATGAAATCAACTGAAAGGACTTTCAAATTGTCTCTGGATACTTTTTTCTCAACATATGAAAGGGAACGATTGAATTTTCATCCAAACAGAAGGAATAACTTTTGCATTGGGAATTTTCTTTCCAGATTTTGGGAAAAAATTACCCTATTTGGCATTGGGAACGGGTCCTTTTTACGGACCCGTCCAAAGAAGGAGAAACAAGAGGACCCTGAGGGCCCTAAATCGCTCACCTGAGTAATGTTTTAATAATGCTAAATAACTTTGCATATGTTACGCATTGTTGTCCCAGAGAAGAATTTGGCCATGTAGTTTAGGAGGACATGTTGTTTACGGAAATTGATCCGCTTTTATGACATTTTCCATTTTCTGATGCCATACAACCAGAGTTTTTCATAGATTTCAATTCTTTTAGCAATTTTTATAACGGACCACCCAATGAACATTACTGCAAAGTTTGGTTGATATTGACCAAGAAGTTAAGGAGGAGATGTCAATAAAAGAAGTTGTTGAGCTTTTGTGAAAATTCCCATTTTCCGATGCCACGGCAACCGTAGTTTTCCACGGATTTCAATTCATTTAGCAATTTTTATAAGGGACCACCCAAGGAACATCTCTGCCATGTTTGGTTGATTTTAACCCAGAAGTTAAGGAGGAGATGTCGTTTAAAGAAATAGTTGAATTTTTGTGAAATTTCCCATTTTCCGATGCCACGACAACCACAGTTTTTCATGGATTTCAATTCTTTTAGCAATTTTTATAAGGGACTACCCAAGGAACATTTCTGCCTAGTTTGGTTGATTTTCACCCAGAAGTTAAGGAGGAGATGTCGTTTACAGAAATTGTTGAGCTTTTGTGAAATTTCCCATTTTCTGATGCCACGGCAACCAGAGTTTTTCATAGATTTCAATTCTTTTAGCAATTTTTATAAGGGACTACCCAAGGAACATTTCTGCCTAGTTTGGTTGATTTTCACCCAGAAGTTAAGGAGGAGATGTCGTTTAAAGAAATTGTTGAGCTTTTAAGAAATTTCCCATTTTCTGATGCCACGGCAACCAGAGTTTTTCATGGATTTCAATTCTTTTAGCAATTTTTATAAGGGACTACCCAAGGAACATTTCTGCCCAGTTTGATTGATTTTAACCCAGAAGTTAAGGAGGAGATGTCGTTTAAAGAAATAGTTGAGCTTTTGTGAAATTTCCCATTTTCTGATGCCACGGCAACCAGAGTTTTTCATGGATTCCAATTCTTTTAGCAATTTTTATAAGGGACCACCCAAGGCACATTTCTGCCAAGTTTGGTTGATTTTGACCCGGAAGTTAAGGAGGAGATGTCGTTTAAAGAAATTGTTGAGCTTTTGTGAAATTTCCCATTTTCCGATGCCACAGCAACCAGAGTTTTTCATGGATTTCAATTCTTTTAGCAATTTTTATAAGGAACTACCCAAGGAACATTTCTGCCTAGTTTGATTGATTTTAACCCAGAAGTTAAGGAGGAGATGTCGTTTAAAGAAATAGTTGAATTTTTGTGAAATTTCCCATTTTCCGATGCCACGGCAACCAGAGTTTTTCATGGATTTCAATTATTTTAGCAAATTTTATAAGGGACTACCCAAGGAACATTTCTGCCAAGTTTGGTTGATTTTGACCCAGAAGTTAAGGAGGAGATGTCGTTTAAAGAAATAGTTCAGCTTTTGTGAAATTTCCCATTTTCTGATGCCACGGCAACCAGAGTTTTTCATGGATTCCAATTCTTTTAGCAATTTCTCTAAGGGACCACCCAAGGAACATTTCTGCCAAGTTTGGTTGATTTTGACCTATAAGTTAAGGAGGAGATGTCGTTTAAAGAAATCGTTGAGCTTTTGTGAAATTTCCCATTTTCCGATGCCACGGCAACCAGAGTTTTTCATGGATTTCAATTATTTTAGCAATTTTTATAAGGGACCACCCAAGGAACATTTCTGCCAAGTTTGGTTGATTTTGACCCAGTAGTTTAGGAGGAGATGTCGTTTAAAGAAATTGTTGACGCCGTGACGGACAGACGGACGCCGGACATTGATAGATCACAATACCTCACCTTGAGCACTCCGTGCTCAGGTGAGCTAAAAACCCTGCAAGATATTCCTATGGGAGTTTTCATGTTATCATACAGAGATCTTTCTA
Organism: Fragum sueziense; assembly: GCA_963680895.1. NCBI lineage: Eukaryota > Metazoa > Mollusca > Bivalvia > Cardiida > Cardiidae > Fragum > Fragum sueziense. The sequence goes on from OY804592.1 coordinate 58,048,134, forward strand.
AATCAGCTCATAAACTGCATTCAGAAGCTATTTTTTGTGTTTATTGAAATAATTACAAGCATTTTCATTATTCATGCAAAATACACAAGTGAAGATTTTTCCCCTATGACAAGAAGTCACAAGATCTGTCTATGACAACTCGTTTGACACATATAAAGGGCATATGGCCCTCTTCACTATCCACAAAAAGAACCCCTGAGAAAAAGAACGCAGATGTGAGACAGGGGCTATTGAATAATTCCCGCGAATGGTACGAAATTGTTATGGTACGAAATTACCGCTTAATAATTATCAGTGAAATGTCAACAATAAGGATAAAATTACATGGTAAATACATAAAAACACCCTTCAATGATACGATTGTGTTCATACTTCCGCTTAAATCTGTCGTAGCTTCTAATTTCTTCTGATTTCTTTAAAAATATTTCCGAATAACGGTTAGACTGTTAGAGTGACCGCCCCTGAAATCCGGAAATTAGACTGGATTTATTAGATTTAGTAGACTGGAAATAAATGTGCTCTCATCAGTGTGAAATAAAACGAGTTTTACACATGAAACACAGTTTATTAAACAAGCTAGCGAAAGCATGATCATTTTTTTCATTCACACAAACAATAACGAAATAAAAACACTGATATTACATATAAATGAATACTTTACCCCAAATTCCACTGTAGCATTTTTCATACATGCATTGAAAATTATACCGGTGATAGACCTAACAATGACAAATGTCTAAAACACTACAAGTAAAAGATTCGATAGACGACTTTCTTGCGAACTTCCAGCAAAGTTTCTTATTTCTGACAAATTTGTCGCGAACTGATATACATGTGTTTGCGACAAGATTGCAGAAAGGTTGCAGCTAGCGGTAAACATCGGCGAAGTCCCGGCAAACCCTTCTAGCGAACTAATTTGTTTGTGGCAAATTCGCGGCAAATTTGCTGCGAATTTGCAGCACAGTTTTCATTTCTGTACGGGACGTCAGGTCCAAGCATCCATGCAGAACACTTGTGTTGATTTGTAGACAAAGAGTGCACAATAAATACTGTTACAGGGTAAGTAGGGCATGTAACTTTAAAAGTTTCCAATAGGAAATAAGTGTTTACAAAACATCATTATTGGAATTTAGTCAATAAATCTAGGTCCCTAAGACGTAATTAAGATGACGTTGAAATTAAGTCTGTGGAGAGACGTTGTGTTCACGTTGAAGTCGCGACCACACCCCGAAAAAGACGTCATAAAAACGTCTTATTAGGACGTCTTTTTTACGTCTGGAAAAAGACGTCTTTTTCTGGTCGATATTTGGTTATATGACGTCGTGACAACTATTCAACCAAAAAAAGACGTCTGGGTGACGTCTTTTGCCTGCTGGGTTAATATCTTTTAAAGTATACATAATTGAAACCTAATATCAGAACACATGATGTATTCCTTCCTCAAGATTCAGAAAATGCAAAAAAGTGAATTTCTGAAAAATATATAGTTACAATAGTTTTGCACTGAGCCCTCGACATTCTCACCTCTAAACGACGAACCTCAAACTTAAACGATGATAATTTCAATCAAGCCAGTTTTCACACCTTTCGACCCGTCAACTCGAGCAATCACCACAGGTGTTTACCCTCATCGAATATCGATTTTTACCTGATTGTGTTTGATTTTGTGTATTAATTACTATTGAGGACGTCAAAAGTGGGTGATTTGGGTCCCGGTGATTTGATGATTTAAAATAAAAAGGCCAGGGAAATTGTATACAGCGTTACATTTCGTCAGTGTTAGCGCAATACCTCGGATGTAGATTTTTGCGATTTACAAAGTAAAACATTGTGTGCCCAGTTAATACAATTCTTGAAGCTTTAGATATATTTTACTGATCAATATTAATGACACCTTATTAGTGAACAATATGTCCAAATATCAAACAAACCTTTCAGTTTGGGAGAAGTAATTGCACTTTTTTCTTTCTCCTTAAAAATCTTCCAAAATACGAGGTTTTGCATATACAACGACGATTCGTAATTCACAATAACTACAGAAGCATCTAACGCTTATTTCACACAGGATTTGTTTGGTGAAGGACCCGGGTCAACACGGGGGGGGGGGGGGGGGGTATCCAGCAACTCTGACCGACATGACGTGACGTACCCGTAAAAGCGATGATGGCCGCTTGTCTCCAAAATATCTCTTCGTCGAACATTCTATACGTCGAAGTTTTCTCGTAGGTCCCACGAAGTTCGACATAGAGAGATTTGACTGTATATCAAACCAAGCGTTTTTCTTAGTTATAGGTAAAATTTGGTTTACTTTTTGCAGCTCTGTCCGAAATTGTTTCACTACTTTTATCCATTTTCTTCCTTATTACCAGCTTTAGATAATAAAAAGTGTAATCTTTTGTGTCCATCTGAAGCGGACTAGCTCATAAAACACCACTTTGCTTTTGTTGCTCCGTTTCCTATCGCTAACGCCACATGTTGAACGCGTAACAGAAAGCGAAATGTACCATCCGAGTACTATTACACTTTAATTGATCAAACAGAGAAAATTGAAATATCCGAAAAGGATCTTGTCATTTATCAACCAAACATTAACTAAATGTAAAAAATACATTTGCTAGAAAGGCCAATTACTGAAACAGCTTTATTTTCGTTATTTAGGATATGCGCAGTAAGTTGCGCAGTAACAACTGGAGGATCTGTCCTTAAGAAATCTTAAAAAATCTCGCTAAAGAACGCGCCTCTGATGCTACTTCGTGTTTACTAATACTTATGGCGGGGAATCATGCGACATAACATAATCGCTAATCTTCGATAATTCTTTTAATGCGAAAACGATTCTTTGCAGCAGAGAAGATGATAAAAACACGAACGATATTCTTGATGTGATGTTTCTTATAAACAGCACTTGATTCAAAAATTATTAACGTCAAACAAAATTATGTTTGATTGCAAAAACTTTTATCATAATTATGTTGTTTAAAGGATCCACCACATCCATCAAATCGCTGGCGTTTTCCCGTCTTCTTTGCTTAAGATCAACTCAATTCATTGTCGATAAGATTGTGTCACGAGAATCCCTGCCAAGAAAATGGATCTGTGGTATTTGAGAACAATATGATATGAGAACAGCCTGTGCAAACGTACAGCCTAATAATGGTTGTTATTGCTGCCTTTCAGTTTCCGCGGGTAATAAGAACAACATGGATCAAGATCAGACTGCGCGAAGGCGCAGACTGATCTTGATCCATGGTGATCTTTTAAAAAATGTCATTTGTGTTAAAGAACAATTTTCGAGCTCAAATATAAATATGTATGCCTACCTGAATATGTGGGTTTTATGGACCTCGACAAAGGTGAGGTTGTTTTCTCCAGCTCTGAAAGAATAAAGTAAACAAACATAACTTGAACAAAATGATTAGAGATAAATTCTGTTAAAAAATAGACTGGGTTTACTTGTATAGATTGTTACTACAGGTGCAGTCAAATGTAGTTATTGGGTTTTAGAATTACATTGACAAAATACTATTGTTTGTCCTAAATTACGTCAGTGTGTTACTTGATAATAACTATCCCTATTCTGTGTTTACATCAGCCTTGGAATGCGTTGATAGAGAAAAGAAGAAGATGCTGACTGTCCGTATTTTTTTCTTTTCCCAGAAAGTTTTCCATGATTTATTAGCAAACACACTTTCTACTCTCATTAGCATATGTATGTATTTTGCCGTCCGCTGCAGCTTCGAATTGAGATAAGCCTACCATTTTGTCGTCGTGAAAAGGGTTACTCGATTCCCAGACGGCAAAACTGTAGACTTGTCCTATTTCAAAGCTGTTGTAGACGACAACTTGTAATTAAGAAGACTTTACATTTTCTTGACTTATCGGTTAGAAAACATTGTGGAAAATGAGGAAATTGCTTGTCACAAGCAATTTCTTCATTTTCTACTATGTTTTCCAAAACCACTTTTATCTTGGGAGGCATCAAAATGGGTCACTGGGAAAATGGTTAATTCCGATTTTCCCAATATTTTCATAATATGAAGAATTAGGGAAAGTGAAAGTTACTATAACTTATGGATTTATAATGATGATAAAGACGTAAATGGGATTTTCAACCCTGTCCAAAAATACCCCATGAATTTTACGCCCCACATTTAAAATTTTAGATATGACGAAGATGCTGAAATCAACCGTTTTATTCTTTTAATTATCCTAAGTTGCTGAGAATTGCCAAAAATTGTATTTTTTAGATATTAGTCTAACTCATATGAAAGAAAATTACAATTTAATCTCTTGAAATTCTTACGCATATCTGAGAAATGTTGATATGGTGAATACCGGAGTAAATAAATACACGCATGCGCAGATCCAGAGGGGGGTTAGGGGGTCATGACCCCCCTGTAATTTGGCGAAAAAGGGGGTTATCGAAAAGATTACTGGTTATATCCCAAATAAGCTGTGTCTTTTGTCCATGTGTGCCACGACAAACCGTTGTTATATTTAGTCATTCATGGTATAACATGTATCTGCATGCGGATCAAGAGGGGGGGGGGGGTCAGGAGGTCTGACCCCCCCCCCTGAAATTTGGCAAAAAAGGGGTTAAAGATCGGATGACCCCCTGGGAAAAATACCTGGATCCGCGCTTGTACACGTATGTCAAATTGCACTTTTAATTCAGAAAAGGAATATTTAGCATATTAGTGCGATTCATTAGATTCTTTTTAAAATATGTAAAAAGGATGTTTGTAACATAATTATATAGAGAGGGTAACAAATGGCAGCATGTAGAAGAAAACAGCGATATACACGTTTTCTATCTTTCGTATGATATTGCCATGTAACCTACCATTTCTTTCAAATATTGGTATTTTGAAATGTTGATGTTTGGTAAATGATCAAACTGAGAAATCGGCTAGTCGTTTTATGGTTAGCGAGATTGGCATCTGAACTAGTAAGTCAAGTCGCGAAAATAGTAATTTTAAGAATCTTTAAAAATCAAGAAGTGAGCAGTTAGCTAAGTACTTGTAAGCTCTGTACTAAGGGTTCGATCCCAAGAATGGTCAAACAGGCAAAAATAATTTCTGCACATATACTGAACCTCAGTAATAACGCACCACTTTTTCTTGTATTATATTTTTTCAACAAAACCATCCATTTTATTGACACAGTATTATTCGGTATCCGCCGGACACTAGGTATGCACACAACACATTCTTAAACACAAAACCCATTCATTCGTGACGCTAGCCGTCCAAACTTGGTAAACGTGTTTTCTGCACGTGCCGCAGTATTGACCATGTGCACAAACCAGCTTATCGGTTTATTGTGTACATGTAGTCGGTGAAAGAAAGAAAACACCTAAACATTTCATCTTTCGGAAATTTTTGATGCTTTAAACAATACCAAGACTTTGCACTGACGAACGTATTCGTGATATTGGGATGTTGCAGGCAGAGATGACGTCACTTGCTATTGTACACACGATGGGATTTCATCACAAGACTATTGGCCGGCTTAGAGAACGTTTCCAACAAACTGGTGCACTGCTAGACTGCCCGGGAAGGGGTGCGCCAAAGGTCCCAACATTAGCTCAAACAGGTACACGGGTTATAGTGCAAAGTGATACAGGGATAGTAGAGAGTCATTCTAAAAGGCAGAATCCAAAATAAGATCAGTTCCATGCGTCGACGAAGCACAGACTGCATTGCTCTGCAAAGTGGCCTCACGCAATACTGATTTTGTGACTTTCACTGTAGAGGGTTGTCTCGTTTGCGCGTTCGTCACGCTTGATTACTTAGAGGCAGCGAAACAATTTTTTGACCAGAAAGAATAAACTGATAGCAGTTCGGGTTGTGGTTTTACAGTCTGAAAAAGTAACATAATAAAAAAGTTATAGTGAAAAATATAAGTGGTGCGTTATTTCTCAGGTTCAGTATATGTAATTTGAATTTGATGATACCGTGTCATATCAATATCCTCGTATAAAGCTTTCGTCGTGCCTTTTATCCCTTTCCCAAACGACAAAAAATATGATGGTCCTATTTGAAAGTTGCTGCCAACGACAAAATGGACATTGAAAAAGAAAGGATTTTTGTACAATATAGTTAAGAAAATATTGAGACAAAAGGAGAAACTGCTGGTTATCAGCAGTTTCTTCTTTTGTCTCAATGTTTTCTCAAGCATTTCCTATCAGGGACGTCAAAACCAGGTCTTATTTGAGAAAGGGTTAAACTTTAATTCGTGATTTCATCAGCAACAAATTCAATTACTGGTCAAAATTACATTATGTTGCAGAATGTCATGTGCAATTACACTAGATACACTAGAAATGTTTCATGTCAGAATATAGAAAGATATAACGCCCGTCTTCTTTTACATCAAATATTTTCTAATGCTCTCTGTGCTAGTGAAATCACAACCAACGATTGCTTAGAAAAGTGTTGACGCTTGTCACCCTGAACTGAAACAAACAACACTTGCAGCATAGTACAGACAGCATGGTACATGTACATGGTAATGTTAACCCGAACACAACAACAACAACAACAATATTACGAGATTAGTATATCACGGGTTAAGGTATTCCATCCATCATTAGATGCTTAAAACTTAATGAATCTTCGGCATCATCGGAGGCAACGGAGATTGACTAGGATATCCAGATTTAAAAAAAAAATCCGGATACCCTCGTCAATTTTCGTTGCCACGATCAATGCCAAAGAAGGAGACTGAAATTGAACTGCATTAAGTATTTTGGTATCTAATGATGAATGGAATCTGTTTAGTAGTAAGATTTTGGTCGCCGGATAAATGAAAGTGTTTTAGCGCATTACGATAAAGAGAACAGAAAGAAGACAAGCTAATTACAGAAGACATACAAAAGAAACATGACATTGTATTTTAAAAGTAAGTAGGCCTACATACATTCTTTCCTTTCCATCTTGATATTCGGTGGATTTTTGTATTTTTTTTTTGTCAATATCAGCCTAGGTAGATTCTAAATGCGTTTACATTTCCTCAATTACGCTTAGACACGCACACAAGTTATCATTAACCCTTTCACAAACGGTCATATTTGGACTGTTCAAATTAAAAGCTGTTGCAGACGATTGAAATAATATCGATAAAGATATTTTAAGGTTTAATTACTTTGTAGCATAGAAAATGTGGAGACAAAAGGAGAAAATGCTGCTTATTAGCATTTTCTTCTTTTGCTTTAATGTTTTCTGAAGGACGTCAAAAGCAGGTATTGTTAATGGGAAATAACTAACATTGTTAGACTTTAAAACGAAATTAACGGCTACGTACTCTCTCGTTTGCTTCCGAAAGTTCCTATGAACAAACGATGAAAACATTTCACAAAATAAACATATTCATTTCTCTTACAGCTGCTAATGATCATGAAGAAACACTGAAACCGTTTCAAGCCAGTGGCGCTTTTTGACGCCCCCCCCCCCCCCCGCCAAGCAAAGAAAATGACTTGTGCAAACATTGTGGAGAATTAGGTATATTGCTTGTGACAAGGGTGACGCCCGGAAATTGATAAGGATATACCATCGTCAATTTCCATTGTCGCTGATGACGCCCGAAGTTGCACGAAGTGTTTAGGATCTAATCCTGGATGGAATACCTTAACAAATGTCGCCTGAAGCCGACACCATTTTCCAACTCGACAAAGTTATCAGCATTGATTTTTTTTCATCTTCTCACAAGCTTTCTCTATAAGAGTCGATTAAACCATCCATTGTATAGAAATGTTCATCAATAAAAACAAGCAATAAAATATACATACCCTCATCAGAGTCTGAAGATCGAGTCTGAAAATTAACACAAACAAAGAAACATCAAAATGAAGAAGTATCCTCACTTTCTTAATCCATTACCAGACGGCAAATTTTGGACTAGTCCAAATTCAAAGATGTTGCAGACAGCAATTTCAAGTTAATGAAATTTAAAATCTTTTGGGCTTTTTTGTAGAAAACATTGTGGGAAATGAAGAAATTGCTTGTCACAAGCAATTTCGTCATTTTCCACAATGTTTTCCAAAGCCTTTATCTGTTGGTGAGTCAAAAAGAGTCATTGTGTGGTAATAAGTTAATCAATTCTTTCCCAAACAAAACACAACAAAAATTGTCCGTAAAACATATTTAGCAATGGTGATAAAAAACATTTTCTCCTTTTGGCCTAGTATTTTCTGCTTTGCTATATTGTTCAGAAATCAAATCTTTCTTGACATGACACATTTATAGAGCACGGAATTATAAATGAAATCAAATAAAATGAAATAAAGTAAAATAACCTAAAAACCTGCATTTTCTTTATGTTTTTTAAAAATGTAATCCAGAGGATATACGTGTATAAAACACAACATTATATTATACGTCCTCCTATGTTTTCAGAGCCTTATCTCTTTTATTCGAAAGAGTCTCGTGTGTATCGATTGGAAAAGGGATCAATCAAAATATACTGTAAAAAATCACTTACTTCCATGTTTAGTATAAATAACAGTGTCAACTTCCTAGTTTGAATGTCAAAATAATATTGGTTGATGATAAAGAATGGTTTTTATCTAGTAACAATTGTGAAACGTCGGGTGAAAATAAACCATTACTCTTCATTAGATAAAATTAATTTTATTCTTTCAAAAAGAATTTTAAAAATTGAAGACAAATCCAAGATAAATGGAGTTTCGGAAGACAAAAACCTGAACATTAAGTATGGAATTTGTTGTAAAATTATTTTGCCATGTTTTGGAAAATATATGGGCTAGAGAAAAATATGCTGTTCATACGCTGTTCATCAACAGCATTTTCGGTGATTCATTTTACAAAAACGCAAACTTTGCTATCAACACCCAAACTATAAACATTAGAAATCTATAAAGATATCGTTATTGAAAGGGTTTCACGACATCATTCTGTCCTAAGTTGCATTTTTAACCCTTCTCCTAATGGAAAAAATTTAGGATGACAGACCCAAAGTCAAAGCTATTGCATATGACATAATGGTGTTAATAATATTCATTTACATTATTAGTCGATATTCCACAGAAATATTTTAAAGGAAAAAATACTGATGATGAGCTTTCTCTTCTTTTCGCTCAAATTTTCTGTTACTATCTCCTTCAGGGACGTCAAAGTATCTGCTTGTTTTGGAAAGGGTTTTAACCCTTTCCTCAACGACAAATTTTTAGGGTGATCCACTTCACAAACTGCCACAAATGACAAAAGGGAAGGTAATAAAGATAGAATTTGTGTACAATATGTCATAGAAAACATTGAGACAAAAGGAGAAACTGCTGGTTATCAGCAGTTTCTTCTTTTGTTTCAATGTTTTCCCAATCATTTCCTATTAGGGGCGTCAAAACCAGGTCTTGTTTGGGAAATGGTTTTAATTCGGGAATTTTTCATATCTTGGATTTATCGTGATAAAATGATTATAAATTCAGTGGATATGACATAACAAATGTTTGATCGTTTGATCTTGTATTACAATAGATACACAGAGCTACAGATAAGCGGGGACAAATCAAATTCAAAATGCAATATCGTCCTTGTAAATGCAAAACCTCGTATCTAGTTTTTGGAAAATTATAGAGGGGAAGGAAAAAAGTTTAAAAACTTTTGTCAAACTGAAAAGATTTACTTGAAATTTTGACATATTGTCCACAAGTAATGTGTCATTAATACTGATCAGAAAAATATCATAAAGCCTACAGGAATTGTCTTAACTGGGCACACAAAGTTTTACTGTGAAAATCGCAAAAATCGACATACGAGGTTTTGCATTTACACCGATGTTATGCAGTGTAACCAGAATGTAATATCACCACCAATGATTTTTCTAAATCGAGTTTGAGAGAATTAGGCTGGTTGGTGAATACCAATCCGTGATTAAGGTAGTCCACCCCTAATGAGATTCGTGCGATGTCGGAATTATTCGGGCGACGACGAAAACATTCGGCGGTGGACCTTTCCACCGCCGAATGTTTACGACCGCGCCCGAATAGGTTCGGATACGTAACGTCACCGCTCGAAAAAATCCGATGTTTTATGAATCTCAAAATGGCCACATTACGGGTATTCTACGTAAATGCTGAAATAAATTAGAAACAAAGAGAGCAATATGAATCATTGATCTGGTTGATTATAAATGTGTAAGCTGATAAGTGTCCAATTTGCTGAGGGGAATCATGTGACACAACAAAGCAAAATACATGTATTTTATATTGTTCTGTAAATAGATGTATTTCACCAATTCGGTTTAAAGCAGAAAAGGCCAAAATACGCCACGGATTAGGTGGGCATGGTAGGTCCTATGAAATCAGCTTTTAAAAAAGTTATTGGTGACCAAATAAAAATTTGGTTTCCTAGTAAACGACGTGCGATTGAAAGGGAGTAGCCTAACGTTAGAAAAAAAACACGTGAAGACAGGAAAGATTACTCTCAATAGAGTCCTATCAATTATCGTTTTAGTCCGTACCCGCAGAGCACTTCCGGTGGCAAACAATGGGTTTATGGGAAATTAACATTGAAATGTTTTGATTTCGTATGCACCGTCATGCTTTGGGTTCCAGAGTATCGTTACTTAATTGATTTGGGTTCGAGAGTATTGTTACTAAAATAACAAATAATAGACGTTTGAGCGGCGTTTTAAGACTCCAAGGACGACTTCCGGTGGCTGTTGTGTGTGTGTGGGGGGGGGGGGGGGGGGCTTAGTGGAAATAACATTATTTTCATTTTCCTTACCTTGTGGATCTGGCTGTAAACCGGTCCAAACAGATCAGTTTTCCTTTCGTCACCTTGTTTCAGAACAGCCTTTGTTTTTGAACACTTGTACTTTTCGAGAAAACTGTCAAAGGTCGCCGTTTCTTGAAAATAAACGTGGCATAGATTAGTAATGAACAGAAAAGAAACTAATCGTCGCTTTCCAACGAAAACCTCGTAACTGCAGCTTGTTCTGTTAGGTGAGTCTATATTATTAATTTTTACAAATCCCGCGTCGTTTAGCTGATTAAGGTAGTTCATCCCAGGGTTCCCACTGACTTTTGAATATGAGGGTGAAAACAATCATTTTACAGCACATGTGTATCCCCTCCATATGAAACAAAGAAGGCTATCGGCAAAAATTGGGGTTACAAAATTGAATATGGGGATGAAAAACCTCTATCTGAGGGGTTTTTGGAACTCTTGTCCACCCCTAATGTAATTTGCGCGACGTCGGAGTTATTCGGGAATCATTCAGGCGAAGTCGATAATATTCGGCGTTGGAACTTTCCACCGCCGAATCATTAAGACCGCGCCCGAATAGGTTCGGATACATAACGACGCAGATCGAAAAAATCCGATGCTTTATGACCCTCAAAATCGCCACATTACGGGTATTCTACCTTAAGTCATTGTTTGTGATGTTACCGAGAAGGTCTAATCCGTTCTTGTCGGAAACGAAGAAACAGTTAAACGACTTTTTCCAGAATTATATCCTGTAGATTCTAATAAGTCATGTTCGATAATTTCAGTGTAGGCTAATCTTAATTAAGTTCACATGTAGGAATGATGCATATAAGCTGGGCCCATCATGGCTTGTCCACGTATTTTAAAGTGACCTGTAATTGTTGCCTTTTAATGAGTAATTTATCGTCGCTTTTTAACAAAAAAAACCTCGTATTTACAGCTTAAAACATGCTGTAGATATGAGGTTTTTTGTTAAAAAGCAGCGTTGTGTTACCTTCCGAGCTCGGTTTCCCAAAATTGGCCAAGCCTTCAAACATTTTCGTCATCAAGAAAGACGGAGAGCCATGCAGGATATCAGCCAGCTCCTCATCAAAGAACCCGTCTTGTAACTGCAGAAGGCGGGACAATAAGTCACGTGGGTCTGACGTCATGATTCTGTCCAATGACTGGGCTAATGTTTCAATGTCGTCGCGTACAGTTAGAACTGCCTCTCCGATGTCGACCCCGTCTACGAGTAGTTGTACGTTGTATTTTCCCGGATTTAAATCTGGAATTCGAAAAATATAACGACGCTTTTAAACAAAAACATCGTAACTGCAGCTAAAAACAAGCTGCAATTACGAGGTTTTCGTTGAAAAGCGACGATAAGTTATCGGTTAGATATTTGGGAAAGAGTACCGATTTTTGTTAAATATAAATTTCATTTCAACTACTATAGACTAGTACAAAGTGGGTCATATTACACTATATCTTTAGGTAATTTGACATGCTCTTACTTCCAAATAATGTATAGCGATGGACCCTTTCCAACATAAGCCATATGAGCGACGTTCGAGAACACCGAGAATAAGAACGTAACAACCAAAAAACATTTTCTTCCTTTGCCTAAATATTCTCCGACTTAACTCGTACACAGTGTTTATCTTTATTAACATCCGCGTCGACTTTGGCGTCAGTAGCAGCTTTCAATTTTGACCAGTCTAAGATATTTTCCTTTTCCTTAAAAAGGTTAAATGTACCACAATGTACCTGGTGCTGATGGGTAAAGGCATTCCAAATTTGTTGATTCAAAGCTAATTCATGGGTTTGTGGTACTTATTGGAATCGTAGGATTTAATGATTAATAGCCAACCTATAAAATATTGAAGCAGAGCTCCAGATAAGTGCGGTGAAGACTTTCTAACTTTTTTCTTATTTCAAATCCAAACCTTATGTTGTGGGTACCCATTTGAATCGTCTCGATGAGACGATTCTAATGAGTACCCACAACATTCGGTTTGATGAAATTTTAGTGAAATATTTTTTTATGAAAAGTCATCACCCTCTCTTATCTGGAGCTCTGATTGAGTTATTGATCAACCCCTCCTATGCTTAGGTGGTACCTGATGTATCCAAAGTCCAAACAGCCTCTCTCGTCTTCTTCAGCTTGAAAACCTCTGTCGACCCATTTACATTGTTAAATAGCTTTGCAGTGATGGACCTTGTCTTTTTATCTTCTCCAAATAGAACAACGACTGCTTCGGGATCATTCTGAAACAAAGTTATGTCCATTGATGTTGATACTTGTCCATATTATATATATAAGCTATGAAAGGTTTCTGCGGACGCCAAATAGATCTATTTTATGTATATTTGGAAATTAAGGGGTCGAACCAACAGTAAATTTGATTCTGATCCATACAACGCAAAACTGTAATTCTTTTGCTTATCTTTAATAGTTTTCATGTATCTTTGGTGCTTAGCATTTCAGGCCGATGATCAAGTATGTTCAAAATACCTATAACAGTTAATCCTTTTGGCAAGACATTAGTATCTTTGATCTGACTGTAGGAAAACTATGTAAAATGGAGACTTTTATATTAGACCAAAACACTTTAATTTAGATGAAAACAAAACAAATCAACAACAACAAAAAATTATTTTCTTCTTACCCTGTGTATTGTATTTGGTTTGATTGTGAACTTCTGTTCTTTTGGTATGAATGGGAGTTTCGATTGTCCTCCGCAGCTGAGCATGGTTTTCAGCTGACTTTGAGCTGTGAACCATTCAGCATGATCCCTGTTCACGTTGAAAATCTGCAATTTGTCCTTAGAAACAATTATTTTCTCACATAGTTCCCTAAACATCGCTTCTCCATCTTGTTTACAAGCCATCAGTATAACTGTCCTATCAGCCTGGCTCGCCAGCAGTGTTGTCCATACACCGTGGGGTATCCTGTCTATTTCTTGACACACTAGTGACGTCAGAACCAACAAGTAGACGTTTCCGGTTTGTCCATCGTTAGGATGAAAATCGAATAGAGATCGGACTTCAATCGTGTTACAGAACGAGTGCATTTCATCTTTCATTGCATCGCAAATATCGTCTCCGTCGTCAAGTTTTAAGATAAACAATTTAGCCATGATGTTTTCAGAGATATCTTTTAACTACAACAAGAAAAAGTCTCTACGATACCGACTTTGTTACATTGCATTTCCTTTCGAATTTGGGATATTTAAACGTTTATTTTGCGTGCGTTGATCTTTTCTGGTGTACTATTTAAAAAAATAAGTAATAATGCATTCAACAGTCGAAGATGCATACTTAAAACTTCACAAAGTTGTCAAAATCCTGATTTATCTTTCAATGATCTGCTTACTGTTTCAACTTTGATATCTCAAAAAATAAATAACGATCGACACCATCACTTCGGTTTATCCACAGCTAGTCTTAAAAGGAAGTGGAATCCTTTTATTTTTTTCCCAAAGAAAGAAGAGAAAAACACACTTATCATTGGCTGTTCCTTAAACGAATCTAACTTACATAACAATTGTTTTGGGTTCACGTTAACTAAATTATCCAAGAGATGCACAATGCATTATAAAGTTACCAGATACACTCTCTTCGATTGCATTCCAAAAGCTCGTAACCACAGCTTTTTAGAGTTGAAGTTATCATGTTTTCGTAGGAAAGTGACAACGATAATGTAATACAATATGGCATGTTTTGTTTGTGAAATAAAAATATCCAAAAATAGACGTCTGGAATTTCACATAAGATTTTATATCAACCCGTAAGATGATATCTTTATAGCTTCCGGATTCACACAAGCAAGAGTTCATTACATATATCGTTTAAAAAGTTGTGACCAGGAACAAGCCAAAGGAGTTACTGAGAGTTTTAGAAAAAATGTCCATTATCTTGATGATTGTATTACAAAATGTATAGATAAGAGACGAATAACTTAAGTAAATAATTGATAAGTTTTACATAATCAAACGGGATGTTATAAAATGTAAATACGCGCATTATTAAATATATATCTAATATGCCGTATTTGGCCTTTCATCTTAATCAATTCTATTTCTAGTATAACAGCGATCGTGAATTACACAAAGATCAAAATTTTGTATATATTATCTAAGTTTTGTAATGGCTGCATTTTCCATTATAGGCCTAGGTCTACACTAGCGAACAAGTGAAGGCTAAAAACGATACCAAAATCAGAGGCTCGTTTTCTATACAAACCCAAAATTTGACATGGTTTTCACTTTCCTAATAGAAAAAAATAAGTTTGACTTTGAAAATCTGGTGATCAGCATTTTCTTTTCTTTTCTAAATTCTGTTCTATATTGTAGATTTACATAAATCTTATCTTTATCATCCATTTATCGAAATTGGAAGCCGCTGCACAAGACAATTTACAATTGAAAAGTAACGTTATATAAATGTACATGTATATTGCTAATAGAAATAATTTACTCGTACGCGAGAAAAATTACGACCCATCACATAACGGCGGAGGCTGGATCACATTACCATACATTCCTGACGTTTCTCCTACCAGTACATCCACAACGTCCTTACCGAGCCCCAGCTGCTCCAGTATACAGGTTACTATTGTTCAACCCATTGGTGGGAGACAAATATCAGAAATGATGTTTGCCGCAGCCGAGGATCCTTCTCGGGAGTGAAAGTTCGATGTGCTACCAACTGTACGTGTTATAGCCGCGATCGTATGCCACGTGAGCACATGCGCGGATCCAGAGGAGGGATAGGGGGGTCATGACCCCCCCCCCCCCCCCGGAATTTGGCGAAATAGGGGCTATCAAAAAGATTACTGGTTATGTCCCAAATAAGCTGCGTCTTTTGTCCCTGTGTACCACGACAAACCGTTGTTATATCTAGTCCTTCATGGTATGACATGTATCTGCATGCGGATCAAGACAGGGGGCGGGGGATGGGGGTCACGAGGCCTGACCCTCCCCCCCCCCCCCCCTGAAATTTGGCGAAAAAGGGGGTTTAAGATCGGATGACAACCTCTGGGAAAAATACCTGGATACGCGCTTGTGAGCATATCATTATGCAGAGAAACATCATCATGGAATTAGAAAACTATATTAGAGCTAGGCGTTTCCGGTGTAACGTTCTAAATTGATCCCCATAGAATAATGACCACCCGGAAATATTATAACAATACTGACGGTTTATCAACAAACTTACAAACGTAAACCCAGACCATTTTTAGCAAAATATTCTTTGCTATTATAAACTTTGCGCACTTCTCATACGGCGGCCCCCATCTTTAAGAGACGGATCACAAACTAAACCATTCCTAAAGAATGACGTTATTTGACGCATCTAATAGAAAGCGATTGCAGCAATATTCAATTTCAATTCGTTTATTTATGCATTTCAGGCCTCCAGACTATTGTACATACATATTACAAACATGATAGCCTATATATAAACAATTGTACAGTGATGGTTAAAGGAACAAAATAACATGTAGGCCCTACACAAGGTTACAAGAAAGAAAACAATATGATATTTCATATTCAGAAGACATTATAGTTGGCTTTTTATACTAGAGGTATAGGCCAGCACTGCCTGGGAGGAGACGTGTCGCAAATGTTTGAGGCACGTCACCTTCCATTCAGGTCATGCCTATAGATCCAAATCTGAAATTTTGAAGTGAATTTTTACACTTCTAAAATACGCTTTCTTCTCTGTAGTGAATGATAAATATATTGGGGTGTGTTTTTATTATGAAATCGTTTTTGCTACTTAGCAGCATTATGTGATTTATTAGGCTATGTTTATTGTGTCTTTTGTAATATTTTTCCGGGATGTAAACTTGTCTAAGATCGGCATAGATTCTACAATGAAATATAAAGTGATACTCGTCTTCTACTGAATTGGAAGAGCAAACTTTACACTGACGTTGCTCTCTTGGGGTGTTTTCATATCGACCTCTTTAAATTTCTAACGAGTGCACTCCAGTACGAAATTGCGCATTTGCATGTCTAATTTTTCTTATATTTAATATATCAAAATAGTATTCCTTTCCAAAAGATGATTTTATATACTCAGCAAAAGAGCTAACGCATCACTTTTTAAAATTGCATAACTTCTTTATTGTCAAAGACTTAGATTGATAAGTTGGCATATGTTTATCCCACAAGTTTCTGCACTCATCCATGAAACTATTTTCAAGTTTTCTTTCTTATGTGGCCGCGTCATACGAAAGGGGGACCAAACAGTTTTTCGGCTCGTGTAACTTGTGATCTTTTTCAATTATTTTTGTTTTAATTGATTTTGAAAGCTGGTTTATCGTGTAAATGAAGTCTGAAAAAAATAATTCCTTATCTAACATAATAGGGGCTGTTCGCGGACAACGTAGCTCGCATAGACGCACCTTTTTAAAAGAAAAGGTCACTTTTTCAAGGTCAAGGTCATTCGGTCAAATTTTATGATCTCAGGTGAAAGGTCTTGGTAGGACCTGTCTATGAGTGAAATATTAAGACTGCATCTCATACAGTTCATAAGATATAGACCGATACGTTTTTGTCTACGTAACCAACGTCGCCATCGACGCCAACAATGACACCAACGGCACTAGTGATGTAACATTACCTCCGCGGGAATGAATTACGCGCCCACAAAAGTATTAAAGCCGTCAGTCTATTTAAGGAAGGGTAACTTTTCTACACAGGAACTCTTTCAGCCAATACAAAATGTTTGAAAGTTATGCGTAAATTTCGCATTTCAATCAAATTTCAGACTTTATGAATTTTAGAATTAAGGGTGTCCTTATCAAAAGTTCAATATTTCAAAACAGATTGTAGTTTTTACTATGAAATTTCATAGGCTTCTTGTCAGATGGTGGTAGACGGCATGTGCGAATTTTGAACGCATTCTGTAGGTTCGTTAAAGAAATATTAACAAAGATCTGAGTGATGCGTTAGCAGTTTTGCCGAGTATATATCTATAAACACTCAATTTTGAACTATTTTCTATTGACTCGTGCCAATGCTGCATATATTGTTCTTTCAATCTTTGTGTAAAAGTATTAAAAAACTGTATTCAAGTGTGGATCCAGGATTTTTTCCAGGGGGGGGGGGTCCAAACCCAAGACTTTTTTCCAGGGGGAGGGGGTCCAAGCCCAAATCATGGCTTAAAATATAGTAAATATTAACGTTACACTAAATTTTATAGTCAAAATTTAATTTTCGGCCAATGTCAGAGGGGTCAGGACCCCCCCTTCTAGATCCGCCCATGGTATTTCATCATTAATGACTTCACACCGTTCATCAAGATACAAAAAAACACGGATTGGTCTTCCAAACGCGGATGTAAACAATTTTATTTTGAACGGCGGGAAAAAAGAGTGTGTATTTATTATCTTTAATTACAACGAATATCGGCTGAGTTGATTTTTGTGTGACATACAATGAAAACGTACATAACTTTGCCAATGTTTACCTAAAATCCTGTCTCATAAAACCTGTAAGTAAGAGAAATATAATTATGCTACTGATTCTGACCTTGATGCACGAAAAGAGAAAAATCTTGGTAAGAAGGTCTGTAAATCATTATTAAAGCACATAATTATTGTCAAATTGATGTTTCAAGGAGGATCGGGGATCGCTTCAAGTGTTTTCTTTACAAGAACCCATAAAAAGTATAGAAAAAGAACAAGAACTATTTGAAATTGGGTACTGTCAGTTGCTATGGTGCAACATACCACGGTGCAAATTCTCCAGCAGGTAAAACAAACTCGGACCATCGATACAACCGACACGGATAATTAAAACCAAATTCCGGTATTTTTTAAGGAAAATTGGCTGCATCCTTGTTAAAACCAATTTTATATCGTTTAGAGTCAATAGATGTTTGGTTTAAGACCAATGATGGCTTATTTTGACTTACTAAAACTAAAAGGAATGTGGATGAGCACTTTCGACGGTAAAGACATTAGGTAACCATGTTTACATGTTTTATATTTAGCGATAGGCGAATATCAGCTGCATATTAACAGATAAGTTGTCCGTGTCTTTGTTTTCATTTTTATAAATTCTAGGATTAAAACCCTTACGATCATCTTGTTTCATTGCAAGTTGATAGTGAGCTCCAAAGGGTTTTCATCTTTGATAATCAAACACCAACTCTATTACGCATGTCTGTCAATTATTACATGTAGACATACGGTATATGGGTGCATATCTTTCATGAAGATATTGCCAAGAATATTTATCATGATTGTCTCTCTCACTTTTAAGTGTGGGTTGAAGTGAAAGTCTTTATGAAAGGCCCTCTACGACAGCATGTAAAACAAATTACCCTATTAGGGCCTATAAACACAAAATTCATGTTAAGGTAGAATAATTCTAATGCATATTTACTATTGTCGTACATTTTCGACACATGTCGACAGTTTCCGTATCAGTATACTATCTATTTTTAGCAACAATATTGCTAAATATTACTTCCCTTTGTTAATAAAATTCCCCGAATACACCCCGAATATCTTTTTCCGGTATGATTATCCGTTTAACATCAATTTTTAGAGACATTTCCGTGTATTTTATATGATTTTGATTGATATCATAGTTTGTATGTGATTAGAAACTTTGATACTTAATGAAACTGCCTATTTAGGAAACAAATTGTAGTATGTATATTATTGTATTATTATTATTATTATTATTATTATTATTATTATTATTATTATTTCGTTTCTTCCCTTGATATAGATAAAACGCGATATTGTGACCATTATCGGGCTCGCTTTATTATTGTAAACAGATTGGTCACCTCGAAACTCAATAGACCGTAGCCTAGGTGATCATTGCATAACTTATATAATGTTTTAATTCGTCCTACATAAGAAGTGGTGGAAATATCAACTGACTGAAAGTACAATAACCGTCAATCTTTCGACCCGGGTTCGAATCCTCTGTATACCGATATCTTTTTTTCTTATTTTGAGAAACTTTTATTTTAAAAGATCGTGCACGGGACACATGCTCCTTTGGTGCTGCGATTACTCGGAGACAGATAGTATCTAGATTTTTGCCATTTGTTGTCGTTTTGTTGTCATAGATTTTATTTGTGAAAACGTTTTGAAAAAATGATGAAAAATTGTAAGTTACAAAAATGAAATGATGTCAAATAAATAATCACTACTAAAATAGACGAGGAAAAAATAAAAAGAATACAAAGAGAGAAAATAGCATTATAAAGCTGAAATAATGACAACAAATGATAATCATTTGAAGTATTGTAATGAGACAAGCAATAGGCTAAATATGCATAAAACTATACACTCGAAAGTGACCATTAAAAAACATTAAGCTCGCCCCTAGCCTCGAACCACCACCTGCATACCGCCTCTTATGACAGGGATTTAGAAGCCTCTAATGTATCCAATAGACCATTGCAGACATAGTTAATATGATGACGACAATTCAGATTAATCACTTAAAACACATAGATAATTGATCATTAATCTGCCCCTCCTACAGGTAAGTATTGGGTTTTCCCAAAAATGTTTACAATAGCGCGTTAGAGTTATACTGGTTAGCTCAATGTACCGAAACACCCGACAGTAGAAGACACATACATGTATTCTAATGAAATCTATGATGTGGTGATCAAATGCCTATCGTTTGATAACGACGCGTGGATGAGATCATCATTGTTAAGACATTCGCACTCGATTTTCATCACTTCTTCGCCGGTGATCCTTATTCAAATGTGCAAACTCGTTGTCAGTTAACATAACGTGGTTTGATCCGTGATTTGATCATTTTTTTCAGATTCTTTTTTCCATTTAAGTCCTTAGATTCAATATGCAATCCAGAAGAAGTGGTATAAGGAAGCTGTAATAGACTATAAAAAGGATTAAGTACAATTTTGTCTTTAGAATTTGCATTACTTTTTACAAATAGCGATGTTCAATTGGTTACTATGTAAAGGGTTAAAATGGTGAAAGTCATACGAAATCACAACTGATATGTTATCATTTGCCAACTTCTGAAAGTCTAATACAACGTTTGGGTTTTAGTTATAAGCATATAAGTAAATATGGGCTACGATTCCCTTCATTTGGGGCATTGACTTCTTTTGGGAAAGAAATAGTGCGTTCGAAAGTATGAGGGCACTAAGAATTACCTTTATATATTTTTAAATTTTGACGGATAAAATGTACATATGTGGATTTGATCGTGTTCCTACACATATAAGAATAATTTTGATATCGGTTTAAGACAGTGCATGGACTTATTTCTGGCACTGTCAACATTTGTTTCAGGGGCATAAATATCAAACTAGGAAATAAAGAGGCTTTATTTTTAATTAAGCACGCAGTAATTTAACAAAATATCTCTCATATGCGCACAAGGGTCATATCATTTCACATCAGACGATGGGTAAACATGTTTTTGATAATAAAAACCAAAATCTAGACACATTTAATGTGTTTATGTCCAAACTTCTGATACTTTTTTGCTTTGAGTGGTGGCCGCCATATTGGAATTTTGTAAGTTGGGGGTGGGATAAGGGAAAATCAAATTTCTAGTAAACCTCTGGACGAATTTCTGTCATATTGCACATATAGATGTCTAATATAATGTACTATCAGACAGAAGTGTCTGTCACCCCAATTTCTAAAGTTGCCATTAGGCGTATTCTACCTTAATTGTTGCTCTTGTCTGTAGCAGCTTCCGAATCGGAAAAGTGCACGAAATTGTCGTTTGGTATGCCGTTTTGGAAAGGGTAAAACACATTTTTTCATAAAGAAAGTTGTTTGTGAATTAATAGTCACGATTAATATGGACTTACATTTAAGAATCCCGGGTAAAATTACATAAGCTGGCGAGTCCACTTAGATTTACGGATCAGATGGGACTATCGTACTTAACTATAAATGTGTCACTTCAACTCTTAACCGCCGAGCCCGGATAGCTCAGTCGGTTACGTCGGAGTCTGTCAATCCTGGGGTCTCGAGTTCGAACCCCGGCTCGGCCAGTTTCCATTCTGACATTTGACAAAAGTCATTTGTCTCTCACCAATGGATGTGAATCATCTATGTGAGAGAGCAGCTGGAGGCTCGGTTTGGATATTGTGGTTGTACTGGTGTGAGAAATACCAGGAACCCACGGTTAGGTGTTCCAGCCGCCGCGATATGACCCTGGTAGTTGAAAACGGCGTAAAACCCCAATAAACTCAAACTCAACTCTTAACCTTATCTATATGCCTATTGCTTGTAAACTGACACGATTTAAAAACGCAAAAAAGTACTTTTACAAATGGTATCTCCTACATCTTACAAAACCGACGTATAGCCATGTCAAGTTGTAAATTTTGCAATTCCTTTCATAACAGGACAGAAAATGACCTTTAAAGCCACGAATAATGACTGAATGGGCGTCAGATTATGCCAAAATGCACGTTGAGTCAAGAGCCTGGCATCGACGACAAGGACAGCGAACCCCGTGTTTTCACAGGCGACTTATCACCATGTCGCGATGTATAGGCCGCCCAAGATTACCAACCATAGAATTTGCTGTAGACTGAGCCGTCACAAATATGTTGCGTTAGTGACGTTGACGTATACAATTATGTTGACGTACAGTTGTTACACGCAGTTGACCGGGACGTGGGTGGTCTGTAAATCTTCCCGTGTCGTTTACACGTCTCATAAACCTTGGAACCGTCGATTCGGCTACATTAAAGCGTATAGCCACCTTTATTTACGAAACACCGCAAACCAAAAGCCAAAAAACTCAATTCTTTTTTCGCAAAGTAAGCCTCAGCATTTTGTACACAATTTTCTTTCGTTGTCCTCGTATGTTTTCAATAAGTAAATCAAAGTGGCAATTTGTACACAAAAAAATCTTAGTGATTTAACACCTGGTCTGAATGCACGAGACGCGCGAGCATTTAGTGATTGGCGGTTCAGATGTCCGGATAGTTTACAGATAACACGACAAAATTGCTGGGGCGTGAAGCGTATACATTGTCTCATACATGTCCCCAAATATAGTGCCGATCAAGGCAATAGGAAAGGAATGGTTAATGAAAACGTGTTTTGCGTTTTTAAATCGTGTCAGTTTACATTGTGGTAGGCCTACTTATGTGAATATTATGCTTGAGGTGATTCCTGAGTAAGCACAACAAAGGGTTTTTGGACACTTTGAACATCATTTTTGATGATTTTCATGGTAGGCCTAATAAATATTGGGTGTTTTCCCATGATTTACACATTTTGATGGGTGCTAACGTTTCAAATTCTGGTTGAAGCATACCCTACCCTATGCTTTTTTGTTAGATTTCGGTAATAGTTCTGTTAATTTTTATAAATCATTGGTAGAAAAGACGAAAATGTTGGTAATCCGCTAACCTTTGCATTTGATTAGTTTGCCTTCTACAGTTTCAAATGTATAAAAAAAAATAGAATCTATGTAATTCCCTAGGCCTACTAGAGAGTAATATGAGTCCTGCAATGTCTATCAACTATTTCTCTAACAAGACAAATTGTTTTTGTCACCCCTAGATGCATGAGAAAACATTGAGACAAAAGAAGAAAATGCTGATAACCATTTTCTATTCAATATGCCTATTATAGGCTACACAGCATTAGGCCTATATGTTTTATGCAGTGCACGTACAGCTAGTAGACCTAGCCTACTGTGAAGAAGAAGAAGAAGAAGAAGAAGAAGAAGAAGAAGAAGAAGAAGAAGAAGAAGAAGAAGAAGAAGAAGAAGAAGAAGAAGAAGAAGAAGATGAAGAAGAAGAAGAAGAAGAAGAAGAAGAAGAAGAAGAAGAAGAAGAAGAAGAAGAAGAAGAAGAAGAATTAAGAATTAAGAAGAAGAAGAAGAAGAAGAAGAAGAAGAAGAAGAAGAAGAAGAAGAAGAAGAAGAAGAAGAAGAAGAAGAAGAAGAAGAAGAAATGGATAGGCCTAGGCCTATGAAGGCCCGTAGTGAAGCAATTTCATATTGGGTGGGCTCAAGCCCCTTTGTCTGAATATGGGGGGGGGGGGCTAAATTGGACTTTCCCTAAATTTTCAGTGTAAAATAAGGAAAATTCGGGATTTTTGGCTAACATTAGGGGGCTAAGCAAGCCCCCCCCCCCCCACACACACACCCATTAGCCCCAAGTTCCTAAGGGCCTTTTACGCACTTGGAAAATTTTACTCGGAGGTGCCCGAACGCAATCGGTAATTTCCGGGTCAAAATGGCCGCCCGCAGTATTCAAGGTCTCAAAAAAGTCAAACCGATATTTTCAGTAACTCAAAACGATGCAAGACTAAGAGTTTTAAATCTATATAGAGCTTGGTATCGCACAATTCCATTTATATGTAAGTAAATGTTAATTACTGTTGTTTTTGTGGATGTATTTCAAATTATCATTAGTTTTCGTGTGTAAACAGAGGTCAAATTGTTTCTTTCTGGCAGATCTACTTACAATACAATTGTACAATAGAGTAGACTTATCAGTATTTTCTTCCTTTTCTTCGACTTTTTCCACAACTATACTTACAGGCAGAGGTTGAAAATTCCACTCGCCCGCTCCGGCTCGCATTGGCGAGTAGAAAATGCCGTAGGACGAGTAGATTTGGGTACGAACTAGTCCGACGGGGCGAGTGCAAATTTAGGACTTGAATCACGCTGATTGAGGGAAAAAATAAAGGATCGAAAAGAAAGTATTTATTTCAAACAACTTCATATCGGAAACAATAATATACGCTGTAAAATTAGCAATGACAGAGGAATCGATAGTACATCGCCTCCCTATATATCGCCATTATAACCTGGTCCAATTCAATCAACATTTTTTCAGCAATTATTTCAAAAATAAAAATATGGTAAACATAGATCAAATCTAAAAAGAATATTCTTTCTGATGATATATAAAACATCTACCTAAGTTATGTATTTGTTGCACTATATCGATTTCAACTGAGCTGACTTTGTAAAATTTTCAAAAAAAATGACTAATGGCGGTCGCCGACCTTGTGCGGTTGTCTACTTTAAAATTGTGTAGAAAATCAACCAATCATCTGACAAGAAATATTTTTGGCTTGCATTAATTAGGATAAATATAGAAATGATATCATTACAAAAAGTCGGGTATTTCCGGCAACCATGTGACTGGAAATCACGCTTGAATATTGGTCAACTTTGTAGCCGTATAACTCTGTTATTCTCCGTGAACACTTCAGAACACTTACGACTGGATGTTCGTAAGGATTTCCCAAAACAAATCAGTCTAAATTTAGTGATCTAAATATAAGCGCATTTTAGCGCCTGAGCTTTTCCCAGAGGTGCTGTAACACAAAAATAGCCATGTAAGTACTGGAAAAATGGCGGATGTGCAGTGATGTGTATTGCGTCAATACACACTCCAGTTAAACCAGCTGATCGATTTTGATATACACATTTCTGAAGGGCTGTGCTGTTCAAAGCTGCATAACTTTTTTGTTTGTGAATGGATTTTGAAAATTCAAGCAGCACTGTCCTTCTGAATGCTTGCACTTCATGATGAAACGATTTTTAATTAAAAATACTTATTTTTTGAAAATGGTCTGTTATTGCTAGTAAAATAAGACCGTTCCCTGTTTAAATGTCGATCGCTTCTAGATTAAATCTGTGTTACTCATATGCGTTTGAGCGCGATCAAAAACGCCGCAAACACAGTCAATTGATGACGTAGTCATTCCACTTTCAATATAATAACATGATTTTTCCGCACCCAAATAAGGTCACGTTTTACTATGATTTGTTTACAAAAGTCGCGCGTGCCAGAAAACGCTGGAAAATAGGATGAAGCAATGAAAACAAAATGCTATCTACGTTGTAAATACAAGGACGTTAGATGGTTTTAACACCCGACGCGTTGTCTCTTTCTGTCATGCCGCCTCGCGATTACACAAAGAAATTCTTTCACATTTACCGGGTAGTTGTATATTAAACTGGTGTGCTTACTCGACCATTTCGACAGCTAATCTATCTTTCGAATTAAATAAAAAGTACGTGTTTACAGTAATATTAATCGGCGAGTGATTTATGGTAAAAGATGGAGTCAAGTCTGAGCCACATTCGATTTATTGACCATCTTTTTTAATAAAATTGTTGCCTTATTCGCCAATTACTTTTGAAGTGGCGATCGCCAGCGCGAGCCCTGTCTGTCATTTATACCGAAGAAACTTTATTTTCACCTAAACATTAACAGAGTCAAAGAGTTATTTGCATAATAATGCATCCATAAGAGCCAACAGTCTAAAATTTTCTTCATCTTTAAGGGCGAGTTGGGTTGCCTTAAGGGCGAGTAGAAATTCAGAGCTACTAGTCCTACAGGACTCGTAGGTTTGAAGAAATTTTTCAACCCCTGTTACAGGCCCATAGGAAGCAATTTCATATTGGGGTGGTTGAAGCCCCTGTGTCTGAAGATTGGGGTGGGGGTGCAAAAAATGGATTTTCCCTATTTTTTCAGTGTAAAATAAGGAAAATTTGTCATTCATATGGGCCTGACTTGTATGTGCCAAAACCATTGTGAAAGGATTAAAGATCATTGTCAAGTGTTGAAATCAAACTTCTCTTTCCCAAAGTGAAACAAAGTCTGGTTTAGAGACCCCTTAGAGAAAAGGGTTTGGAAAACATTGAGGAAAGAGAAGAAAATACATAAAAGTAAAAACTAGCTTTTTCAATTTCTGAATTTGCCTCAATATTTTCTTTGCTATATTGGATTATTGTACCCAAATCATATTTTTTTTTTCAACAAATTTTGCCTCTGCAGCAGCTTTTAAAGGGCGACGGTAACAGATGGTCTAATTGCAAAAAATGAATTTTTTTGAAAAAATATGCAAACCTTTTGTGTTGACCACCTCGGGATGGTTAATAATATGCGATTCAGACAGAGAATGAGCCGAAATTACAAGACAGATAGCTGAATTTAGGGAGAATCCAAACCTAAATTCAACCCTGTCTCAGATGGGGTTAGAATTATTTTTAAATTGTTGCGCATGCGCATACAGCGCGGACCATGATTCAAACGAGATTCATACTTGAATTTCAATATGACGTCATCATGTATGTTGTGACGTCATTTAAGAAAGTCGCATGTCCTACTGTTTTGACCTACTTTCGACATCGCTTCATGAATTTGGTATCAAATTGCGAAAAAATGAGTCGTTGCTTCAATAGTTTGTCGTAATCATTTAATCAGGTCATATGAAGCTTAAAAAGTTTACATTTCGTTTGTATTTGACAATTTTGGGTCCAAATCTGGGAAAAAGTAGCTTTAAATTGACAGACCCCAATTTTTTGCTGTTTTGGGAAAGGTTATTTCTGTCCTTGCAGGCAAGCAGTTTGATGTGCCCATCACGCCAGCAATGCATAAAAAAGTGCCATTGTTTTGTAAAGGGTTGACCAAACTTGACTCTTTCCCAAACAACAAAATTTTAGACAAGCCAAAGTTGACTGCTGCTGCTGACGTTAAAATTGGTGTAAATTGATCTGAAATTTCTGTATATCAGAGCAAGGATTATGAAAATATATTAAGGCAAAAAGAGAAAATGAAATGTTGCCTTGGTTATCAGCATTTTCTTCTTTTGCTGTTATTGCCTCCTTGTTTTTGCTATGCAATTAGGAGTGTCAAAAGGTGTGACTGTGTGGCAATGAGTTAACCCTCTCCCAAACAAGACCTTGTTTTGACGTTCCTAATAGATATGGCTTGGGAAAACATTGAGACAAAAGAAGAAACTGCTGATAACCAGCAGTTTCTCCTTTTGTCTCAATATTTTCTTTGTCATATTTTACACAAATTTTATCTTTAATACCTTCCATTTTGTCATTTGTGTCAGTTTTTGAAGTGGGTCACCCTAAAATTTTGTCGTTTCGGAAAGGATTAATTCTAATAAAATGAGTTTTATGACTATCATTACAGGTGAGCAGTTTGACTTGCCAGTCACAGAAACTGATATTCATGCTAAGATTAGAGAGAGGTTTGAGATGAACAAGCATGAAAAAGACTTGAGGGTTATAGATATGCTCTGTTTAAAGGTAAAATGTAA
The DNA here is from genome assembly GCA_963680895.1 of Fragum sueziense. Taxonomy (NCBI): domain Eukaryota; kingdom Metazoa; phylum Mollusca; class Bivalvia; order Cardiida; family Cardiidae; genus Fragum; species Fragum sueziense. Next base: position 58,075,920 of record OY804592.1, read on the forward strand.
ATATTTTTAGAATTTAAATCTTTCTCAAGCAATGTGTTTCGATGTGCCTGATAGAAAACAAAAGGGTCTGTAAAACATTAAGAGAAAAGAAAAATCAGCTTTTTTCTTCGACCTAGAAATTTTTTGTGATGTATTGTTCACAGCAAAGGGGGCCAGCACACCATAGTGTGCCTATTTGTGACCTTAAGTAAGGAGAAAAAAAAACTAATAGAGAGTAAAATATTGAATTCAAGATAAAATTTCAATTGCTTGAAATTACCTTCTTTGTATTAAGCCCAGTCAAATTGTTTTGTCTGGAAATGGATTTACTCTTCCCCAAATGACAAAAATTTAGACCGTTTCAGTTTGAATGTCAAACTTTTTTAAAGATATAGCACAGAAAATATTGAGGCAAAAGAAGAAAATGCTGATTAACAGCATTTTTAGCTCGACTTTTCGAAGAAAATGAGAGCTTATACTGTCACCCGGGAGTCAGGGTTTGCATTGGCGTTGGCGTCGGCGTTGCAACAAAGGTTAAATTTTTTTCAAACATCAATGACTTCCATACTATCCAGGGGTTTTCCTATGCTTTCTGTGCCTCCTGAAAACGGAGGTGTTCCCAATGCAAACGGCTGTGTTCCCAAAGCAATTTTTTTTCAAATTTTCCCAATCTATTTAAAATTGTTAATTTCACTACTGAAAAATGAGTTTTTCGCTTACTTTTGTGCTCAAAATGAGCCATTTTGCACTTCGAAAATTTCCCAATTTGGTCAGACTCCGTTTCCCAAAATGCCTAGGAAAACCCCTGCTATCATAGCAATCAAAAGTCGAGTGCGCTGTCTGCGGACAGCTCTTGTCTCTTTAGCCTCAATTTTTTCCCAAGCCAATCGGATTATCCTATCAGGGACGTCAAAAGGATGTCTTGTTTGGGAAAGGGTTATGTAAGTCCGTGCCAGTTTTTTAATGCGCCTATTTCTAAAGATCAGGGGCATATTGTATTACACTTGTCTGTCTGTCCGCCAGTCTGTCCAAAATCTTAACATTGGTCATTTCGGGGGCATTAGTGTTTCACAAACACATCTTGTTAGCTCCACTGGTTTTATCAAGACTAAGAGTTTTTCATATTTTTGTATTCACAGGGCATGCAAGAGCTGGATGAGGTGAAACATATTTGGAAACAGAATTGTCACGTGATGGATTATTTCCGTGAAACTTGGAACGAAAAACCGGACAATTTCATTGATCGATTTATAGACGGACATCAACCGGAGCCACCCAAATAAGGAATCACTCTGTTGTATAGAGACACTTTATTATTATTGTGTAAAGGTTCTGTAGATATATTTGTTTGGTTTTCTTTAGATTAGGGGGAAAATGTGATATTTGAAGGGTATCAATTTATTTGATGAATATGTCAACAAATGTTAACTAGCATTTAGTTGCTTTCTCTATAGTTGTCCAACAAAGTAGGTGAAATATTTTGGACTAGGATTCTTATTCTTTGTATTTTTCTACTCGCATCAATTTGGTTCAAACTGGAAAAATTCTGATTTAGCATTTCAAAAAATTATTCTCTCACAACATAACAATATTTTTAGAAATTTGAAGCTTACTTCATCGACAGAGGAAGAATGAAAAATAATACTTTTGTATTACGCAATACAATAGACTGAATGGTGTATAAAACAGATATTCTAGTAATGTGATCTAGCATTGTGAAATTGAGAAACATTTTGTGACTTAAAAACAAATAAAACAAACAAAAAAAAAAACAACAACAGTTTTGATGTTTTTAAAGATGAAACCCATTTCCCAAATTATCTGATGAGACAGATGTGCAAAAGAAGAAACGGCAGGCAAATGGCATATTCCTTTTGTCCAAATATTATCTAGGCATTTACAAATAAGTTTGCTTTAACCCTTTCCAAAACTAGACCCGTTTTTGATGTTTCTTACCGAACAGACTTGCAAAAAGATTGAGGCAAAAGAAGAAAATGACAATAACCAGCATTTTCTCCTTTTGTCTCAATATTTTCCATGCTATATTGCACACAAATCCAGGCCACGGCCTTAGCGCAGTTGGTAGCGCATCTGACCCTCATTCGAGAGGTCCAGGGTTCGATACCCGGCCGCGGCCAATACCCTTTCTGACAAAATTGTCACCCACCAATGGGTTTGAAATCGTTAACCTAAGTGGGCGAGCAGCTGGAGGCTCGGTAAGGGAGTTGTGGTAGTACTGGTTTGGGAAACAACAGGAATCAATGGGTAGGTGCTTTAGCCGTCGCGATATGACACTGGTAGTTGAAAACGGCGTAAAACCCCCAATAAACTCAAACGCACACAAATCCTATTTTTATCAACATACATTTAATTGTCGGTAGCAGCTTTTGAATTAGACCACCCTTAAAGTGACATTTCATATCTATTTCATTTTTATAAAGTATGTCTTGATTCAAAAAGTGTTTGTTACAATGCGCAGAAATGCTATCAGTTTTTGGAAGTTGTTATCTTTAAGCGAAAAACACGCCTATAAAGTTGAGACAGAAATGGCAAATTCTATATAAATCTGAACTGTTGTCCACAACAATTTGTTTAAATTTAGCACAAAAATAAATATTTCTCGTAAACGGTTCAATATTTTGGCTTGAAATTTTCAGAATTTTCATAAGGAAACATGCTCTTTCAGATAGAATAAAAGTAAAATTTATGTAAAAACAATCGTGAAATGTCACTTTAAGTTTTGCTGATGAGGAAAGGCTTAATGGATTCTGGTCATAAAAAATATGTCAAGGAAACATTACATCAAAAGTCATGGTCCACATTGATGGGTCTTGGAAGTAGGTATCAATGTGTTAACCCATTACCACACATTGACTCCTTTTGACTCCCCACAAGATAATGGCGTTGGAAAACATTGTGGAAAATAAGGAAATTGCTTATGACAATAAATTTCTTCATTTCTCACATTTTTTCTACCTTGAAAGAGCAAACAATGTAAAGTTTTATTCACTTGAAATTGTCGCCTGCATCATTTTTGAATTTAGACTAGTCTACAGTTTTGCCGTTTGGAATATCTAGGATCATTTTCTTATGGTGTATGAGATATAGGCCAGGTTAACGTTTTTGTCTATGCAATCAATGCCATGGACGAAACTAAGGCAGTGATGTTAGCTCCCTGGACAGCATGTGCTGGCTTGCTAAAATCATTTCCTACTAGATCTATTTTTTAATGGCCATGATTTTTAAAAGATCTGGGGCATATTGTTTTACCATTGCCTGTCTTTCACAAGTAATTTCTTCATTTCTGCAATTGTTTCCAGATCCTTTATCTTGTAGGGTGTAAAAACTTGTCAATGTTTGTGAGTGGGTTAAACCAGAAACAAGCAAAATCCTCTGTGTGAGTGCTAGTTTGGTTTACCCTTTCCCTAAATTTTATGGGGCCACTGCCATGGTGCAGTTGTTGACTCATCAAACTCTCACTCTTGAGGTCCATGGTTTGATCCCCGGTTGCGGCAAATATCATTTCAGACAGTCTCCCACTGATGGTTTGATATTGTTAAGCTATGCAGGCTTGGTTAGATGTTGTGGTGGTATACAATGTACTGGTATAAAAAGTGATAGGAATCCATTGTTAGGTGTTCCAGTGGCGGCAATATGACCATATCAGTTATCAAAATATCATATCAAAATTTTAGACCATTCAGATTTAAACGGAGTTGCAGATGACAAAAAAGTAGATTTCAAATCAGACAATGTGTATGTTATAAAAGTAAATGTTAAGGGAAAAGAAGAAATCGCTGATCATCAGCAATTTCTTCTTCTTAGTGTTTTCCTATATAGCACAGTCTCTCAATCCAGGTGTCGCAAGTTCGAACCCCGACTCGGCCAGTATCCATTCTGACATTTGACAAAAAGTCATTTGTCTCTTGCCATTATGTGTGAATCATCTATGTGAGGGAGTAGCTGGAGGCTCTGTTTGGGTATTGTAGTGGTACTGTTGAGAGAAATACCAGGAATCCATGGTTAGGTGCTGCAGCGCCGCTATATGACCATAGATGTTGAAAACGGTGTTAAACCTCAACAAATCAAATTAAATCTACCAGGCATGTCAAAACCAGACCTTGTAACTTAACCCTTTCCAAAACGACAAAATATAAAGGTGTTCCAATTCGAAAGCTAAGTACTGCAGATGGCAACATGGCAATATCAGATTTGCATATGTTGATTATCAGCATTTTCATTATTTTTCCCAAGCCTAGTCTGTTGGGGTTAGGGAAGGCAAAACCAGGTCCTGTTTGGGAAGGGGTCAATGTTTTCATATATCCTTGAGGCGTTCAACAAGTGATTAGTCTCGCATCATTCAATGGGCAGTCGTCTATGGTGGTGGATTGAATGAATTATAGCGTTCATCTCATTCTTCAATAGGGAACGATTTTATTAAGTAAACAGTGATGTACTATCGGACGAACAATAATATATCGTAGGTATTATTAAAATCTCGTAACTACGTACGGCTTGATTCATAACAACACCAACGGTATGTCAAAACATATTGTTAAACTCAGTCTATTTTTAGCACACAATTCATGGCTATTCAGACCGCTTTAAAATTTTGTGACTTGGTAAGGCATCAGACTTACTCATGATGTCCCACGTTCTATCCCCGGCGGTGGCAAATATCCTCCATGACAAAATTGTCACTCACCAATGGTTTGATAATCAATAACCAATGTGGGCGAGCAGCTGGAGGCTCGGTAAGGATGTTCTACCCTGAATAATGACAGGAATCCATGGTCAGGTGCTCCAGCGGACATGGTATGACTATAGTAATTGAAAGGGGCATTAAAATTCAATCAACTGAAGTTACACAGGGAAGGGAGATAATCTTGTACAATGCATTAAAACAAATACGAGTTACCTCCCTTACTCCCTTACTGATTTGCTGGTCATTACCACAAGGGTTTCACGTTGAAATACCCTTTGTATCAGTGAATAACCTTTATTTCAGTAGAAGCCTTTCAAAATATGTTTTAACAAGTGCTATCTATTGTAGCCCCCCCCCCCCCCTATTCTATGTATAGTCACGCTAAAAATTGGAGAAAGTAGACATCACTTTTTGTCCCTTTTCACATATTCTAGATGGGTGTTCATTTACCATTTATATTTGACCCGTCACGCTAAAGGGGGCCTCATGGGCAGTCTATAAAAACAAATTTGGAGAAACAGATCAGACTCGGCAGAGGTGACTCAACACGATGTTGTATATGGAAAATGAACATACAGCAAGACAGGGGAAACATTCTTCACTCAAAAAATAATATTAGAGTGAAAAGTGTCTGATCAGCTTTTAAAAAAAAATCATTCTATGAATTTCCCATGATGTCCATTCTAGGGTGACACATCACATTTATAAACATCTATGTTGGACAAGAAGCTGGGGTTTGATATTGTATAAAACATTCAAAATTAGTCTGTTCTATGTGAAATCAAAGCAAAAGACAGGTCTGTAACTTATTTTGATCCTATTATATTTGCACAGATGAGGAAAATATCAAACAAACATAGTTGTGTGCACCAGTCAAAGAAATATATATACCGTAAATCTTGTTGGAAACAGTGTATAATCCAACCAATCCATAGCATATTGGATTTGGACATACAGTCGATATTTGTTGTGTCAAAGTCAGAGGGGCCGTCAAAATACCTCGACATATCCGGAGTTCGACTCATCTGATTTTGTTTCATTTCAATTTAAATGACATTTGACCATTCTATTGCCCATCAAGTGCATTCAAAATTGAAATATAGTAGGCAAAGGAAAGATATTGCTCGAGACGAGCAATTTCTATCCCTTTCTTACTAAATTTCAATGGCTATATTCAATGGCTTATATTTCAATGGCTGGTATTTCGAATTTTTTTGTTTTAACTTTTTGAAATCTGTTGGTGAGGACGGGAACTAACATTCACTTCAACTTAAGTGATGTCGACACAACAACACTCTAGTGTTGACTCAGACTGTATATCATTTCAATGAAGCATCAGTCTTAAGACTTTGCCAAGTTTGTAGGGGGAGGCATAACACAACATAAAATATATAGTTTGTAGATTATTTTTCATCTTTTATCAACTTTCATTTTTAAATTGTAAATGAAACTTACAAAACTGTTAAATAAACAAACACACAAAAGGTAATTACAAATAATGATTTACACTACAGTCTTTAAATTTAGCCCTTCCTAGAACAAACCCTCGCTTTCACGTCCTGTAAAGTAATTGCTGGGGAAACTTTTGAGGCAAAGGAAGAAATTGTTTATAACCAGCATTTTCTCCTTTGGCTTCAATATTTTCAATGCTATTTTATACACAAGTTCTTTTCTTATCAACATCTTGTCATCTGCAGTTAGATTCAAATTGGATTAGTCTAAATCATGTCATTAGGGATAGTCTTAAAGGCAGCTAAGCTACTACTTTTCAAATCACCAGGAAGTTTTTGTAGACATTGTAAGAAATATAAAATCCCCATGTAGCCTTTTCAAAAAATGACAAAATTCTTGCTGTTCCAAATGTTTCAATCTTAAACTGTTGCAGGTGACGAAATGAAGTTGGCAGAAAGAATTTGTGTACAAAGTTATGCATGAAATAGAGGCAAAAAGGAGAATATCTTATTCTATTGATCCAAGGTGTTGGTATTAGTGCAAGGGATAACACCAACATCTTAGATCAATTCAAATTGAAAAAAATTGCATACAAGAAAATTAATCAAATAGAAAAAATCTTTACTTGAAAGGAAAATGTTGACCGAGAAGGAGCAAAATGAAAAATGATGTATATTGTTTTTTTCTCTTCCCTCATTTAATGTTTTCCACAGCCTTTTCTATAGAGGCAGTCAGAATTAGAAGTGTAGAAGTTTTTGTAAAAGGGGATAATGAGATATATTGGCAGTTTATTAATTATAGTTTAGATCTATATTCATATTGCACAGTAGAAATTACAACATCACAAGTATCACAGATTAGTAGTAACACAAAATGACAAACAAAAATACAAAAGCATAACTTGAACAAATTGAACTTCATTATAATATCATTTACTAGAACTATGATTGAGCCAGGATCTGGAATGAGGTCTTTAGGGCATTTGAAACAAACATTGTTTGAGATCAGCTAGCAGTCTGATCAAGAACCGTGTTGTTCTCCAATAGTGTCTTGACCTATTACCAGACAGTAAAATTTTGAACTGTTCCAATTTGAAACATATTGAAGACGTCTGTTTCAAGTGCATGAAATTTTGCATTTTTTGGTCTTTCTGTGAAGAAAACATTGTGGGAAATGAAGACATTGCTTATCACAAGCAATTTCTTCCTTTTCCACTATGTTTTCCCAATCCTTGTCTATCAAAAGGTGTCACTTTGTGGTAATGGATAATGACATTGTAGCAACCATAAGAGAACACTGCGGGTCCTATTCCATTTCCAGTTTGACACAGGTTGATATTGAAGCATGATTTTCTAAAATGCTATAAAGAACATTTTTTCCAGATCCTGGCTAATATCTATTATGATAGGTTAGCAAGAAATAACTGCAAGGACATATTTTTTTCATATGCTGATCAGCATTATGCAATAAAGATTAACTAAAAGTAGTTTCATGGTAAATGTTACAATAGTTTTCAAAGTCCTATCCTAAACAAGACCTTGTTTTGACATCCCTTACAGATACAGCTTGAAAATATATGGAGACAAAAGAAGAAAATGCTGATAATCAGCATTTTCTCCTATAGCCTCAATATTTTCTTTGCTGTATAATTCTATCTTCTTGAACATTTATTTCTGTCACCAGCAGCGTTCAAACACAAACAGTCCAACTTTTTGCAGTTTGAGAAAGGGTTAACGATGGACATATTGCCCCGTTTGGATATCCTCAGATAATGTCGATCAAAGATCGAATCATCGACTCGGAAGTGTGTGTATGAAGAAATGTTAAAACAAGAGCCGTCACAGACGGATTATGCTCCCCGAATAAGTGTTTGTCACAAAATAAAAACTATCAAACATTAAGCCCCCTTTTCCCATGACAGCTTTTTTGTACACACATTATTTATAGAATATGGTCTAGAACATCCTATTTATAACATGAGCACAAAATTTAATTAAATTCTGCCCATTAGATGAAGAGAAATAAGAGAAAAACTAATTTTTACACTAAGGCCCCTTTTTCCATGACGCAGCCTTAAATTTACAAACGGAGAAAAAGGTCTCTAGGTATTGACTCAGGGAGTTCACATGTGAAGTTTCATTGAATTTGGTCCAAGGGTTGCTGAGATATGGCTGTGGATGGACGGACAGCATGGCGACTATATGCTCCCCCTAAATTTTTTCGGGCAGCATAAAAAAGAATCATATTTCTTAGCCGGAAGTAGCTACGCTTCATAAAGTAGTTTTAGAGGTCATCCAAATGAACAACCATGGCAACTTGCGGGACTTGCAGGTTGTAATCATTCTAAAAAGAGAGGACACTGGAACTACAAACAATGCATTTCAGTATCATTGTCGCTTCATTGTTGACATTAGTCACAGATGAACATTTTGAATTGTTGTTCTATTCTATTCTATTCATAGTCTGAAAGTAGTTCTACGACTTGCATCCAAGGTATGATTCGACAGAATTGTCCGTGGTGTTCCAAATGATATTGCCCCTGCAAGTCTCTTATCACTGTTATGGGAGCTGGTACCTCCTTCAAACATGAGAAGCTGACACTTTCTTGGCCATAGAGTCATTTCCCCTGGCTACCAGTAGAGTCATGGTGTCCCCAGCTTCTCTGATTGCCTTCATAGTGCTGAAAGTAGAGAATGCCAGATTATAGAACCAGAGTTACAAAGTGGTATTTTTGTCAATGAAACGATATAACGATATAAATCAGATGAAACGATATAAACAGTTCAAAACTCTAAAGCATACATTGAACAGTGTAAGATCATCAAAAAGTAATTAAACCATTAAAGTATTGTTTATAATTGTACAAGTCATTCTTGATGCATTTAGATTAGATCAGTATTCCAAATTTCTTTCCCAGACAATACCTGAAATTTGCACCCTTGAAATAAGTTTAAAGATGAACAGAAAAGTATGAAATGCTAGTTGCAAACATTTGCTTCTTTTTCCTGTGAATGTTTCCAAGGCTATAGATTAGACTTACCTTTGATAGTTAGCACCAATGACACTTTTCCCACTGATGGCCAATATTCTGTCCCCTATCTGTAGACAGCCATTAGCTGCAGCAGGACTGTCTGGTAATATCTTCTTTATGTAGATACCGGATAGTCGCAATGGGGTGTGCTGTAATGAAAGTAGACAGATACAAGTTAAACTGAACACTACAAACAACATAAAAATGTACATTTTAGACAGAAAAAAATCTATTTCAGAAATATTATGAATGAATGAGCACATGCTTGCTAGACTATTGTTAATAGTGATATTTTTCAAAGTCTCTCATCACGTTCGGATAAAGAGGGCATGAAACCACTCTCCCTCACCTAAAATTTAGCCAAAAGAGTTATCAGCTTATCAAAATGATTTTGTATAAATATTTCAAGCACAAATTCAGAGGGTTGTAGGATAATTTAGGCTAGATGATCCTGCAAAAATGTATGAATCTGCTCTTGTTGATGGTTGAAAGTGACCAAGAACTAGTTCATCAAAATTTTAAGCACCAAATTGCAAGTATATGGTACAATACATACCAGTCCATCTATAAGTCCCAGCCCTAAACCACCCTCTCCTCTCTTCAAATACACTGTAAACAAAGGACAAGGAGACATTCTCTTCTTCTCTTCAGGACTGGCAATAGACAAGATGGAATCTTCTGTCACTGGCTCATCTGAAAATTGTTATGAACCCATTATCAAGCAATTTAATTAAGGCAGTCCACCCAAGTAATGTGATTCACGTGATTCATGTGATTATTCTGGCAATGTCATAAAAAATTTGGCAGTGGAATGTTCCACTGCCAAATGTTTACAACATTGCCTGAATAAGTTTGGACAGGTAACAAATATTAACGATGTCACATGGAAAATTCCATCGTGTGAATCTCACTAGGGGTGGACTACCTTAATCCATCGATAATCAATAAATCCCATTCCTAATCCACCCTCTCCTCTCTTCAAGTACACTGTAAACAAAGGACAAGGTGACATTCTCTTCTTCTCTTCAGGACTGGCCATGGACAAAATGGAATCTTCAGTCACTGGTTCATCTGAAAATTGTTTTAAGTTGTTAAGGTAGTCCACCCAATAAATGTGATTCATGCGACGTCGGGATTATTCTGGCAACGTCGTAAACATTCGGCGGTGGAACATTCCACCGCCAAATGTTAACGACATTGCCTGAAAATGTTTGGACAGGTAACAAATAGTAACAATGTCACATGGAAAATTTCAATATCGCATGAATCTCACAAGGGGTGGACCACCTTAATCCATCGATAATCAATAAATCCCATTCCTAATCCACCTTCTTCACTCTTCAAGTACACTGTAAACAAAGGACAAGGTGACATTCTCTTCTTCTCTCCTGGACTGGCCATGGACAAAATGGAATCTTCAGTCACTGGTTCATCTGAAAATCAGTTGTTAAGGTAGTCCACCCAATTAATGTGATTCATGTGATGTCGAGAATGGAATGGAATCTTCAGTTACTGGCTCATCTGAAAATTGTTTCTATGTTGTTAAGGTAGTCCATAAAATTAATGTGATTCATGTGACTTTGGTATCATTCAGGCAACATGGTAAACATTCGGCGGTGGAACATTCCACCGCCGAATGTTTGCAACATTGCCTGAATAAATTTGGATAGGTAATAAATATTTACAAAGTGGCCCAAAAATGCAACATCATAAACCCATGAAGAAACAATAACCAAACAGTCAACATGTCTTGATAATTTCATCAAAGAAAGGTTTGGAAAAAATAGAACGAGAAGTAGCAAACTCAATTCTGATCTGAATTGTCAAACATTTATTACGCTTTACCTAATCGATGTTTTATCAAAACTTATTTTCAGTGCCATTAATCCTTTGCCAAAGGACAAGATTTTGTGTTCTTCCATTTTGAAACATGTTCAGATGACAATATCAATATTGACAAAAGGGTCAAACTTGTAAATTATAGCACAGAAACTGTTGAATGAAAAGGAGAAAATGCTGATCAATAGCATTTTCTTCTTCTCTATCAATGTTTCTTCCTCTCTCCTTCAGGTGCGTCAAATCCGGTCTTGTTTAGGAAAGGGTTAAACCATAGTTATTTGTGTAAGACTTAGAATATCAAGTTATATCATGCAAAACCGCATTGACATTTTCTATAAATTCCTGTACATTAATCAGTCAACTGTTTCTAAACTACATGTGCATGTGATGGCATTATCATGTTCAGTGACAGAATATTGTCTTGCATTGGTAAAAGTATTGTTGTGTTAAACATAAATGGCAATGCTAAAGTACATTCCACATGCAAAAATTGCATGGGCTGGCATATGTTTACATTTATCCTTCACATAATTATACTCTAAAGCTTTTTCAAAATGATCCATATTGTTGATAGCTATATCAGTTGAGATAATGTTTAAATTTGTCAACATACAAAGCACACATACAAAACACTTACTGATTTCTAATGCCCTGGGACTGTTATCATTTGATGATGGAGCAACATTGAGACAACTTCCATGTCTCTTTCTGGCAGCCAGCTGACTAGCACTGACCTCTGTGAACACATCGAAAGGAAAAATCTCACTGCTTTCTGAGTTCTGGCAAGTATGTATCACCTTATCCTCACCAAACTTACTCACATATAAATCATCTTTAGCAAGTTCTATAGATGAACGTCTTGAACTGCTATCAAAACTGACCATAGACATTTTTTGAGCTTTGTTATATTTTAATGTTTTAGTGATAGATGATAAGTCTGGTTTGAAAGAAGAAAATGGTGGCAAAGTTCTTGTCATGTTGATGTTTTCACATGAGTGATTCTGGAAAATATCGTCGATTGAGTTTTCATTCACAAATACATTGTCACTGCTTGGACTATCAGATGTTGATTGTTTTGAACTTTCTATTTGAGGTAGCTTATGTATAATTGATTTTGTCTCATGAGTTTTAGTGTTATGATTTTCATCTTTACAGTCAGTTTTGAACACTTGATTGTCCGATATGGCCATTTTAGTGTCTGAGCTATATCCACGTTCCATGGCCTCCTCGAATGAAGCACTAGGTTTTCTTCTGATCACTGACAATGGAACACTGATATCCTCCAAACTGTAACTTTGAGCCTGATCTGATTTCAACTTCAATTGTCTAGTGGCAGAACCCATACTGTGGCTCCTATCTCGATTCTGTTTTTTCAATGTTTTCAAATGTTTACTACAACTTCCATGATTACATTGCTTGGAGATTGTTCCAAAATCTCTTTGATTTACCACAGAAGATTTTACTTTAATTGACTTAGACTCGAGTGCAGCTATCAGTTTGTCTGTAACTTCACCATCATCTGCTTGATCTTCATCCGGACTGAGAGATTCACGGTTTTCTTCCTGCATTAAATCCTCAGACACATCAGAACATTCTCTATGGTCTACAGACCTAGAGATCCCTGAACATGTACACACACCAGTCCCAGCTTTAGGTATCTTGGCTGACCATGGATTTGTTTTGGATTTCTTCACTGGTATCCTGCTTTTCTGTTTCAACAAGATGGCTGCAAGGGCAGATTCAGGTTGTGGGTGTTGATTGTTGTCAGGGTCGGCAGTGACTTGTCTGTCTTTGTTGTCTTGTTCATAGAAAGCTTCTCCGAAATCTGATTTAGACATGACCGACGAACCCCTTGGAGTGTTACTGATACTGAAACCACTGTCACTGTCATCTGAAATACCAAAAACATCATTGTGAAACAAATTTTCAATTCAACTTTCAAAGGCTTATCAAAAATTCATTCTTTACCTTGACTTACTCAAAAGCACTTGTTGCCAAAATCTAATCATAATTAGGTTTTCAAAGTTTTGTTTAAAATTTCCAACTGATACATACATTCAAGTGTTGTTTATACAACCCTCACAACATGTGGACTCAAATTGGTCTCTAGAGAATGGACTAGGTATGGAGGGGTCATTGCAAAAGTCTTGTAAGAGCATAATAGATTAACCCAATTCCACAAGTTTACGCCTTTTGACGCCCCACGAACAAGATAAATGCTTAGGAAATCATATTGGAAAACAAAGAAATTGCTTGTGACAAGCTATTTCTTCGATTTCCACAATGTTTTATATCCAAAACAACCCATTTTAAAATTTCATTCACTTGAAATTATCGTCTGCACGATCTTTCAATTTGGACCCCCATATAATTTTGTCATTCGGTAAAGGGTTATATAGTTTGAACCAACCCCTCAGTAAACTCTTACCTTCTGATATGCCATACAGTGATTTGAGCCTGGTGAGTTGGTTCCAGAAAGTGTTGTCTTCTGGTGATCTGACTAGGTCTATTAACCCACAGTTGTCTGGTAGAGCAAATGGGGGATGGCCAGAGAGAGGGATAGTAATGGTACCTGTAAAACAAAGTAGAAGTCATAGATTATGTTATTATTATGACTATTACTGCATACAAGGATATTTCAAACTTAGACGCAAGGATATTTCAAACTTAGACTGCTGATTAAAGTTTCATGTTTGTTAAACATGAAATGACATGGTTTGTTATTGTCATAGCCAACAAAAGCTAAATGTATGGTCTTCTTTATGTATTGCCAATGCCCAGGTCATCATTTCCAATGATTTTCAATTATCAGTTAACAATTTATCTGTTCAAGATTATTTTTCAAGCAAGATGTAATTTGTTGAATATTGATCATTCGTTATTTCTCAAAACTTCTCATAAATGCCAATTATTGCCTAACTTGAGCAAGGAAACACCATAAATGTCCTTATTACTATTTAGTAAACCTTACCTTCTTTTTCTATGGTCTCCAGATCCTCAGTGGGCGGGGTCCATATGGGTGGGTGGAGCTTGCCTGTCAGTTTATAGTTCTGTAACATGTGATGTAACTGGCCGGGACTTAGTGGATGATAGTGGGTCTTCATTATCTGCCATTGATACTGAAATAAAGAGTGGGCATTGTTTTTTACATTCAAAATCATATAACTATTCAATACAGAAAGTTCACATAAAAGCACACAGGCCTCTGCAAAAAGCCAGGTATAATTATTAACTGCATGTGGTAAAGCAAAAGACAAATTGAATGTGCCTATTTAATAAAGGTTTGAAAAAATTGGTGCTAAGGAACGCCGAAGTTGGCATTTTCAAGACATGCTCTTGATTGACTAATAAAATATTTCAACAAGGATAATCCTGAGAATCTTGTTGTCAGGTGAGTATTATGACAGATATCTTGTTTAAAACTTCTCACTTTGACAAGAGTACTTTTGGATGTAGCCAGTAGTTCTGATGCAGCCAGCAATCGTTCAAACATCTGTCCAAACTCATCTTCCAGCCCATTTTGTGTGGCCCAGTCTTCTAGTTGACTCAGATTAGCTCGCATCCTAACACCAGACTGCCAGTTGAAGAATTTGGAGGAGGAATCTGGAGGAAAACAAAACAATCATCAAAATAATGTCTTAACCCTTTCTCAAATGGCAAAATTTTCGGATGATCATCTTCAAGAACTGCCACAAATGACATTTTTTTTAAACAGGTATTATCAAAAATAGGATTTGTGTAAAATATGGCAAATATTGAGACAAAAGGAGAAACTGCTGGTTATCAGCAGTTTCTTCTTTTGTCTCAATGTTTTCCAAAACAATCTCTAGTCTAAAAGAGACGTCAAAACCAGGTCTTGTTTGGGAAGGGGTTAACCTTGTCCACAATGGCAATTTTTTAATGGATGCAAATGGAAAGCTGTTGCAGAGGATATAACACAAAATATGTTAATGTTCATGGAAAGAAAACATCTATAATTTTTAGCATAAATTTTTTTCAGAAACATAATGAAGATATCAACATTGAAGGTTTGATGACATTTTAAAAAAGAAGAATCAATGATAGGTCAATTGATATTTTGATTTGCAAAAGCATCAGTCAATTGCATGAAAGTGAATTCATGGAATAATGACAGATTTGGATTGGTACACTAACCTTCAACCATGAGTTTATTGAAGACATTTGTGTTTGTAAAGAAGAAGAGATATGTAAACATTGTCTAGTGATTCCTTCGTGTAACATAACAGTGTGAGTTAGTTCAACTAGCACTTCCAGAAACCAAATATTGTCCTCGACGGAGCATTACTTCAATTTAACCCTCAGGTCATGCTAATCCCGGAAAATTCTTGTTGCTTTTGCAGGCAGAATAGAACAAGACCAGCCTGCACATAAGTGCATGACAAGGGTTGAAATTGACCAACCTACCTTCAAGCATGAGTTTATTGAAGACATTTGTGTTTGTAAAGAAGAAGAGATATGTAAACAGTTGTCTAGTGATTCCTTCATGTAGCATAACAGTGTGTGTCAGTTCAGCCAGCACTTCCAGAAGCCGGATAATGTCCTCCATTGAACAATTTTCTGAGTTGCCCTCGTTGAATGGGTTACTTTCTAACAAGGCTGGAAGCAGAGGATGCAAGGCCTGAAAGGAAAATGATCTAGGATTAGGTTAGTTAAAGCTGATTTTAAACAAAAAAAAACATATTAACTGCAGTTTAAAACACTTTAAAGCTGCAGTCACAAAGTTATAGCTGAAAATTATATAAATATTGATTTCTAGTGTAGTATGATATTGCATTGCATTACTTATGAAATTTTGATATCACTTAAAGCAACATATCTATAAGGACAGATAATGTTATGTGCATGAACAGTCTAGGATGGTAAATCTGACAAAACTGATTTCAAGACTGATGGAATTCCTACTTCAAAGACAAGTCTGATTGCCATAGACATATCTCTTCTCCCCATTTTGATTGGTCCACACTATAGAAGTTTGAGTTCGTTTCTAGTCTTTTCATGAAGCAAAATCAAGAGAGGTTAACAAGAAATGCTAGAATCTGATTGTGAAACAAATATGTACGAACTTACACAAGCTATATGGTAAGCAACACAGGGAATTTTAGCGATTTTTATGTAGACCCCTTCTATTAAAGACTTTAATAGAAGGGGTCTACATAAAAATCGCTAAAAATTCCCTGTGGTAAGCAATGCATACCTTGGTAATTGTATAAACACATTGTTGAAAGCAGAACATGATGATTTCCTCTAGCCCAGTAATGAGTTGTCCGAGTGAATGTTTCACATTATCTTCCTTGCCACTGGACCTGTCACTAGGTGGCGCCGATGGTAGCTGGAAGGTGTGTTTGAGGAACAACAACAACTGAACACAGTTGGATATCCATAGTAACAGACGATCAAGCTTCTGGTCACGCTCTGCTGGTGTAGATGGGTCTGTCAGAGAACTGAAATGAAATTTGACTTTACACTGATTAACCCTTTCCCAAACGGCAAAATTTTAGGGTGATCCTTTTCAAAAACTGCCACAAATGACAAATGGATGTTATTAAAGATAAGATTTGTGTAAAATATGACACAGAAAATATTGAGACAAAAGGAGAAACTGCTGGTTATCAGCAGTTTCTTCTTTTGTTTCAATGTTTTCCCAAGCCTTTTCTAACAGGGACGTCAAAACCAGGTCTTGTTTGGGAAAGGGTTAAGGCAACAGATAAAAGAGTTGGGTTAAAGGCATTCTAAATTTGTTATTTCAAATCCAAACCCTACTGCTATATTGTTGATACTGTACTCATATGAATCGTCTTGCTGAGATAATTCCAACGAGTACCCACAATATATGATTTGATAAATGACGAAACATTGCATTTTTAAAAAGCCTTCACTCCCTCTTATTTGTAGCTCTGACTGATCAAGAAATATTCCTGCAAGACGGGCAGACTAAGCAAAGACCAGTCTGCACATAATAAGGGGTATGCAATAACAGGGGACAACACAAACTTATGGGCAAGACTGCATTTATTACTACAAGCACAGACAATAATCTAGTGCTGATCCATCCACTTTGTGATTTTTACATTCAAACAGATAGCATAAAAATTCATTAAAAATTTGTTTTACCTTTGCAGAAATAGGCAAAAATGATCTAAAAATTCATTGGGAGAAATTAATGACATAAGGGGTGTCGATCATAGGAGCATTCCTACAGATAAGTAGATTAAATAATTCCCATATTGAGTTACGTCAAATATCAGTTTATTTCATCAAGATGGTCTTGATTAATTCATGTCTTTATTAAACGAGTATCGAGTATTAAACACTATTAAATATTTTATCTAAAAATTACGGTTCAAGTTGATTACACCTTAGATCAGATATTAAAAGGTATTTTGGTGTTGAATTAAGACTGAAGATTTGAAATTTTGTGAACCCTTTTTTTGAATTTTAGACTTACAATAGGTTTCTTAAAAATGATTATTAATTAGGCTAATAAATTCCATAATATTGCAAAAGCTTAATGTCTGATACAACTGAAATAATTGACATTGATGTGTGTGCAGCACATTTACATATTGTCCATATGAATTGTCTGCCCCGAAAGACATCTGTAATATTACATGAGTAAGCCTCAAATATTGGAAAAATTATAAATTAGTCTTTTAGTATGTTTCACTGTGAATCAAATCCACAGCCAACTCTAAAGCTTTGCCAACTGAGATTATAAGAATGAAACTGGAAAATATATATAAAATTTATATATCTCGTTTGTTCAAAAGATATTGACCAGGTTTACGGTTTAACATCAGAATATGTAACAGATACCACCCAAGCCAACAAAACCAAGTTTGTGATATCCAACTTGCCATAAAGACCCAGCTCTCTAAAAAGCAGTAATATCAAGAAATGCATCTAGGAAGCCCTTTGATACTACATTACAAGGACTACATGGATCCCCTAAATCCTATTTATCAAGCAGTGGCAGATATATATTGATAACAATGGCTACATTGAGAGGTACTCATGTGCATCCATAATTGAGTCAATGAGCACAAACAGTAGAGATACAAACTGGAGATAACAATATGGGTATCTGTCTGAATGAGTCAAATTGTAATGTAGAACACATGGGGTGTAATTTTGTCCCTAAACAAACATGTAGACCAAGGTTGGTATTCAGTTAACCCATTACCACACATTGACGCTTTTGGACGCCCCACAAAATAAAGGCTTTGGAAAACATTGTGGAACATGAAGAAATTGCTTGTGACAAGCAATTTCTTCATTTTCAACAATGTTTTCTACCAAGAAAGACCAAAAAATGTTAAATTTTGTTCAATGGAACTTGTCGTCTGCAACACCTTTGAGTTTGGACTAGGCTAAAATTGTGTTGTTTGGTATTCAGTTAACATCCTATGTATCTAAGCCCAATTTAAAGAACGTCATTTGGGAAATGATAAAGTAAAATGAAGCTTTTAACAAGACATTCAGAATCAAACACTCGTTGCTCAATATGTACAATCCATATTGTAGTCAATGTATAAATCTTCTCTGTGCAAAGCAGTAAAAAAAAGCTATCTATTGCTTAGTTTATGGGTCAATTTCAAAAAGTGTGCAATTTTCTGTGCATGCTACATGGAAAAGTTACTTTTGAGTTTTGCGACTCGCCTTTTTTTGTATACATAGTAACTGTTAGTCTTAGAATATTTATCCATAGTAAAATAGCGTACTTTTTCAGATAAAGTGAAATTGGTGCTCTTAAGTCTGTAAAAATCACCAAAATTGCCTGTGACTTCGCCGTACCTTTGACTTTCACAAGCAAATACAGAAAAACTACTAAATTTTCTCGTATGAAAATTACATGATTGAATTAAATGAGCCAAAAATTAGTAACAGCAGTATCCGATGAGACTAGATGGGAAGTAATATAAGATTTATGAGCTGAAAATATGTTGTATCACGACGCCGCGTCAGTGGCGTAACGGTAACATGTTTTGCCAGATTTTATTAAATTGAACAGACGAATTTGAAAAATAACTTCTGCCCCCTAAAACGACACTTTTATAACAAGGGCCGTCAGAGACGGACAATGCTCCCCGAATAAGGCATTGTCACAATAAATGTATGCCATGGAGAGCACTTTATTGTCAAGGGCATCTGATTTGCTACTCAAATATGAAATTTCATCAAATTCTGACCATTACACTAGGAGAAATTAGAGAAAAACTATATTTCACCATAAGTCCCCTTTTCCCATGACAAGGCCTCAAATCCAAAAACGGGGAAAAAGTAC
This sequence comes from Fragum sueziense, assembly GCA_963680895.1. Lineage (NCBI taxonomy): Eukaryota > Metazoa > Mollusca > Bivalvia > Cardiida > Cardiidae > Fragum > Fragum sueziense. Next base: position 58,095,228 of record OY804592.1, read on the forward strand.
ATCGGCATTTTGTCACAGGGAGTTCACATGGTAAGTTTCATTTGATTTGGCCCAAGGGTTATGGAGATATTGCTTCGGACGGACGGACGGACGGACGGACGGACGGACGGACGGACGGAATGACGGACGGACAGGACGGACGGACGGACGGACGGACAGACGAAGCGGCGACTATATGCTCTCCCTTCGGGGAGCATAAAAACATGCAACAGCAGCGGATCTAACGCTAGTAAATAAATGCTGTCTCCAGGAGCAAAACAGTAGATGAGATTGACGCCGTATTTTTTTATCGTGTCATTGGTGTAACGCCCTTTTACATAATACACGAATGTTGAATTTGAATGGGATTTTGAGGTTTTGAAAGTCATGTAAACTCCTGGTCTATGAAGTCATTAAATTAAGAAAAATCTTTCATTACTATGAGTATCACTGGATTAAAGCCGAATACCGTCAGTGGTGTAACGGTCAGTGGAGTAACGATAAACTGTAACATAAATGGTATTTTGGGACATTTGATATATGGGGAGTAAAGAAATTGTATGTGATTTTAAAGGTAACTATCTAAGGAATACAGTCAACAAAAAACATTTTGAAAATATACAAATTGCAGCATGAATTTAACATAAATAGCTAGTTTTGTTACACCACTGACTATATTTCGTTACACCATTGACATTATTGCTCAGAACAGTATTTTAAGAAAGCATTATTAGAAGGTACTTCCTTTGCGATGGCAATTTATCTCTATACCTTTATGAAGAAATGATATAATGCTTTTGCAGGATTTAATTGTACAAAATCATTACAAAACAAGATTTTAGTTAAAACCGTTACACCACTGACATAGTTTAAAGATGTCAGTGGTGTAACTGCTGTTACTGTTGAAAACTATTTTTGATTAAGAGGTTAATTTTGGAAATTTTGTCATCCGTGGATTTCAATATTACAAAAAAAATATTCTATAACTTAAATTCAACTTCTTGGTATGAATGAATATCATCTATGTGCACAGTATGGTCGTTTTGATCTTTCTATGATGCCCTTTTTTCTACGTTACTCCACTGACATGTGAAAGTTATCTTTTTTGTTCTATTTTTTAAAGAAAATGCTTGAATATCATCTGCTAATTATTTGAAACGTATTCTTAAAGGTTATACGCAACAAATAAAGTAGAGATAAAAATAAAAATAACTTGTTCATTTTTATCTTTACCGCCGTTGAAAAGTGCATATTTTTGAAAATGACCCTTATGCATTTTTGGGGAAAATTATTTTGCATTACATTTTTCTTTATCTCATTCATTCACAACATCCATGTTAAATAAAATACTGTAATTGCAAATTATTGCAAAAGATAGAAATTCCCCAAAAGGGTATAAAATCTCTCGTATTTTAATTGTGAATCCTGCCTATGTAATGGATAAGAGAAGTCAAGTACCAGTTAAACAGGGCATTTAGATTAAAAATCACTTTGAAGCCCCCCCTCATTCAAATTTAAACCAGGTAGGTAATTTGTAAACATTTAATGCTTTTCTCCATGAGTAGAAATGATATAACCAGTCACCTTTCTTAACATTAATCAGTTTTAATGTGCCCCGAGTATAAAGATGTCCAGTAAATATTGAGGCAAAAGAAGAAAAATTAATGCTGATTTACCATCATTTTGACCCATTCCCTCACATTGATGCTTTCTAACTCCCCAAAAGATAAAGGCTTTGGAAAATATTGTGGAAATGCAGAAATTGCTTGTGACACAACGTTTTCTACCCAAAAAATTAAGACCAGAAAATGGCATCAAATTTTGTGCAAAAAATAGACTGAGTTTACCGTTATGTTTTGATAAACCGTCGGTGTTGTTATAACATCTCGTAACTACGGCTTGATTCAAGCCGTAGTTACGAGATTTTATAACAACACCAACTAAATACTATTTATTTGTCCGAAATTACGTCACGGATTACTTGATAAAATCGTTCCCTATTTCAAATTTCACTCACTCAAAATTGCCATATGCAGCATCTTTGAATATGCTCCAGTCTCAAGTTTTGCTGTCTGGTAATGGGTTAACCCTTTACCAAACTACAAGATTTTAAGGTGATCCACTTAAAAAACTGCCACAAATGACAAAATGGAAGTTATTAAAGATAGAATTTGTGTAAAATATGGCATAGAAAATATTGAGACAAAAGGAGAAACTGCTGGTCAATGTTTGTCTCAGTGTTTTCCCAAGCCTTTTCCATTAGGGGTGTCAAAACCGGGTCTTGTTTGGGAGAGGGTTAAAATGAAACTTGGTATAGAAATGTCTAAACTTCAACATCTGGGAAAGGTTTTAAGTTTTAAATCACTGTTTTAGTTATAATCAAACTAACATATCTCTAATTGAACACAAATAGTCAAACAACCGTAAATTTTTTCCCAGGGATTGTATTGAAATAAAAATTTCAATTTCAAATAAAACATTGAAAACATCAATTTCACTATCGATTGATTCTATTGAAATAATAGTATCAATATATCACCTTAGATATTTCTCAACCACATGTGGGGGAACATATAGATATTGTTGTTCCTAACCCTTCGGAGTCCTACATCCTTAATAAAATGACCTAATCAAATGTTAAGCTTTGCAAGCATTATTATAAGTAAATGTCAAACTTGTGAAAGATAATCCATTTGAACATGGTATGATATAAAACATCAAAACTTAAGTTAAGGAGACAATGTAAAACAAATTTCCAGTCCAGTATAAATTCTTGGACATGTGATTAAGAAAGTCAAATTTGGCAAAGTATTGTTAAGGTCAGCTTCAAATTAGGACTTTTGTTTAAAATGACAGTATTTAAGACTGAAATTATTTTTCTGAGAATCAGGGAAGGGTTGCTGTTACAATCACCCTATTTTACTGAAACTGTGAAGAAGGTCAGTATTCAGCTGATATTTTGGATAAGGAGTTTCATTAAAATATGGGCGCTTATTAGAATATGATATTCTTCTTTCCTGTTTTTCAAAGCTAATTCTTGATGTATGAAACAATCAATATTCACCCTTATTTTGTAGGAAACACCAATAAAAATGTGCTAGTCCATATTTTGCAGTCTACTCTAATTAAGTCAACATATCATTTCTAGTTTTAGTAAATAGGTTTTAGGTCAGTAGCTAGATCAAAATAGTTTAATGCACACGAAAATGTTATAAAATGAAATTATTTTCATATCTTCAGGGGTCAGAATTTGTCAGATAAGCAGAATATTTAATAGTTTGTTTGTACATTTAAATTTGTATAACAACAATATGCTATTAAAGTTATGTATTTCATTAATATAAATATTTACTATGTCATCATGAGTCAAATCTTGAATTTAATTTTAGTTTCTGAAATTTTTAACTGACATCCTGTTGATTATTTTTCTACTGCTTTTGCTGATAGCCAGCATTTTCTTCATTTTCCTTATTTAAACTGCCTAAACTCCCCATCCTTTCAGGTATTAAAGACAAGTGTTTTAAGTTTAAAGTTACAATTTAACAACTGATTTATAGAAACATTACTATTTTCACATACATTAGTTTTCTGAGTTTAAACCAAATTAAAATTTCTTCATATGGAAAGGGTTTAAAAAGAATAATATAAGCTGTTAAATAATTTGCAAATGTCTACATTTTGATGGATTTAAATTGGTTAAATTTGACCTAGGGCTCATTTGAAGAGTTTACTTTCATCTTTAAGTGAGGCTGAAGTAAATTTTCTATCATTTCAAAGGATTTTAAAGTCTAGATTGTATCTTTGTGACATCTGTTGGAGATTGTATCTATTACTTTTCTCACCTTTATAAAGCTCATAAAAAGCAGAAAAATGCAGAACTATAATGACCTAACCAATCCATAACAATAGTGCTAAAATCAGTACCAAGTACCCCTGGAAAGGGTACAAAATCAAGTAGCAACAAAATTTGACATCTGACTTTCTGGCCAAAATTGTAGCATGTATATAGATCTAGTGGTTAACAAACAAACAATAATTGTTTATAAGGCCTCTTTTGATGTGATTCCCAATAAAATGTCATACATTCTCCTTATAACATGACAAACATTTCCAAATAAAGTTTGAAAAAGATTAAGCCAAGATTATGACCTGCATGTTAGTTATCAGCATTTTCTTCTATTGCCTCAATGTTTTCCCAAAGCTATTGAGTAGAATTCTCTGTTTTTGCACACAGGATATATTTTCCCCTCTACATCAGATAAAAGGGAATTAGATTTATTAATGACAGGACCACATACTGAGTGCGACTTTTCTTATTGATTTGAAAACTTTCCTGCCCACATTCGATGGCCTTTTGTTATCTGATGGTATTGTAATAAGTTGTTTTTCACCTAAATAGTCAAATTAAAATAGAAAATTTATGGCATGCATTGAACCCTTTAGGTTATTTCCCCCAAAATTATTTGAAAGCCACCATTAATTGGGTTTTCACATTACATGACTTTTTTGGCAGATCTCTGTCATATCATTATGCTTAGCTGGTACAGCCTTGTCTTTCTGAAGATTTAGATATGGCCATAGTAATTACTTATATTTTTTTTAATAAAACAGAAAAAGGAGAAGTAAAAAAGCTGACAAATTGACTGAACAAGATATATTAACAAAGGTATAATAGATACTGAAATGTTGTTAATGTGATCGTTCAACATGGCCTTTGAGTAGTACTACAGGCAAGGTCACTAACTATTCCAATATAGCCATTTTGGTTGTGTGTTTTTGTTTGTTTTTTGGTTTTTGTTGTTTGTTCTTTTTTTACAAAAAAGAAATGATCTTGGAATTTGACATTGAACTAGTCAGCTGCATGCATTGACGGTAGTTTCAGAAGAAAAACCTCACCAACTTTGGTAAAAGTTTACTATATCACTGTGTATAATCATGTGACTCAGAATTTCCAATAATCTTCAATATCTTTTTTAATACTTGACCAATTGAATTCTGTTTGAAACAGAGAAGGTGGGAAAATGCCAGGAATAAGCTGGATGTGTTGGATTTTTGAAAAATCAACTGATAAAAAAGTTATTGAAGATAAACCAAAATTTTGGTTTATCTTCAATAACTTTTTTATCAGTTGATTTTTCAAAATCAACCATGTCCATCTATCGCGTGGCGCCTGTCCACATTCTCTGCTTCAAACTGAATTCAAATCGGTCAAGTATTTACAAAATTATTGAAGATTTTCTAAAAATATTGTATCACGTGATTATCCACCGTGTATATGTACAGACAAAACTGTTTTGAATAGATAAAAGAAACAACAAAGTATATTGTAATTGACAGAGCCATACAATTTGTGATAAGAAAAAGTGTTAAATGGGCCTTTTTGTAAAGATATGGATTATTTCTGATAAATATGTTGTTAAAATGTTAATGTATTCCTTTTTACTAATAGTATACAAAATTTGATCATTTATTCAGACAGAAAATACATTTTGTATAAAATTGTATGTTCTCTTGCCTTTGTAATTGATATTTGCTGATCTATGATATATGGCTAGAGTACTGTTAGAATTTTTTAGTTCTACAATGAACTCTAGTAGAGTCTATATTGTCTCTCTTTAAACATACGCTTAAAGTTATCAGCATTTTCTTCTCTACGAATTCAAAAGTCTGTATTTCTTTCACAGTCATCGAAGTCAGGCATTAATTTGAGAAGTGATTTTGACGCCCCTAATAGAAAATGTTTGGTAGAATATTCAAAGATAATGTTGTTGACCAATAACTTCTGTGCTATGTTGCAAACAAAAGTAATACATTTTTATTATGTGTATCTACATCAACATCTTGTCATTTACAGCGGCTTTCAATTGGACCTGCCCAAATTTTTTGTCACATGGAAAGTATGTAAAGTTGCTTGTTTTAACCCTTTCCCAAACAAGACCTGGTTTTGACGTCTCTATTAGAAAAGACTTTAGAAAACATTGAGACAAAAGAAGAAACTGCTGATTATCAGCAGTTTCTCCTTTTGTCTCAATATTTTCTGTGCTATATTGTACACTAACGCCTTCCTTTTTAACATCAACATTGTCGTCTACAGCAGCTTTTAAATCGGACCTACCTAAAATTTGTCGTTTGGGAAAGGGTTAAGCTGCAATTACGAGGTTTTAGTTGAAAAGAAGAAATTTATAATATGTGTAAGTCACTTACCAGGCGAACTTTGTGGCTGACAAGGATTTGGCTGTATCCTGCAAGTGGAAATAAAAACATAGGAAATTATATCATTCATTGTAGAATCACACATCGTGGGTGGGGAGTCAAACTTTGTGGCTGACAAGGATTTGGCTGTATCCTGCAAGTGGAAATAAAAACATAGGAAATTATATCATTCATTGTAGAATCACACATCGTGGGTGGGGAGTCAAACTTTGTGGCTGACAAGGATTTGGCTGTGTCCTGCATGTGAAAATATAACAACATACTAAATATTATCATTCATTGTAGAATCACACATCGTGGGTGGGGAGTCAAACTTTGTGGCTGACAAGGATTTGGCTGTGTCCTGCAAGTGAAAATATAACAACATACTAAATATTATCATTCATTGTAGAATCACACATCGTGGGTGGGGAGTCAAACTTTGTGGCTGACAAGGATTTGGCTGTGTCCTGCAAGTGAAAATATAACAACATACTAAATATTATCATTCATTGTAGAATCACACATCGTGGGTGGGGAGTCAAACTTTGTGGCTGACAAGGATTTAGCTGTGTCCTGCAAGTGAAAATATAACAACATACTAAATATTATCATTCATTGTAGAATCACACATCGTGGGTGGGGAGTCAAACTTTGTGGCTGACAAGGATTTAGCTGTGTCCTGCAAGTGAAAATAAAACAACATAGTAAATAAATATCATTCATTGTAGAATCAAAGTTTCATTGTCATTGTATAGAAGTTATATATAATGTCATTTTAACCCTTTCCCAAACAAGACCTGGTTTTGATGTCCCTAAAGGTAGAAATGGATGGGAAAATATTGAGACAAAAGAAGAAACTGCTGATAACCAGCAGTTTCTTCTTTTGTCTCAATATTTTCTGTGCCAAATTTTATACCAATTCTGTCTTTAATAACATCCATTTTGTCTTTTGTGGAAGTTTTTGAAGTGGATCACCCTAAAATTTTGCTGTTTGGAAAAGGGTTAAAGTTAATAAAAATACCAAATGCTGAAAAGTAAATTCATTTGTGTATATATTTTAGACCAAAAAAATAAAAGACACTTTTATTCGGTATGTTACCCACACAATTGTAACCATGCAACTAAAAATGAAATTTTGTGTTGCACCTTTTGTCGCAATATTTTATAAAATTGTATAAATTGAAATTGTTTATTGAATTTGGAAAAGGAAATAGCTTAAATTGGTATTAACTTAAAACCCATTGTATAATCAAAGTTATGAAAACATTGTATATAATCTCATGTCTGGAAGCAAATGGCTTCAAGCTTAAAATTTTACAACAATGATTGCTTCCTGTGATTACAAAGAATTTTTGATTGGTCTTGAGAAAGTGCCAAACTTTAACACATACCATTGTGATAATAATCCTATATTGTTGATACTGATCTAGATTGACTATCATGTTCTTATGTTCTCAATCAGATTTCTAATATTTAAATGTTAATTTTCATTGGCTAAAATATTATCTTTGTAATCTTGAATTCTATTGGCTAATTATGATTGTAAATGCTAGGTATAAAAGATATGAACATTTTAGGTTTGGATCAGAATAGAATACATTAGAACTTGAAGTTTGAAATTAAGTCAGTGAATTTAGAAATTGAACTTTAGAATATAAAATTGTCAGTGCTTGTCTTACTGTAGTAATATTGCAAGTATAATAATAATATTGTGTAACAAAATATTGTGTCCACCAGAAATAAAAGAAATATGAAATTGAACATGGAACTTGTGTCTAATTAATTAATGCGAACTCCACTGCCAAGCGAGATAAACTGAACAGTACCACTGTGGCAAATTGGATTATCCCCAACCAATAGCCGCATGGGCAATGTGAAGCGGATCAAGGAAACAACCCTCGGTCACAGTTTTTTGTGGTGTCAGAATCCGGTGTAATTGACTCGGAACATTGTGATAAAAAGTGCATAAAGTGAAATGAATAAAATGGATAATAAAGGACAACAGTGAAACACATAAATAATCAAGTAAGTTATAAAGAAAGCTGCCTGTTATTGAAATATCGGACTGAACATAATAATCAACAAATTAATTTAGAAATTGTGACCAGAAACATTGTTTGAATCAAAAGTGACCATTGAATCAGTTAATTGATTTTCATAGAAATACAAATATAGACAATTCCAAACGAGACCAGACGAAACCATTCGTAGTACCAAATACATAGATGCGTAGACAAACCAAAAACCTAACCAACCAAACCACTCGAAGTGAACCTAAACCATCCAGAATAAATCGAAACAATCGTTGTGAGCCAAAACCATTGCCCAGAAGCCAACCAAAACCATAACCCAGGAGCCAACCATAACCAGAAGCCGACCAAACCAATACCAAACCAAGAACCAACTTCGATCGTGGAAGATGACATTTCTGTGAATTAAATCTTGAACTTTTAATCATCATATTTATTACATGAATTTTATTATGCTGCTTGATGACCTGAACTAGGGTAAGTGAAATTTCAACATTTTAGTGATACATTGTTTCTTTGTTTTTGTTGGAACAGTTGTTATATTTATTTCCTTGTTATTCTTTTATACAGAGCATTATAGCTATTTTTCCCACTTCCATCTTTAATACAAATTTTGACAACTAAATGTCAACCAAATCAAACAAAACCCAGTAAATTGCAACACACATTTTCTCTAGTTCAAAGCTAATTGTTGTTATATTCACTTACCAAACAAAATCTATATTTTTACATTTTACACTTGTTATCATTTACATCAAATTCACATTAATTAGCAATGGCTTCCTGGCAATGTTCAAAGCAGAATTGTGCCAAAAATGGTCAAACATCCAACATTAAACCTTCAGTGTCATTGGTCACACAAATGGACAAAAGTTGCAGAGCATTTATTCAATTAGAGTCAAAACAAGTCTCCACCCTCTTTGACTCTGGAGCAACAATTTCATGCATAAGCAAACGCATCATCGAAAAACTCAACAAAACTCCACAATATGAAAGTGCTAAAATAACCCATGTGTCTGGTGTATGTGGTGAGATCCATCCTGTACTAGGAACTGTAACTCTATCTTTTCTTCTTGACGGCTATCCTTTCGAGCACACCTTTCATGTCTTTACTAACTTGCATGAACCAGTCATCTTAGGTCGTGATTTCATGACAAAAGAAGGACTGCAACTCAACTTCAGGACTAACACTGTCTCTCTGTCTAAACCTAACTCTGATCCTATTCACATCTCTCTAATCTCACAAGAAAACTCTAAAACTGACTTTGGTAAAACCTTCACCTCTCATGTAATACCACCTCACTCTGAATACATTCTTTCTCTGAAAACTAACAAGTTTATGAATGGTGATCTAGTGCTATGTGAACCGCCACAATCTCTTGTCAAGGAAGAGCTAGTTGGAGGCAAATGTCTTGCAAGAGTTGTGGATGGTGCAGTACATTACCGTGTCATGAACCCTACTGCTCTACCTATTTTCCTCAAACCTAAAACTAGAGTCTCTGTAATAACTGAAGCTAACCAATCTGAAATAACACAAATTTCTGATCATGATAACATTTTGCATGATAACTCTGAAACTATAAACTCTATGGATGCTAACTCACTATCTGATGATGACTTTATCACAATGGCTGAGGATCTTGGTATTAACCTCAATGAATCTGATCTCACCAGTACCCAGAAAAGAAACTTACTCATATTCATAGGCAAAAACAGACAGACATTCGCAAAAGATTTTTCAGAGCTAGGACTCACAAACTTATTTTCACACAGAATTGAAACAGGCAATGCTAAACCTATAAAGAAAGCACCTTACAGGCAAAATCCTGAAATGCGCCGGGAAACCGAGCGTCAGGTTAAGGAAATGCTAGAGAATGGCTTTATCACTGAATCTGACTCGCCCTGGAACAGTCCCATTGTACTTGTAAAAAAGAAATCAGGCGAATGGCGATTTGCAGTTGATTATAGAGAACTGAATAAGGTTACTGAACCCATGTCCTTCCCCATACCCCACATTGCAGATGTTTTTGATACCATTGCCGATGCAAAGGCAGAAGTCTTCTCAGTTCTCGACTTAAAATCTGGCTTTTGGCAAGTGCCACTAGACCCTGAAACTGCTCATAAAGCTGCATTTGTTACTCATCAGTCTGTATACTCTTGGTCAAGGCTTCCATTTGGTCTCATGAATTCGCCAATCACCTTCCAAAATCTGATGAGTAAAGTCCTTAAAAATCTTAATTGGAAAGTTGCTCTTGTGTACATTGATGACATATTGGTTTTTAGCAGAAATTTTGATGATCATCTTGATCATTTGTCTCAGGTCTTCGCAAATTTAAGAGCAGCCAACCTGACCCTTCAACCTTCCAAATGCAAATTCGCCACCAAAGAGATTGAATATTTGGGCCATATCATTTCTAAACAAGGCATCAAGGTCAACCCTGCCAAAACCAAAGCAATTGATGATTACCCACAGCCCAAAACGGCCAAACAAGTAAAGTCATTTCTCGGCATGACCTCATACTATAGGAAATTTATCAAATCCTATGCAAAAATAGCAAATCCTCTAAATGCACTACTAAAGAAAGACACTAAATTTAAATGGACACCAGAATGTGAAGACGCTTTTCAAACTTTAAAGAAAGCACTAGCTTCTCCCCCTATACTAGCCTTCCCAGACTTTGATCGTCCTTTTATCTTGGCAACAGATAGTTCTGATCATTCGATGGGCTATGTTTTGTCACAATGTGATGAAAAAGGCTTAGAGCATCCTATTGCTTATGGAGGCAGAACTTTGCATGGCCATGAAATAAAATGGCATATTACAGATAAGGAGGGATTAGCACTGGTAGAGGCGGTTAATCACTTTAGACCCTACCTTGCTAATAACTTCTTTACAGTGTATACAGATAACGTTTCTGTAAAGTGGTTAAAGCACATTAAGAATTGTCAAGGACGTCTCGGAAGATGGGCCCTAACCTTACAAGGTTACAATTTCGAGATTGTCCATAAGGCATCTAGTGCTAATGGTAATGCAGATGGTCTCTCACGACGCGTCTATCCCCAGATAGACAGTAAGAAAAGTGATCTAGGTACCAGTGATCACACTGTACCAGTCTGTCAGATCTCAGACAACAGGTCTAAGCAACTGACAGCTGTGACTTTAGTATATTGTCACGAACAAGATCACTACCCATCTGTTGCTCCAGCCACTACCAGCACTGAGACAGCACTGACACAAAATACTGACAATACTGACGACAATCAAAATGCAAACATAAACAATGATGATAATGCAAACATTCCTGTGAAACCTGACATGGACTTAATATTTCTGCAACGAGATGATGAATTTTACAAAGACATAATAAAATACAAATTACAAAGGGAACTGCCAGATGACCCTAAACAATCAAAATTAGTCGTTGCAGAAGCAGAGCAATACGAGTTATCCGAAAATGGAGTACTCTTACACATTTACACACCACGCACAAAAGGCATCCCCAAAGAACAGAAAATTATCACCCAAATATGTGTTCCCTCTATACTGCGTGATGATGTTTTAAAATCATATCATGACAGTTTAGCTGGTGGCATGCACCAAGGCTTTGAGCGTACCTATGCAGCTCTTCGACAAAAATATTACTGGCCATCTATGTTTCGAGATTGCGAAGCATATGTTCAATCATGTGACCAGTGTCAAAGAGTTAAGCGCAATGTGCATGGTAAGCCACCACCACTCCAACCACTGCCAGTCGTTGATGTATTTCAAAGATGGCACATTGACATTCTCGGAGGACTACCAACAACCAAGGACAAATACAAATATGTTCTGCTTGTTGTAGACAGCTACTCCAAATGGTGTGAAGCTTTCCCGCTTCGTACCCAAGAAGCTACAGAAGTAGCAGCTGTCTTGTTCAAAGAGATAATCTGTAGATACGGTGCTCCTAATGTACTTGTATCTGACAGAGGTCAAAATTTCCTCTCGCAGCTAGTTAAAGCTCTTTGTGAACTGTTTCAAATAACACGGTTCTATACGAGTTCATATCGTCCGTTACTGAATGGCGCTGTGGAGCGTATGAACAGTGTTATCCTTCAATCTTTGCGTCTCTACTGTAAAGGACAGCAGGATGATTGGCCAGAACTTCTACCTTCTATCATGATGGCTTATCGCATGACTCCTGCTACTCAGTCCACTCTGCACTCTCCTTTCTTCTTACTCTTCGGACGTGAAATGAGACTGCCAATCGACACTTCTCTGACACCTAAATCTACTCTATCTGCAAACTTTAGAACTCATCTTTCTAATGTCCTTCAAAATCTTGAAATGGCAAGAAAGATAGCTGCTGAGAATATCCAAAATGCCCAAGACAAATACAAAGAACAGTATGACAAACGGACACAAAACCCGGACTATAGACCAGCAGACCGTGTGTGGTTGTACTGCACAAAAGTCCCTGTAGGAATGGCCCCCAAACTGCACAGAAAATGGGTAGGACCATACTACATTGTCTATCTAGGACCCCACAATACATACAAATTGAGACAATGTGGTGACAACAAAGAGGTCAAAGTTCTTGTCAATGCGACTAGGTTAAAACCCTACTATGATCCCAATGACAGACCAACAAACATACCACCTGGGTATGAGCACTTGACGCAACCCCTTAACGCAGAGCACATCCCAGACAATGACGGTCAACCTGAACGTACACAAAATGACCAGCCTGCACCCACACAAAACACTCGGACAAATCAGCAAAATGACCAACAACCTCCACAAAATAAAGGTAAAGGTCCCAAAAATCCCAAGCACAAAGCTAAGGTCAAGAAAACAAAACCTCAGCAACAACAACAAAATGATCAAGAAGACGATCAAAATGACACACAAACACATCATGATGAAGCTTCAACTTCACATGACACACCCACTAAACAAAATACAACACAAAATCCCCAACCATCAGCACCTGCACAACAAAAATTTCAAGTAGATGAGATTGACAAAATAATTCAATCTAAAAGAAGCAACAACACCCTGTACTATAGGATTAAATGGAAAGACAGTAAAAAGCAGAGCACTTGGGAATATGCAAGCACAATACCAGATGTATTCATTCGCGAATACCATGTTCACAAAACAATGGCTGGTAGAAGACGCAAACGGCCATTGTTGAAAAAGAATAGGTTCTTCGAAGATATGCCAGTCACAGGAGAACTAAATCTTAACCCACCACCATCATATACTGTTGGTTACTTAGAAACTTATGATCTTTCCAATCAAAGGTTATATCATCACAATCCAACTGGAAGATGGACAGCACTGTCTTCAGTTCCCTTCCGTATATCAGAAAGAAAGAAAGAAATGCAGCCATATTTAAACACACTTTTTGACTGTATGCAAAACATTGACCACAATCTGTACCACAACACAACAGCCATATGTGATGATGGTACTCCTGTAGAAGCCAAAATGGTTAGAGCTGTGTTCACAAATAACATGAATGACCCTTTAGAAAGTACATATTTCAAGGTGTTCTTGACAAATTCTCGTGAGCCAGTATGGTTACCGTTCAATCAAGCCCCAATTAAATATGTAAGACAATTAATGTACAGGATCAGAACCAAAATTCAGCAACAGGGTAAAATTTTCAAATCGAACGGTAACAAAATAGTATAAATATGCAAGCACAAGGTATCAATATGAATACCTTTCCAAATACATAGAAAATTGCTAATATGCTCTGATAGAAGAACAACATAGGTCTTTGCAGTGAATCATGATATTGTTACATTACAAATTTAATCATCTGTTCCAATATGAATAAAGAAGGAATGTGTTAAAATGATGGAATTTCACTTACAAAAATAATAAGTAAGTAGAAATATTTTACCCAATGAATGGTGTACAATAACAAGGGAATTGTAGAAAATGCTATCTAATACAATTGATCAAAGAAGCAAGAAAATTATAAATATAAATTATTGCTCAAAGGAGCACAAAAACAAATATTGTCATAAGATGCTCATGGAAGCACAATATAGATGAATTATGAAATTTGCATAGCTGATAATGTTATTCAAAACTATATTGAAATCAGTTATCAAAGAAATTAAATGCCATAGAGCAAATTATACGCCAAAGAGCGGAAATGTTCATATTGAGGTGGTAGACTATTAAAAAGTTTATATTATATTGAAAGTCTATGCACAATCGAAAGTCAAAAAGACAAAATGAAAATATATATATTGAATATTATGAATTTATATTATAGTGATGGGTTATTTACAAGTTTAAAGTATATTGACAATCTATTCACAGACAGTCACAAAGGTGACCAGTTGCATCTGCATTGAATATTATCGTGGTAGATTATTTACAGTCTAAATTATATTACCAATCTATCCACAACAAACCACTGTATATTATGAATATGAATATAGAAGACGAAATAGCGAATGCATTAGTTACCAAAACATAATTACTGGTGAGTAAAATATCTCATCAGTTGGCTTTTCAGAAAACAATTCAAATGGATAGATACTGAAGAAAATGCCAAAAATCTCTTCAAAGGTAGAAAAACAAATCTATGTATGTGAGGATATCAATTCATTGAAATTGTAATTGCATTTTACTTTCTTATTGTTGCATTATTGTTGTATATTCATACAACTGCAATGTTCTTATATTTTATTGTACTAGTTATCTTACAGATATATGTCATTTTATAAGAATTGAAAGTCAATGCTTTGCCTCATATGCATACCAAATCACCAATCTAAAATTATGTCATGACAAATTGTTAAAATTTTGATAAAAAAATTGACTTGTAAGTTAGATGATGAATGTAAGAATGTATGAGCGAATCCTAGGCGGTATGAATCTATTGTATGAATGTGTTTTGTCAATTGTTGAATATTGATATCATGTATTGTTATTTGTATTTTCTTTTATTAATAATGGAGATTGAGGACAATCTTTTTCCAAGAAGGTGGAAAGTGTAACCATGCAACTAAAAATGAAATTTTGTGTTGCACCTTTTGTCGCAATATTTTATAAAATTGTATAAATTGAAATTGTTTATTGAATTTGGAAAAGGAAATAGCTTAAATTGGTATTAACTTAAAACCCATTGTATAATCAAAGTTATGAAAACATTGTATATAATCTCATGTCTGGAAGCAAATGGCTTCAAGCTTAAAATTTTACAACAATGATTGCTTCCTGTGATTACAAAGAATTTTTGATTGGTCTTGAGAAAGTGTCAAACTTTAACACATACCATTGTGATAATAATCCTATATTGTTGATACTGATCTAGATTGACTATCATGTTCTTATGTTCTCAATCAGATTTCTAATATTTAAATGTTAATTTTCATTGGCTAAAATATTATCTTTGTAATCTTGAATTCTATTGGCTAATTATGATTGTAAATGCTAGGTATAAAAGATATGAACATTTTAGGTTTGGATCAGAATAGAATACATTAGAACTTGAAGTTTGAAATTAAGTCAGTGAATTTAGAAATTGAACTTTAGAATATAAAATTGTCAGTGCTTGTCTTACTGTAGTAATATTGCAAGTATAATAATAATATTGTGTAACAAAATATTGTGTCCACCAGAAATAAAAGAAATATGAAATTGAACATGGAACTTGTGTCTAATTAATTAATGCGAACTCCACTGCCAAGCGAGATAAACTGAACAGTACCACTGTGGCAAATTGGATTATCCCCAACCAATAGCCGCATGGGCAATGTGAAGCGGATCAAGGAAACAACCCTCGGTCACACAATAATGAAACCCTGACAAAGTCGGCTTTATTTGTCTCAATTTGACAAAATTGATACACTGATTTCGGTGTTGGAGATGCTTGTTGAATCATATAACGATATTGTCACTTTTTTATTGGTAGAACTGGTTTTCAGCATTCTGTTTTCTCTAATTGCAAAGCTTTCTTTATCAGTGACATCCAAAATATCTAACTGATTCTTCCCTTCTTTTCAAAAAGGTGTAAAATTGTTCAATTTTGCATAGACTTAGTTTAAGTTTAGTAATTCTATCTAGATGGCGACTAGTCTCTATGGTATCTCTAAATCTTACATCATTAATTCTACTGTAATTGGATTAATTTATTACCGTAATTCATCAAGATGAGCTGCTATGCTTCTTCCATACCACAACATTTTGCTAGTTAACCCTTTCCAAAACAAGACCTGTTCTTGTTGTCGAAAATACAGAAGGGTTCGGACATATTGCTGATTACCAATGTTTTCTTTTATTCCCTCATGTTTTGCTAGACCATTACCTTAACAATTTGATGCAATATGTAATATTTATCTGGTCATCTGCAACACCTTTGATTTTGTACCAAGGAAAATTTTACCTTTGTGGAGACATGTGTATTTTCCTTACATATCCCATAATCTGACAGGAAATTTTGAAACATGTCCAAATTCAAAGATGTTGCAGACAACAATATAAAGAGCATGGAATTTTACATTTTGAAGGTTTTGTCTAGAAAACATTTAATGGGAAATGCAGAAATTGATTGTAACAAGCAATTTCTTTATTTTCCACAATGTTCTCTAAAGCCTTTAAATATCTTGTAGGCATCAAAAGGTGTCACTGTTTGGGAATAAGATATTAAAATTCTACATTATTTGTTTCTTTTGGTAAAGGATTTTGTATGACAATGTCATTAAGTATAAATGAGCAATGAATTTTAACTGTCCCATCTCAAAGGCCCAGTTGATTTAATCTAAATGGTGAAAGTTTACACCTTTTTAACATACACAATGGCTAGCCGGACTTGTTCAAAGTGCCAAATTATTTAAGAACCCCTTTATCTATCTTGGTATGTGTGATCATTGTTGCTCTTGTCTTTTCAACTTTTTCCAGTCGTAAAAGATTCACAGGTTGGTCACAAGATGTTGCAAGATAGAAGCAATTGAAATCATAAATCTGTTTTTCTTTTTCTGTTATGGTTGCCAAATAATGGCAATTCAAAAAATATATTTCACAGGATAGTTCAAAACTGTCTTAGGTACCTAAATTATATTGTTGTTTATGTTTGACAATGTAACCATCGTGGATATATTGAACATGGAGTGCAGTGCAAATTAAGTTACATTATTATTCCCAACAAGTCAATTTAGAAACAATCAAACTTGATATAGATTCAAATTCAGTGGGACCTAACCCTTTCCCAAACAGCAAATGTTTGGATTGTTCCAATTTCGAAGGTGTTTCAGACCACATGTCAATCTCTGATAGGTTGGATTTTGTTTCTAGCATTATTGTTTGGGAATGGTTAATTCACGAAGATGATCTCGAGCCATATTTGCTTTATATAATATGATGTTAATTAGGTATCTAATAGACTTGGTTATTCTTTGCAAGCTCTTCAAAACTTGAGACAGTAATATGTTAGTTAATGGGTTATGATTCAGGTTCAAATATTTGTTAAATCTATTTTCAACTTTATAATTATCATAAAAAGCATCAATTTTAGGAAAATGATATGCATGTGATTAATATTGTACTTGTGCATGAATTGAAAATCAAATATAAATAGAAAAAAGCTTTTGAACTTATTTAATCATTTTGTTAAACATGGCTTGAAAATTCAACTTGTCTGTTGGCTCTCAGACTAATGATGTCTGAGACATTTTTTTTTTTCTCAAAAAGGTCATTCTTGATTTAATTTTCATACCCCAATGTGTTTGTCAAAAACTAATAGTTTAATAAAAGCAATTTTAGAAAAAATGAAAGGTTCTAACGAAATTCTGTGATACATGTATTAGAAAAGAAAACCAGCCCACTTATCATTTATATTTTTCACAATGTGGTAATCAATTCAAAGATTAAAAGGATAATAGACAAACAGAGGGACAAGTGGGCAAATGCATTTATATTTTTCACAATGTGGTAATCAATTCAAAGATTAAAAGGATAATAGACAAACAGAGGGACAAGTGGGCAAATACATTTGGGCACCGCTCCAGGAAAACCGGGCTTAATGACAAAATTTTCGAAATTGGGTTTTTTACATATTCTTATAATATAACATGTCCGGGTTAATAATCCGAAAACCGTTTTGCGATATCTTAATTACTATTGATTTTACAGCTATTTAAAGAAAGGAGGTAAAAACAAATCTTTTAAAACGTTTTGACGTCGATATGAAATGACGTCAATTTTATTATGGCGTTCGAATTGGTAACGTTTACACCCTATACATTTAATCTTACGTTTACACACTATACATGTAACAGCAACATACAATTTGTAAAAAGAAAAATGAACGAATAAATAAAATTATTAGTAACGAATGATATTTATGTCCACGTCCTTCACATAATTACAGTTATTTATTTCAAACTGCTGGACACAAATCGTCCTGATGTAGTGGTCGCACAAACGGACGCACACTTCTGTACAGGTACTCTTGTCTTTGACGCGTCAGACCGCTAGCGGGAAGAACTTGTGGCAGCTCATCTCTGGTAAAGGTAACACCACCACGGATCGTTCTGATGCTGATCTCGTCAGAATCTCTGTCTGTCTTGACGAACACAACACCCGGGGCCTCTGACATCATCCGGAAATATTGATACTTCCTGTAATGCAGTAACTTAAATCTTAATTCGTAAACAACATGCTGACAACTGTTATTTTATTTTTTTTATAAGTATACAAAATAAATGCTTAACAAATGTATAGTCCTGCATGTATCTTTCATTGAAAAAAAAACAAACAAAAAAAAAAAAAGATTTATCGCATGTATAAATTTAAGTGCGCGTGCATAACAAAAATTCAAAGGGGGTTTGGAAAATACGGCAGTTACATTCTGTTATTAGATATTATGAAGACCCGCTCAATTCAATATGAATGTAACCGACTGATATATACACAATAGAACCTAGGAAAACGTATTTAAAAAGTATAACATGATTGTGATAGTATTAAGGTAGTCCATCCCAATGACATTCACGCAACGCCGAAATCTTCTGGGTGACGTCGTAAACATTCGGCCATGGAGAGTCGATTTCTTCTAACTCGTAACGTTACCTTACAGATCGGATATGTTACGAATGTTTATGAAGTCGCACGAAAAATTCCGACGTTCCTTGAATCTCATCAGTAGTGGACTACCTTAAAAGACAGTTAATAATTAAGTTTTACAAACCTTATTCCGGTCACTGGCTTAACTACTGGCTCTAGGAAGGATTTCCAGTCACGCCACTGCCATGTTGGATATCGGACTGCTTCGTTAGTAGTAGACGATCTGTTTACTATCTGCTCCAGTTGTTGTAGTGAATCACAGTCCGTTCGTCTGTACAACTTCTTCAATGAAGCAAATCCACTATCTACCAGACAACGGGCATGACCGGGAACCTGCATCATATACTCGATCGTTTGGTGTCTCCCTGTCATCACACGCCAAGTCAAGTAACCGATGACATACTTGTTTTTGTTCTGGCCTGTAATGAATGTACATGTATACATGTGCAGAGCTATAGATAAGATGGGTTTAAAAATCAAAATACAGTAAATTCTTGATCAACCCCTATACTGTGGGTACTCATTGCAACAGTCCCGTCCGAACAATTCAAATGAGTATCCAGAACGTAGGGCTTGGATTTGGTATAACAAATTTAGAATGTCATCACGTCCTCTTATATTTATGTTGCTCTGCATGTGTCTTAACATAATGATTTCATAATTGCCATGATATTTAAACCAGTTGTGATATTTAAGTTAACCGTTTTGAATAATCAGTCTATACCAGGATGAAAATTCAGTCTATAGTATTCCTCCATAATTTGTTTGTCTAGCGAAAGTTGGATAACATAACCCGCTACCGTTGTATAACAGTTATTTTTGCGCATTTAAGTTTTATAATAAAACGATACATTTCTGTATCAAATAAGACGTATAAATTTAGTTTTGCATACCTGGGCAATTATCGGCATGTATTGTACAGGAAGTTTCATGACCCTGATACGTCTCCATAGCCCAGTGGATCATCGAGATTACAGCGTTCGGACCATGTGTACACGTACCATCCGGACCAATCGTCTCGCTCTCATCAATCAAGAAGTTCAATTGTCGGGGAACTCCATCGATGCGGAAACCAAATATCTGTACTTTCCTCAGAGTAGCGAAGTAAACTGGTCCCATTTGTCTTGAGTGATGAGGCAAGCACACATTCTGGCTGAAGTCAAAAGTATAATGTACGTAATTGTCATCATTCTGATCACTATATGATTCCTTCGCACGTTTTATACAAGCATTGTATACCTCTCGTTCTTTTTGTGCAGCTAGAACATGGTCACGTAAATTATTAGCAGATTCTAAC